>OY986435.1:30572880-31172880 GCA_963920525.1 Dichetophora obliterata | reverse complement strand
TAGATGAAATTAGGGGGGCTTTTCAGATTTCTGATTTTAATAAAACCCAATTTAAAAAAATTGTGGCTCTTTGAAGAAAAACCCTGTTGTTCCTCCTTTTTCTTTTGCTTTAACGTTAAAAAATAATGATTATTAATTTTTTTTGGAAAAAACACTTCCTAAAGGCGCCTTATATTGAATAAGCTTAAATTTGAGTCGTCAAATATCAAAATCGGTCAAGTCGTTGAAGCGGAATCGTGTACAGCGCTAAAAAAGGTGTTTCGAGAAAAACATTTATACCTGTTTTTCGGCCGACGCACTCTCTTTCCGATACGCTACGGTTCGTTAAATAAATTAGATAGGGAATATCTTTTGACTACATATTTTCAAGATCCTAAGGATGAAAACAAAGCAAAAGACAAAAACAAAAATTTTTACTCGAACCTCCCCCTAATGAAGAAAATTAGGCGTCGATAAGCCATGCACTTACACTCACGCGACCGAGGTTCAAGTCTCTGGATAATGGTAATTTTTCCATTTAATTTAATGTTAATAATTATTTCACTGAAAAAATATGCTTGATTTCAGCAAAAACTAGTCAAAATTTGCTATTCCAATTAATAAATTAGCAAATATTTGCTTGAATTAAGCAGAAATTGGCTTTTACAGTTTTAATAACTTAGCAAAATTTTGATTGAATTTAACCAAAATTTTGCTAAGTTTTTATAAATTGAAATAGCAAATTTTGATTAGTTTTTGCTTAATTCTAGCATAATTTTGAAGTGGCTGAGATTCAAGCGCAAGTTTTGTTTAACCACAATACAAATTTAGCAAACAGTTTTCTCTGTGTAAGCAATAACTCCAGATAAAGAATGCTATCTTCTAATTTCAGAAGCTCAAATGTTTTGAAAAACTACTTCTAATTTCTAAGTGCTTCAAATTTCTAAAGCTTTTAATTTCTCAGGTTCTACTCTATTATAAAAAGTTTGCAGCTTTTTAATATACTGTCAAGTTTTATTGCCACTTGTCATTGTTAGATGTCATTGATGGATGTCAATGTATACTAAAACAAAAAGGATTTCTCTTGACTTTCCGCCATGAAGAAATTTTTTGATTTTAAGCAGAAACCTTTTAAAAAAACTCACTCGAAAGCTTTGAATAAAAATATTTTTTCATTATTACAAAATTAACTTGTTGTCTCTTAAAATAAATTTAGATTTTCATTTTAAATACATTTTTTTAAAGAAAGCATATGACAAAAATTTACAAACAAAAACTATGTGGTTTTCCTCTTATTCCAAGGTGAAATTTTTGAATTAAATTTAATTATGATAAATAGTAATGGCAAGGAGATTTTCTTCTAAAAAAAAAATACTTGAAATCTTATAATAGAAAGAAAACTGTAAAAGTACAAGTACCCAGCAAAAAAGTGCTTCCAAAAGAAGGTAAAGTGAAAGGGAAAGTCTTGAATTTCATCCCATCCACTTTCATAACCAGAAGGCATTCTTTTGACACATGCATGTCATTGGGAGGAATGTTTTCCTTAGTCTTCTCTAGAAGTGCTTCCAGAATTTTTTTTTAATGGATGATTTCTTTGAGCCCTTCAATAAAACTATTCTAGAAGGTGTTTTCCAGGAGAACTTTAAGAAGGTATACCATGGAATGAAATGGTTAGGAGAGTTCAAAAATCTCACGGAAAATAATCCTTTTCCCGGTCTTTTGCGATTTTAGTGTTAAAAATGAGCAGTTGTTGGGTTTTATTGGCAGTTTAAAAAAATCCCAAGAAAAATGTCGAAAACTTATTTTATAACACTGTGTGACCGATTCGATCTTTAAAAAAGTTTCAGCAAAAATTCTTAGAAATTCCGAGAGAGGAGCGATATAATCACAATTCCATCTTGTGATTATATCGCGACTAGTCCGACCTCGCAATTCCATCACAATTTTTTTTTTAAACATTTTCAAGTTAAGAATTAGGAACTCTGTTATTCCGAGTTTTAACAATTTTTTACATATGCTTGGGTTGTGAGAATTTATAAACAAAATGCACTTTTGTTCAATGAAATTAAACGTTGAATATTACTGTGCCAAAAGATTTTTTTAAAAAATATACGAAGTGTATTTATCGCAATGGAAAAGTCAATTTTTAATAAATTTTGCTCAAATTTTAGTGTTTCTTTATTTTTTTAAAAATATTAACTAACAAAAATCCTTGATAGTTTTTTTCAGAATTCATAAGAACTATATAATGTCTTTTTAAAATCTAAGATAACTTAAATCAGTTTAAAATTGGAAATATGGCAGCAGTTTTAAGGTGTTTTTTTAATTGACAATCAACGATTTTTCTTATATGCATTCGCAGCATAAAACCTGCTGCAGTTTAACCAAATTAAAACGGATTTTGGTCATCTATGGCCATTGGCGTCGGAAGAGGGGGTAAAGGGGGGCAGTTGCCCCCGCACTTTTTTAGCTAGATAAACAATTTAAAAGGAAAAGTTATTCAAAATATCAGTTTTTTATACAACGATAATATTTTTGTATTATATATTTTCCTCTTCTTTCTCTCTTCTTCATGTTTCATGTGAAGAAATTTTGGTGAACTTTTTTGCACCACCATTTGTACTCGCCCCCCCATTTGTACTGCCCCCCCAGATGAAATTCGCTTCCGACGCGCTTGTCTATGACTTGTATGAAAACAGAAACAAAATGTCACATTTTACGGTTTAAATGTTTGTAGAAATTTGAGCAAAATTTATTAACAATTGAATTCACACTATGATAAACTCACTTTGTATTTTATTTTTCAAAACTCTTTTAGCACAGTAATATTTTGCGTTTAATGTCATTGAACAAATGTGCATTTTGTTTGTAAATTCTCACAACCTAAGCATATGTAAAAAATTGCTAAAAGTCAGAATAACAGAGTTCCTACTTTTTAACTTGAAAATGTTTTTTAAAAAAACTGTGATGGAATTGAGAGTTCGGACTATATTATTTTTTATACGAATTATATGTATATTTTCCCTCTTAAATTGAATTTAATGAATGCTATTTGAATGTCTTCCAGAAGAAGTTTCTGAGAATGCCTTTTAAAAGCACTTCTTAATAAGGCTAAGAAAAAACACAATTGGATCCATAGAATGTCCTCTGAAAGCAGTGTCTGTAAGAATGCATGTCACATTTGAATCCAAAATTTTGCTGGGTATGTTTTCATCCTAAGCTTATTTTTTCGGATAAGAAAGCAAATGAAAGAAAACTTTACAAAAAAAAAACTTAAAGGGTTTCTCTTATCTTAAGCTAAATTTCTTTTTATAAGGGAAAAACTTAGTATCAAGAAGATTAACATTTAATAAAAATTACTAGAAACCTTATAAAAATGAAAAGACTGTCAGCTTATAAAAATTTCTGGATTGTCTTTTAAAATAAAAGAAGATTTTTATACAAGTACATTTTTTTGGTTAAACAAGCATATGAAAGAAAACTAAATGAAAGAAAATCACCCATGCGTTTTTTTGGGTAATTTTCTTCTTAATAAATTTTAAAAAGGTCACTAGTCACATTAAAAATATTTTCGTTTTAAAACATTTCACAAAATAAAACATTAAAATTTTTTCCCATTTTAAAATGGGTACCTTTTTAGGAATTTAATAAGGTCTGCTAATAGTATTAAGAACATTTTCTATGTCGTATGTGAAAATTTGTCCTTTTGAGATTATTGAAGAAAAATGGCTATAATTCAGAATCTAGCAGTGCAATATTCTTCAGAATTTCAGGCTTACTTGCAGACTCATTTCGCAATAAATTACAATTAATGACAATAAAGAAAGATTTTCATCTTAAATTTTTGGGCTAAAAATATTCTTCATACGATTAGTTTTACCTTTATAAAATTTATTAACCCTTTCATGCTCGAAATAAAATGGCTGGGTCTACCCATTTTTTGAGGTCAGCCATGTGTTAGTCTTCACTCAAATATGAACTAAAAAAAATTTTAAGGTCATGTGTGCCTGCGTTCGTAAGTTACAGGATGTTGCTTATTTTCACCGCTGCACAGTGAATCGTGTAGAACATGCTAGCTGGACAAAATTATTTTCTTGTTTTTTTTAATTGCTACATGCATAACAATTATTTTAATTGTTAAAGATTTTAGTTTGCGGCACATCCGAAACTTAGATACCCCCACACTTCATGTGTAAGTCAACTGAGTCAATCATCAACTGATGATTGATTATGACAGCTGTGCCTACCGTGTCCCTGGTTGATATTTATTTTTTTATTTTTTAAAAGATCAAAGAACCAAGGCTTGCGCCTTAAGCAAACAAGGTTTGGTCTTTTACCTGAAAGGAAATTGATAGATTATTTAGAGGAATTGATTGTAGACATACGTGAATTATTGATTAGGCGAAACAAACGTGAAAGACAATTTGAATTGCTTATGGCCGAGGCTAGTATTAAGCCTTAACCTCGGCAAACATTTTCAGCCCTTAGCTGTTTTTGTCTTTTTATTCCACATTTTCCACAATTTACTTGTGGATTTTTAGTTTTCCATAATTCTTAAATGTGGGAAAGAACAAAAAAAGTTAAAAGAACCATACTCGAGCCCGGACTCGAACCAGAGACCTCTGGGTTGATAGTGTAGCACACTCTCCACTAGACTCCACTAGTCCGGCCATTTATTTGTAAAACTTGGTCTTATCAAAAGTATAGCTATAAAATCCTTTTGATTTGTGTTAGATATTAGTCGTCATAATAAACAAACTTCAAACTCTTCGAAAATGTTCGCCAAATTTTATACAATTCTCATTTAGTGAAAAAGAAAGTGTATTTTAAGAAAAATGAAACAAAACAGAAGCGAGCGTGTGTTTTAAAACAATCGATAAACTCGTATTCAATATATACTAAAAAATCAGCCCAGTGTCAAGCAGTGTCAAATAAGTTCACCCTTCTGGAAGTTTAAAAATAATTCTTTATAACGCAGAAATAGCGCTTTTGGCTGTTTCGAAAATTTCACAAATAAATATCCATTTTCTCAATTTTTTTCACAAGATTATATATCATACCTTCCACTTGAAATTCCATTGCACACATTTAGAAAAGTTTATTGTATAACACTACACTTACTTCTTTAAAAATGCACTATTTTCAACTGATGATTAATGTTAAAGACAAATCATAGTCAAACAATTAAAACTAAGTACCTGTTTTACACTGCTTATTACTCAAAACTTAAAATCGACTCATCAACTTTTACAGTTATTTTTTCAAAGTGAGAATATCAATTTTATCCAGCTAGTATGTTCTACACAATTCACTGTGCGCTGGGCAGTTATTAGGAAAGCTTAATACTTTTCTCGTCGTTTTTGTGTAGATAAATCTCTCACTTTTATATATTTATATTGTGCACTTGGTTTTACAATTAAACAATTATTTCAATGTGTTTTAAGCACTTTTTGTATAAACACTTTTCCGAGTATAAACACTGATCCCAATCTTAATTTAATTCTACGAAAAACGGTTACTGAATTGACACATGGAAAGCTTTCAATAGAACAAATAGCTGTTAGCTTGCACATCACATAAGTTATGCAAAAAACTATTGGTCAAAAACATGAAAATAACGGGACAGGCAACATCGGGCATGAAAGGGTTAAGAAGAAATTATACTTATATATCTTCTGCACATATAAAAATTTATGTATTTATATGTGTATGTTACGTACAGACTCCAAAACCGCTGAACCTCTCTATATGAAATTATCCGGGAAACTGAAACAACATCTTGTGAGTGTTTTTGTAAAGTTTGGTGTCAATTTGAAAAGGGGGTGTGGTACCTCCCATACAACGTAAATTTCCGATATCACCCACAAACCACAAAAAAGTATATATCAGACGATTTTGATCGTAACAAAATAAAATTTAGTAATTTTATTCAAACGGTTACTGTCACTGAATTTTCAAAGTAGGCGTGATCGCTTTATATCTATGTCCACTTATTTGAAATCATGCAAATTCCTGAGTTGTACACGTTTTGATTGTGTAACTTGGTAAGTAGTTGCTTCTTGTGTCGGTCACTATATATATAAATGTTGCCACGCTCACTTTAACCGCCCACAATTCAATATAACTTCTATATATCAGGCGGTTTTGATCGTATAACACTAAAATTTGGTGATTTACTGCATTATTCTGTTTCACGAAGAAGCACACCAACGATGAGAAAGACACGAGAAGCAATACAATTTTGTATGGAAGAAAGTATTGCTTCTCGTGTCTTTCTCATCGTTGGTGTGCATCTTCGTGATACAGAATAATGCAGTAATAATGTTTACTCTCGACAACTATGCAAAAAATGGGTGTGGTCGCACCTTATCTGCGCCCATTTTTTAAAAATCATTTTTATTTTCTAAGATGTTCACGGGTTGATAGTGAAATTTGTTGCTGCTATGGGTCAAGTGGCTGTCACTATTTATATAAATGTTGCCACTCCTATTTTTTCCGCCCACAAATCAGTAAAAATGCTACATATTAAACGGTTTTCACTATAGAAGCCTTAAATTTGGTAATTTAATTCATGTGGTTACTGTCGGAAACTATGCAAAAATGGGTGAGTCTCAATTTATCTACGCCCACTTTTCGGACACCATTTTAATTCCTGAAGTACACGTTTTGATAGTGAAACTTAGTATGTAGGAGCAATGGGACTACGTGGTGGTCACTATACTTGATATAATACATAGAGTAGAGGGGGGTAATGTCGTGCACTCAACTTTAAAGTGCTCGTAAAGCCGTACATGACAAGCGAATACAACGAGTAAGCATCCGATCGAAAGATAATTTGGTTGGTAACATTTATGTGTAACAATATTCGTGTGGCATGAAATCTTGTTAGTAGAAATTAAAAAAAAATGTGCACGACATTACCCCCCTCAAACGATAGGTAGTGGTTCGATTCAAGAAGATATAGCATTATTGTTTATTTATTTATTATTGCTAATTATAAGGCAATATACACAAGTCCGAAATATGATCAACAAATACAATTTTATGAAAAGAAGAAAAGAAAATAGGCAATTTGCTATATGAAACACGGAAATAAAAACAATATTTTTTCAAAAAGTGCTTGACATTGAGAAAAAATTTTGGAAAATTTTATTTTGATTGTAGCGTTTTGTTATGGCTTCACGACTCCCTTGGTACACTAGGGCGACCGCGTTTCCTTCCCTTTTCTTTTCTGTATAGTGCACGACATTGCCCCAAAGGTCGTTTTCAAGGTTGACTTCGACAAATCGGTAAAGAACAAAAATTTTTTCGATCACAATACATCTTTTTATCGGCGGAAAATTTGCTTTAAGAAAACACTTGCCTGGTACATTTTCCTGCTAGACAAACAATTTTTCTGATCCGATAAAAAACACTTTCGTCGTCCCGAGAACGTGCGATTTTTAAAAAACGTCGCACATATTGCCCTTACACATGGATATTGCTAGTATTGTATGCATGAGCTCTGTAGGTCAGTAGGCCCATACCTTACCAACGGCTGGTATATCATTCAATTTTTTATGCTAAAAAAGCCAGTGCACGACATTACCCCCTGCACGACATTACCTCCTTCTACTCTACATGAAAAATTAAAAAAATACGTATATACAGGGTCCGCCATCTAACGTTTTTTTTTTAACTAGTGCTTATTTCGTGAATGGCAACACTTAGCTCATGTCTGATTTGACAGATAATTAGTTTTATCTTTCCGCTGAACGAATATGGTTGTGTTTACGCTTGAACAACGCTGGGAAATATTGCGACATTACTTTGAAAATCATGGTAATGTTGCAGAATGTGTGCGAAAATTGCGTATGGATTTTGGAAGAAGAGAAGCACCGTCAGCTCCGTATGTTCGTTATCTTGTGAAAAAAGTGAAAGAAACTGGCATCCTCATCGATAAACCAAAACGTAAAAAGCCAAAAGCCGTGCATACACCCGAGAATATTGCTGCTGTGGCAGAAAGTGTGCGCGAAGCGCCATCAACATCAATTCACCGTCGTTCTCAACAATTGAACATTTCGGAGACATCATTGAGACGAATTTTGCATAAAGGCCTTGGTATGACGCCATACAAAGTCCAATTGGTTCAGGAGTTGAAGCCAACTGACCATCCAATGCGTTTTCGCTTCGCTAAGTGGGCCTGCGATCGACATACAGAAGATGCCGATTTTGCCAAAAAAATCATATTTTCAAATTAAGCTCATTTTGATCTTGGCGGGTATGTAAACAAGCAAAATTGTCGCATTTGGGGCACAGAAAACCCGCACGCATACATTGAAAAGCCGCTGCACCCAAAACGAGTCACTGTTTGGTGCAGATGTTGGTCCAGAGGCATAATTGGACCATTTTGCTTCGAAAATGAGCAAGGAGTAGCCGTTACAGTCAATGGCGATCGTTATCGGGCCATGTTGAACGAATTTTTGTTCACAAAAATTGAAGAGGAGTATATTGGCAACATTTGGTTTCAACAGGACGGCGCTACGTGCCACACAGCCGAAGCTACACTCGATGTTTTGCGCCCTGTTTTTGGAGATCGCATTATTGGCCGCAGAGCTGATGGCGTTTGGCCACCTCGGAGCTGCGATTTGACACCGTTGGACTATTATTTGTAAGGTGCCTTCAAAGATAAGTGTTACGCCGACAAGCTAGAGACAATTGACGCTTTAAAGGACAATATTCGTGAAGAAATTGGTGAAATACAGCTGCACACAATCGATAATGTGCTTAAAAATTGGGCCGATCGTGTAGGCAACGGCACACAGTGTCGTGACTTCATATAAACGGTGGCCAAAAGTAGAAGGAGTTATCATAGAAGAATGAAAATTGGCACACACTGCTTTTATAAGTGGGAAAAAAACGAAGTTTTGTGGAAATCGGTCAAAGGACACGCCCACCTCCCATATATCCTGAAATAAAAAACCTTATATTTTCCAAAGTTGTTTGTGGAATTGAACCAAACTTGGCTCGATTGGTCTCTGATATATTCCAGATAACTTTGTTAAATTGTATGAAATTATCTCAAAGGACACGACCTCCCATATATCCTTGATACGAAAAAAGATGCAATTTGTTCACAAAAATTGTTATTCCCCCTTTAAAAAAGAAAGAAAATGATATCTGCCATAATATCTGGGCATTGGCTTTAAACTTTTCACGAAATGTTAAGTTCGACCAAGAAGTTCTTGGCAATTCAACCAAAAGCGTGAAAATTAGATTTTTTTAAGTTTGGCACCATTAACCTGATATTTTTTTCAAATTAAATATCAAAATATATTTTCATAAGCACCAACTTTTAATTTTTTGAAAAATAAACTAAATTAAATAAAATGCTGTAAATGGAAATCAAGTAGTATTACATATTTCTTTTAATTTTATTAAAGATATACACATACATACATATATTTATTTGAGCGTACATTAAAAATCCGAAAATTCTTCACTCTCATTACAACTATAAACGATATTTGAATCATATAAAGTTTCATTGATTATTTCAGAATCAGAAATTATGTTGGAATCTTCAATTATGTAAGGTTTTATATCATTTAAGTTATATTTATAATTTAAATTTTTTTTACTATGCATTGATATTGAAGGCTCGGATTGTAGTATGAGTGACGTCATTAAATCATGATTTGTTGCAGATCTGCTACATTTCCTTGTATGCCTCAATCTGTTATTCCTAATAATTTTATGATTTGATTCAATTGCCTCTTCTGATAACATCCCAATTGGTATTATTGAATGCCTGATATAATGTATTCCATGTATTAAAATCTTATGTACCGTAACAGGCATATAGTACCACGGATACAAACTGAAATTCAATAATGCAGTATCTTTTAAAAGTTTTTCGAATGTAATATTATTTATCTTCTTCCCACACGAAAATACTCTTAAAATTATAGAAAAATTTTGAATAATATTCAAATCAACACCAGTGATTTGAGATGATAAAGTTGGGTTAGAAAAAAAACGCCTGCTTGTGTTGCCGTCATTCGATGTGCCAAATCCTGGTTTAATGAGGTCCACAGTAAGTCCCATTTCTCTTTTAAATTTCTCTTGAATTTTAGTTTTCGTTTGTTTCACAATGTCATTTTGCTCTTTTCCTACAGATCTCCATCTTTTTATAGGGAGTTTATAAGCGATATGTATAATACATTCAAACCATTTAATCCAGGCGTGTAACGTTGATAAGCCATATTTTAAACATTCTTCGTCCACTTCCCTTTCGAAAACTAGTGCGCCATTCATTTGCGATGGCTTTGCTCCACATAATACACAGCAGGAACTACTTTTATTGTTATTTAGTACGTTTAGTACTGCTCCATCTATCATTGTAAGCTTCATTTCAAAATGGACATTACAATTTTTTTTTACATAATTAAAAGTTCTCAGGCACTCAATTTCTGCATCTATGCTACGCTTTACGGCATTAATGACATCTGGACTTTCTTTTATATATATTATTTTCAAGGGTCTACAAAACCTACAAGACGAATGTAGGTCTATGGTTTTCCCACAATATTTCTTCAGTTGCCCAATTGCGAATACGCAGAGGTATGAAAGCAGTTACAAACATAAATTCATTAGAAGATTTTTCATTTCCATACTTTTGTTTATAGACACTGTGACCCCCACTTCCATCAAAGCCCCATTTACATTCTAACACAACATCGGTTTTTTTTTTTTCAAAATCACATGTGTTCAAATGCTCTCAGCGGTTTTTTCTAAAATATTTTGTAATGGTACCTCTGCCGAGGTTTCTGTAACAGATATGCCATCAGGCATTAATTTTTTCTTTGCTTCGCAAATTGCATGGTATGATGGAAAACAATCTTTGTGAATTTCGTTGACAACTTTTCGCATCATGTTATATTTACGGAAGGAAAGATCCATATCAATATACAGCGCCAGTGCTTTTTCAACTGATATGGTCTGTTTTTTCGAGGGGTCTGGAACCTTTTTGGCTGCTTCCATTAAAGCATCGGCCGACGTCGAAGCAACAAGTTCATTGACTCTCCTCCTTTTTGTTCTGGACGATGCTTCCTCGTAAGTCACACATGGTCTGCCTGTTTTATTGCTTGCACTATGTACCTAATTAAAATGTTATATTTTTATATATTTGCAATTAAATATTAAACCCACTTACACCACTGGATATTTTGTCAAATATTTCGAGGTTTAACCAATTGTTTAACTTGGTCTCAAATAAAGATTTTCTTCTACGGCATTCTGACCAATATTTTTTGAAATTTTTTAATAAGTTGCCTATTTTCATCTGTTCTTTAGCTGACAGTGATCGACTTAATTTTTTTACTGCAAAAGTTTCGAGTATATTCACAATTTCAACATCTCTCTTTTGTTTTACCTCTAACCACAAATGATAAAATTCGCGTATTTTTAACTGTGTTGACACTGAAAAACATTTTTATCAAACAAATTAGCAAATAAGAGCAGCTGGATTTCACTTATTTTGAAAATACATACTTGTAACTATATTATAACACCAAATTTGCATTTACTTTTTGTGTACTTTTTTTGTTTGACCACTTAATAACACAATTTTATGAGAACACGTGTTTTTTCTTGCTTTCTTTCATTCTCCTACCGGTATTTTTCTTATGCTTTATATTTGTAAACAAAAACAGAGTTACCATATTAAAAACCCATTGAACTAAGTCCCCTTTTCCACACGGCAATTTTTCTTGCCGGCAAGTTTTCGATTCTCTTTTGGACTTGCCATTTGCGTTTCCACTCAGCAAGAGTTCTTGAGCAATTCGGATTTTACTTGTCTGACATTCGTGTTGTGAAATAGTTTTTGTTAAGGTTCAATAACATTTAAGATTCAATAATATTTACAAAAAGAAGTAAAACTGTTTTAAAAAACTATATAATGGATCTGAAAAGCTCATTTTCAACACAAACACACGAAGGCAATGCTAAATTTATCTATATATGGTTTTACACTAATGCGCACGCATCTTAAGTTGACGAATAACAATAAAAAGAAGCATCAAAGAAAGAACAGCACAAAAGAAAACTTGCCGGTACGAGCAAGTCTGTACTCGTCCCCTTTCGTCTCGTTCCGATTGCCAACAAACTCGACTTGCCGGCAAGAAAAATTGCCGTGTGGAAAAGGGGTCTAACAAATGTACAACATTTTTGCACCGTAACTAAAAAAATAATAGGCATTTCTCCCCTTACAATATCATTCAAATTTTATAAGTTTTTAAGTGACATCAATAATTCATCCATTTTCCTGAAGTTTGAGACATCATAACTTTGAATCTACATAATATTTTTGAAATATATTTTAAACATTATCTAATCAGACTGTTTTCTATCGAATGGTGTACTTTTCTTTAAAAAATTCCTAGGTCGAGTTTGACTACTTTTGGCCACACATGTGACACTGTGTGGCATGGCCAGCCGAGGCAGCCATTTGAATGAAATTATTATTCGTTATTAACCGGAAGGATTGTACTTTCAAATAAAAAAAGAAATTTGAGAATATATCCAGTAGTTTGTTTATAGAATTTTCAAAAAAAAAAATTATTTGGCGGACCCTGTGGGATAATAATTTCTATGAATTTTTTAGGAAAATAGTAGCAAAGATTTAGGAGTGTTCCTTATGTGGGATAACAATTTCTATGAATTTTTTAGGAAAATAGTAGCAAAGATTTAGGAGTGTTCCAGTTTAGTCTGGTGCTGATTGCAAAAGGGGCGTGGCACCTCACATACATCCCACATTCTTGATATCGAATAGCTTTGGAGTTGTAGGTCGTTTTGATAAAACTGAATATAAATCTTAGAGTAAGAAACACATTGTCTTCTAGTAATAAAATTAACTATATTTTCCCTATCAATATTATAAAGAATAGGAAGTTATAATTAAAGAAAAAGTTTTTCTTTCAAAAATATTTATTTATTTTCATTTTTTTAGAATAATTATAACTTACATCACACCAAAAATGTTATATCTGAATTTTCTTTGTTTTTGGCTTTCTCCGTTCCTTAAGCCTTTTAAGGTTTGAAAGACCAAATTACTAACTGTTGGTGTGGTTTTAGTTTTCGCTGTGTAAAATTTTATTGTTGCTACAACTTAGTTAGAAATATAGAAAATATTACTGTGTACTTCTCACTAGAAGTTTAATTTTTTTACACTGAATACAGTGTAAGCTCCCATAGACAGACGCCCTAATAAGCGGACATTTCCTATAAGCGGACACATTCTTGGAAACGAACGACATTTACGACTTATTTACTACATCTCTTATATGCGGACAATAAGTAGGTAATCATCGACATCAGCTTATGGGAGCTTTTACTTTACCTATTTTTGAAGCAAACGCAGTTGTTTTTAGGACTCTATCACTCCAATTAATTCATCACCATTCTTATTTCGGCTTCCAAAATTAAAACCTTATGACAGCAGACTGGACTTGGCTATGACCTAAATATGACTTATCTTAATGTCATTGTATTCCAAGCACAACGACGTGTTTCTGCCATAAGAAACAATATAAAATGGACCAGAGAATTCATGGCTACGCATTCAGTTGCAGTCACGTTTGGTCGGCAAAAATAAAAAAAAAACACTTGAGTATATATGTCGAATTGGGACTGTGAAACTTTTGCCTCCGGAGAACACCAAAACATTGAAGCACTAATACATAAACAATGTGAACGTTTCACGCACGCCACCAGCATGAATAACTAATATAAATCAAACCAAACCAAAAACAACATGCCAACAAGATAAAAACTTGTCATGCGAATATGGGATTAATTACCGTTAGTTCAAAACAAGTTCAAGCAACAGCAAACGCAAGAGCAAGAAAACAAGGATACAGCTTCTGCATACATACATACATACATACATAGAATAGCAACAACGATGCAGTTTTGCGAATAATTTTGAAACACAGTTGCTTAAATTAGTTTTCAAACTTGTTTTATCTTTTTGCCTTCAAATGCTGCCACATTTGGTGGAAAGTTTAGTCTACCCAAAGAATATGTTTACCTACTTTTTCCAAATATATAGATAAAAGATGTACAAAAGTATACCTGAGTTCGTAAAAATCTTAAAAATATACGATCAACGCATATGGGCATTTCCACAGAAAAGTCTACCGTGACAAAAAAATTAAAACTTATTAAAAACTTATTATTTTATGCTATTATCTGAAAGAAACATTTTAATTATATTAATTTAAGCAATTTATACATAAATTAATTTACCATGATGATTAAATCGTCTGCACTGTTTCACAAATTTAGTTTTTCTTTTTCGTAAGTGTTAAGTAAATGTTTCGTTAACTTTTTTGTTTTAGTAAAAATGGCTAAAGACAATGAACAAATTATTGAGGCAAGAAAAGAACAATATATTCAATTTTGTTTTTTAATTACTAAAATGCACAATTATCTAAATATTTAATTACTTAAATACCCGATTAAACTACAATAGAAATTTATGAAACGTAACGCCATTAACGTCACGCCACATCAAAAAGCTTAATTGAAAAACCTGAGAAGACTTTTAAATTTGATCACTTGGAAAATAAACTTTTGTTATTTAAACCCTTCTCAAAAAAGTTATATATCAAAAGTCTGGCCCAATTTAGAGAGATTTGCAAATTTCGTAATCCAAGTCAAAAATTACTTTCGTTTTTTGTAACGTAACGCCAGCACTTACTTTTGCTTATAACTTTAAATCCTTAGAGTCGATTGTTTTCATTGTTTTTCTTTAATATAGTGCTACTTTTTTACTACGCAAATATAAGAAAACCTTTTTAAAAATTAGACATTTTAATTTTTATTATGTTGAATTTATATGATTTAAATACAAATTCTAAATGTTTGATAGTTTAAATCATACTTGATTTTAAACACAAATTCTATTTGTTTGATAGTTTAAAATCGTTTATTGATCTTAAGGTCAAAGTTAGAACAATTAATTGTTCTAGCGAATCTTTCCAAAGAAACAACAACAACAACAAAGTTTTTTCAATATGAAAAGGAGAAAATCACTAGCTGATTTTTTTGCAATTTCGGCCGTGCTTAAGTCTTCATCAGAAATCTTTGTGATACCTCGTGCAAGCGCGCACTAGCGCACTGCATCACAGAGGCGATGAGATTTGAAGTGTCAATTTCTCAGTTTTTCTCCCATTTCACATGCTCACATTTGTTGTTGTATTTTTGCTTTACTTTAGTTTTTATGCTTATGTTATTATTTAGAATTTGTATTTAAATCATATAAAGTCAACACAATAAATAACAAGGTCAATTAGGAAAAAACTTTAATTTTCATTTTTATTTTATATTTCTTCGTACAAATCGTACGTAACGCTAGTTTGGAAATGCCCATGTATTGACTTTATATACATACTTTAAAAAAGTTTTTCTTGCATAATATAAAATGATCGAATTGATCACATGAATTACAATTACATATTATCTAAAAGGCCATTAAAAAATTTTGCAATAACGTTTACTTCACATTTATTGCTTCTATTATTTTCTAAGAAGTCTGGCACCTCAAATTTGCTGGCTCATTAATTATTAATTCGCGAGAGCTCGGATATAGTTTAATCTTTGGAAGATATTGTAAAAATTCGAAATTTTGCAATGAAAATTTTAACAACATCATAGGTAAAAACAATAAAGTTTTAGAACATTTCGTTCGAAGTTGCAAACATTTGAACAGGTGAATTTGTATGTAAATAAAAGTAATGTAATTCTCATATCAAACAATGTTCTACGCGAAGACATGGCTGATGGCATCAGCTGGTGTGGAAGTAGTTTTGTGCACTAACAGCTACATAATTTTATATACAAGTAGTTATATCTAATTGCTGAGAGAATGCAAGAGAACATACGAGTATGTTGCCACTTCGAGTACAAACAGATAATAAGACTTAGTATAGTTTGTTCAGATTTTAATCAACTTCAATTTTTGTTACATGTTTCACAGTAATAAAGTGCTTGCGTTGCTTTAATTTTTTTATATGATAAATCTGAAATATATTTTAATTAAGAGAATATTTAAGAAATTTTGTTTTTGCTTCTGTATTTTCTTAAATAAAATAATAAACTGGCCATTTCAGCCCTTGGAAGGTCTTTGACCTAGCTTCTATTGATCAATTGTGTTGTGCGTGTTATTAAATGTTTGATCACAAATGACCGAGAACTGGACCTACGTGTTTTATGCCGACTCCGAACGGCTTATGTTCTCAAGAAGCTTTACATGGCAATTTATACTCTCTGAGGTTTGCCATTGTCTGCAGAGAGGTGACGACCCAACAGAAAAATTAATTCAATTGAAAAAACTTTCTGTCTGAGCTGGAATTGAACCCGGGCTACCGCAGTTCTTTATCTTAGGAGCCACGCACTCTACCCACTAGGCTACGGCCGCCACTTTCTTACAAGCACTAAAACTATATTCAAAATTTAAATTTTTAAAAATTGACTATTATTCATATTCTGATTGTAATAATATTACATTTTGTAAGTTGGTCAATAACATTGTCATATTATAAGCACTTTAGCAAACCACAACTATTTTTATATTAATTCTATAGTATTTTCGGGTAGAAGGTTGACTTTCGGCACTGCGAAATTAACTCTTTTTTTAATCATTCGTCTGACTAAAATGCCCTAGGTTAGGTTAGGTTGAGGTGGCGGCAGGTCTTTAAACCAGCCCACTTAGACTATATTATTGGTTCGTTGTGATACCACAGAATGGGAGAAGGGAGTAATCAAGTGAAACTTTTGTGTAGGATGTTTTTAATACGGCAGAAGCTGTAGAAACATGTGATATTAAATCTGAAGCAAGCGGTTATGCCTTGACTTCAGACAAATCAAGTTACTAAGCGTTCCTCCCCACAAACTTTTCCTATGACCACCAACTACAACTTTTCGTCGTAAATTCATGTGTTTTAAAGTTCCTTTGATTAGAAATCAAGAAAGAAAGGTTATAGCGTAGGACCATGGCCCGGCCAGAATTCGAACCCGGGACCTCTGAGTGACGGTCGAGCACCCTACCACTAGACTATAGAGGCCGCCTTAAATGCCTTTAAGAATAAATAATTTTTATTACAGAAATGAGCTTTTTAAATAAATAGCTGAATCCGGCGAACTTTGTATCGCACTATTCAAAATAAAAAAATTTCAACATTAAAACATTTTTTTTGGTGCATTTTTTTGGTGAATTTTGTAAATTCCTCTGTTTTTGTTTCACAATCAATTTTGGCTAGATTTGAGTTCACAAGGACTTTTTATGTGAGTTTTCTGGGAAACAATTGATTGCTTTCTGTATTTGTCGGATAGGGCTTTTTTTCTGCGGTTTTTGGTGGCTCAAGAGCGTTCGATAATGTATCAAAGATCGGAGGACTTAAAATTTGTCTAGAAAATGTCTAAAAATTATGTATGAACGAGTATAAATAAGTTTTAAAGCCATTATTTTGACGGGACTTGGTATGAATATACGGTTAGAAATCTTGTACTAAAATTTAAACTTTTCTTTACTACATATAAGTCTACACCAGCTTTGGTTTTAAATCTAGTATTTACAAAATACTAAAAAATGGTTTTAACACAGCTTTGGTTTCAAATTTAGCACAAGCTTGGATTCAAATATTTAAAAAAAAAATAACAAACAACGCGAGATTCGATCACACGACATTATGATGTAAAAACACGACATTGAGTTTGTAAACTCACTACTCTAACCACAGAGCTATTGGCTTATACATAAAAAGGGCGATAAACAAACATATGAACCGAGTCGCCTAATATTGAGTCGCAGCATTGCCAGGCAAACTTTTTTACGGGTATTAATCCAAATTTAGTATCCACATGTACTAGAATTTAGTATTATTTGTATTAAAAACAAAAAATAATACAGAGTTGTACTTAAATTGAAACCAAAAAGCTAAAATTTAAACCAAAAAGCTAAAATTGATGCTGTAATATTTCTTTTGGTTTCAATTCTATTAAAGAAAAGTTTTAAATATGAGTTAGTATTTGAAAAGTTTAAATTTGAAACCGCAAGGTTTAAAAACATGCAATAATATTTTAGTGGGACTAAAATTTAGTCCAAGTTTTCTAACCGTGTAGGTATAAGTCATACTGCTTATGAAAGTTAAAATGGCTGAGTAGAAATTGAATAGAAATATGTAATCATTCTTATATTTCATTAAAAGTCATCATAAAATTCTTAAACAATATATAAATTATATCAAAATTTTTAAGAATAATATATGAAAACTGTCAAAATGACAGTCTCGGTAGTTCAAGTGTTAAATAAAAAGAATATTGTTGCTTCAATTAATTTTTCTTATAAAAATTGTGAGTAACGAACCCTAAAAATACAAAAAAGTAAAAAATAGCATATCACAAGCCGACATAGGTGTTTAATTAGTTACTAAAGTTTCTAAAAAATACTTGACATCAGTTTTTACACAATCTAAGACACTATATTAAGGTACCAAAGATATAAAATCAGTTTAATTTTGAAGTGGTCACGTGTCCAAAAGAAGCATTGAAACAGAGTCCAAAACAGAAAATACTTTCTCCTCAAAAATTTTAAAAATGTTGGTTACGACAGTTTGTTTCGCAAGCGACGACATATGCAAGCAGTAAGAGGGGTTGCTAATTTCGGACATGATGTTAAAATTTCAAAAATTTTTTGACACTTGGGTGGACCCTGAAAATATGTGTTTTTTATACTCTTTGTAGTTACGCTGGTTTTGGAAGTTGATTTCGAATCTATTCTTAGAAGTTCAAATTTCAAAAAATTTTTTGCACTAGGGTGCACCCTAAAAATGTTGTTTTTTCTTTATACTCTTTGTGCGTATGCTGACAGTATTAAGGGGAGAACCTGCTCTAGAACTAAAAATTTTGCATTTTTTTTCTTTTTTCTTTTAAAACTAATTTACAACGTAAAGAATATATTTTCTATATTTTAAGGTCAATAGAAAGTCTAAAAAGTCCTTTTAAAGTCAGTGAATTGATGAGTACGAAAGTACCAAATGCAAGAACAAAAACTTTAATCGTGTTTTGCTCAAAACAGGTTTTTTCACGCGCTATCGAATATAACTTAAAAAGTGTAACGGTGATTCGTTACAAAGTTTCACCCCGCTCCCTACGCCACTACCCTACGACACCACTGTGCACATTCAACTCAACCAACAGCCAAGCCCACACACACACACAGCCAGCACATTCCTTTTTACCAGCAGCCAAGCCTACGAAAACCACACGCAACACCCAGACATGATATAATTCCAAGAAGGTTTCTAACAACATATGGATAAATAATGCGCAGTGTGATAGACTGCGGCACGGCTCGAAAGCGTAGTGCTTTGCTCCGTCGTATACTTGTTGAACAATAACAAGTCCGTTGTTTCAAAACGAGCTATCGTAAGGTGGCTACATCACGTCGGTGTCGGTCGGTCTGGAGTCCACAACAAACATTCTCTTTCGGCAATCACGTAGGCTTCGGTCAGACGGTAGCCGACGTACAGATGTATGCTTAAGAATTCTATCAAAAATATTTTTTTTCTTATTACTATTATTACCTTATCGTTTAAATAAATACCAAGGCGCTTCACGCCATACACAAATATATGTAAAGATAGATATATATTTCACAATAAAAATATATATAACAATAAAAAATATTAAATAACGCAGCGTAGTCGGGTCTTGCCTACGTCGTTGTCACACCAAACTTCTCTAAGTCACTGAACTCCACCAAACACTGAACATCACCGAACCTCACCGAACACCGCATATCACCGAACTTCTCCGAGTGACCGAACTCCAACGAAAATCATCGAACCAGCATCTTATCACTCGAATCCCTATAATATTGTGTATTGTAATAAGAAAGACTTACTCATAAGATTATACACTAAGAAAAAACTATACATACCTACTTGAATATTGTAAACACTGCTAAAATAACAACTCAACACTAAAGTAGAAAATATAATCAGAGTATTTAAAATCAACAAGTATTCTTATTTATTTTGGACAAAAGTTTGAGAATCTTCTGTTTAACCCTGGAACCACTGAGCACACCTCAGTCTTTGATTTAAACCCCCTTACAAAAGTAATAAAGATATCAACTTAAAATTTGGCACAGATAATCTTTAACGTATTGGCCTTTGCATTACCATAAAACATTTGTATTAATTACTACAAAAAATATTTTTTAACACTTTGTTTATAAAAATCAAGTGTAATTTTTTCTGTTAAAACTTTACATTTTTTTTTTTTCGTTTAAAATTTTGTTTTCTTTTCTTATAAAAAAAATTTGTGTGTATGCACTTTAAAGTCAAATTCAGTATGTAATTAAATTTAATGTTATAAATGCTTTTTGTTTTTTGTAACAATGCTGGAAAAATTTGTTATCTGGAGCAGGTTTCCCATTTTAGAGGTCACTGATTTCAACTTTTATGCTAGAATTAAAAAATTTTTCACAATAGGGTGGACCCTTAAATTTTGTTTTTCTTTTTTACTTTTTGTAGATGCTCTGGTCGCTGGTAGATTTCGAATTTAATGTAAACATTTTTTTGACACTAGCGTTGACTCTAAGAATGATGTTTTTTATACTCTTAAGTAAGTCCAGTTTTCAATTAAAATTTTCAATAAATTCAAGCTCCATACAAAAAATAAGATGAATTTTTTGTTGCGTCATGAAACATCGCTGGCAACAGTAACTGCCTGTTTTCATCTCACATAGGAATTTAAAATCTCATTTTTCAGTAACTAATCCTTTTTTTTCTAAAATATTAGATTAAATTTTTTGATTTGATTGTTCATTTAAATTATTTTCCCTGAAAAAATTAACTAAAATAAAAAAATTTGATACTAAAACTATATAGATTTTTTTACTGTTTGCATTCGGAGTTGAAGAAAAAGCGTAAGAAACTTTAAGGCCCAACCAAGTTATACTTAAGCAAACAAAAGTCTCAGAGAAAAGTTGACGAGAAGTATGGTTAAGTAGAAAAGTCGCCCAAGTTGGCAGATTTAATGCTTTTGTTAATGTCACACGTTCACAAAATCTTGACAAAAATATTTTCAAGTTCTTTGAAAAATTTGTTGAAGTAGTGCCTGTCAGCTTTTTCATATATGTTTCTATGTTTTTGGAAACTCTTTAAAATATAGTTTTTCATCAAAATTGAAATCTGCATTCATTTTGAATCAATAAATTTACGAATATTTTCCAATTGACAGATAAAAAAACATATGTTTATACATATGTTAAAAAGGGTTGCCATCAGCTAACACAAAAAAAATGTTTATTGCGCTTATTATAAGCTGTGGTAAATGTAAAATTTCACAACAAAAAGATATAAATTTTTCATAATTTGCTTATATAGACACAAACAAAACAAAAACAATATTTTTCATTGAAAAATTTGGCAAACAAATAAAAACATTTTAATTAAACACATTCTCAATACTGTTAGCAACCCTATTCTCCTTAGCAAACTACGATGTCAAGCGCTCTCTCTCAAGTTTCAAAAAGTAAACGAAAGTTGAAAAACTGAACGAAAGGAATGCTTAGACAAAACTTGGGCGACTTTATATATTGCTGTGTAAGTGCATGCTTTTGCTCTCCCTAAAGGCCCAACCAAATTATGCTTAAGGAAACAAAAGTCTCAGAGAAAAGTTGATGAGAAGTATGGTTATATTTCATGCATAACGAAATGTAAAACTGTTCCAAAATCTTTGACAAAAATATATTAAAAAAGTTCAAAAGTTCTTTGAAAAATTTGTTGAAGTAGTTTGTTTTTAAGCAATTTTTATGAGTATATCAACAAAATTGGGAACTGCATTAATTTTGAACAAATAAATTAAAGTAGTTTTTCAATTGACAGATAAAAGAATTTGCATAGATATGTTAAAAAGTGTTGCCATCAGCTAACACAAAAAACATGTTTATTGTGCTGCTTGGCTGATAAGCTGTGGCAAACGCAAAATTTCTCAGCAAAAATATACACAATTTCCATGATTTGCTTAAATATACAAAAAAGAAAACAATAATTTTCATTGCAAAACTAGGCATGCAAATAATAAAATTTTAATTCAACACATTCTCAATGCTGTAAGCAACCCTATTCTGCTTAGCAAACTACGATGCCAAGCGCTCTCTCTTAAGTTTCAAAAAGTTAACGAAAGTCAAAAACTGAACGAAAGTAATGCTTAAACTGGGATGACTTCATATATTGCTGTGTAAGTGCGTGCTTTTGCTCTCAAACTTTTGTTTGCTTAAGCATAACTTAATTGGGCCTTTTGTTTCTGACGGGTGTCTCAAAACCACTTCATATTCTTAAATTTTTGGTTCACTGTCAAAATTTCATTTCCAATGGGAATGTCAAAAATTAGAAAAAATCTATCATATATAAAAGTGGCGACGTAAAAAGTGAATAATTTGACCATGTTACGAAGGATTGTGTTCATTTTTCTTCCGTGTAAAATTTTGATGACATTTTCGTCAAATCGTGTTTTATTTTATTCATTCACTTTCCTTACACAAAATTCATGAGTTTCTGAAAAAAACCCTTAAAGAATTTGATTAAATTCAATCACACAGCAGACTAGAAAGCCTGTTTCGGAAATCGCTACATTTCCTATTCAGTAGTCTCAAGCGATTCAGCTGTGACCAACCCACTGTTAAAGTCTCGTATGATTTGACACTTGGTGGAACAAATTCGTCAGTATTTTAACATTTTTATCGGCAACTTAATCATATGACATTAAGGCAGTAGTTATTTTTAGATAAAACCTTTAACGCTACCGGGGTTGCCGTCGTTTATAGTTTTTTTTTTTTTTTCGATATTACAATACCGAAAATTATTGTTGTTAAAATTTGAACATTCAAATATTCCTTTCTTAATTTCCTTTCATATGATATGCATATCTGTAGGATACGTTTAGAGATACTATCGTAAAAATGGTTTTAAACGATCGAAAAATCAAGCACAATAAACCAGCTATTATCACAAATTTGAAATTTTTTAATAATTGTCACTTTGTTATGTCCTCTTTTATATTACTACAGAAAGCTAATTTACTTTCATAACCACCACTTGTGTCATGCACCTTTGTTGCATACAAACATAATTAAATAATTCGTTTTTCTCAAATTGCATTTTCAAATGTTTTCCTCTGAAGTGTATACAAACACATACACCCATGTGCTTAGGTTGAAGTTCCCACATACGACAGCATTTGGCATAGCAAACTGAATGATCGACAAAAGAACTAAAAAAAAAAGAACGGAAGTGGATACTTGCGCACATGCTGGGCGCACAAAGGAAGCGGCCAACTCAGATGGACACGCAGTACCCACACATTTTACTCACTTGCCTGCTACTGCAAAGTGTTGTTGTCAACACCGAGATGCCACCGCCAGGTCTGCAACATTGACAGCGCTGGCCATATGTCAACGTTGTGCTGCACTCATCTACTTTTTTCCCTCCCCCTAAACTCACATACAGTCCTACGTAGTTTCACTCCTACAACTGTTACGCGCTGATTCAGCTTGGCGACACGACGGGATATCCTTGCATCCTTGATGCGGGCACTTGAAACAGTTTTTTTTTTTTTTTGTTCTTTTTTTTTGTGCTGGTGCTGCTGACTGACACTGAGGCGTACACACTTCAGATCATGAAAGTCCATTTAATGGAATTGAAAAAATTGCACTGAATGAGGGTAGTATAGCTAGTTGTTGGAGTTGTTAGTATGAGAAGAATGTACAAAATAATGTTGAAGAGATTCATTCACAGCAACACTAGTTATAAGGGCAACATTACGTCACAGTGATGCATGCTGAATGGATGCTTTTATTGTCGTTGTTGCACTTGCTGCTGCTGTTGCTCTTGCTGTTACTGTTGCTGAAGTCGCTGTCTTTGATGTTGGAACTAGTTATTTTTGCACCCAACCGTGCGTCCGATTTTAACGCATTCCGCTCATTTCTTTTATTCTCCTGCTTTGCTATAGACAAGAACGTTGATGCTATTTGGCTTCAGTAGCGTAGCATAATAGACTACCTTCTGCACTGTCCATTATAGTGTGACAATAACAACAACAACAAAAAACAACAGCAACAGAAACTTACAGCATTTTGAAAAAATTAATTCAGAGTAGGTTTTCTGAAAACTCTGTTTGTCAATTTCGCTAACAATTGCATTTGTTCTGTGATTTTATTACTTTGCCTTGAGAAGTACTTTTCCAGGTATTTGTTTTACTTTGGTCATTTCTCGGTAATCCGTCTTGTTTAACACTCTGTTAAGCTTAACAATTGCACTTTTCTAAAATTAGTTTTACAGAAAATTAAATTAAATTTAAGTTAATGCTTCTCCTACAAATTATAAGCTCACTATCACGCATTTAAAAGTTAATCGTTACTCATACGACGTGGTGACCAAAAAATTAACGTATATCATCGGGGGGTTTTTATTTTTTTTTTTTTTTTTTTTTTTTTTGTTAGACTTAATTCAATTTTTTATATTATGTAATATATAATAATAATATTACATTTTTTCGGGCTAGTGCATTGAAGATTTCTTCCGTGGTCACTTCCACATCCCTGTGAAAATTTAGAAGATCTAACCCATTGAGCCTTTCTTTTCCAGTTTTAATTCTCATGTATGTTTTGAGTCTTCGAAGCAACGAAAAAGAGGGTTTGCTTGAAGCTACTGAAATCGGCAACGTTGCACTAATCTTCAGAAATCGGCTTAATGGCTGGATTCAAGCAGTGCCTACATATATGGGGTATAAAATATTTGTCAAAATCAATATATACACTGAAAAAATCAGCACTTTTTTAAATTCAGCAATATGCCTTTAATATCAGTGCATGATTTTTCATACAAAATTAAAAAAAAAATGTTTAAAAAATTTGGATTAAACATATTTTGTCAAATTAGGAACAAATTATTTTCAGTATGTCGCTCATTTCACACTAAAGTGTAATATTAGTTGCACTGACCTTCTCCAATTTGGCTCAAATTTTGTTCTAAGATTAGTTTCTTGCTTAGAACACCAAATCCGGAGTTTAAGGTTTTGAGATTTTTTTTGCGGACCCATACCCATGCCAATGCTAAAATAGGGTCAATTTTGACACAACGTATTTCAGTCAGTTTAAATGCGATTATCGTAAATAGGGTATATAGAAATTTTATTTTGAGGAAAAATATTAAATTTTTGAAAAAAATCCAGTTACATGACCCATTATTAGTTTCAAATTTGAATACCATGCCAACAACAGACGCTTTAATTTTCTTTTCATTTTCATTATTTAAATTTTTTCTACATTTCATTACCTTTCCAAAGATATGAAATGAAAATGTTTTCTTTAAGGGTTCAGAAGTTATTGCGTAAAAACTTTTTCAACGAATTCAACCAGCGTTGATATTTATTATTAAGACTACAATACATACACTGAGAAAAATATGTGTTAAAATTAAATGAAATTGTGTTCATATGAAAAGAATTTGTTTTTGAAATAGAGTTTGAAACAATTTTATTTAAGTATAACACAAATGTTTTTGAAGTTTAATTAAAAACAAAAGTTTTGTCTTCAAAACAATGTTTTTAAATACACTTTCATTTTAAAAATTTTAAGTTGTAATACTGTTATTTAAACGAAAAATTTAATGCAAAAACTTTAATATTTAAAACAAATATTTTAAACAAATTAATTAAGCCGCCATTTATTGATGCCATTTTTTTAACTTTTTCCAGTTTTTTAAGTCAGATCCATGATGAGCAACCCCTGGGATCACCCAAATAACAAATTTTTAATAACAAATCATATGATAAAATTTGCGTTTGAAATATTTGCGGCTTAATTTTTTATAAATATCAAAATAATAAGTTTTTATTTCATCTTATGTTCAATATTTGTAAGACTAATTTAAAAATCTATATATATAAAATGGAATGTGTGTTTGTTTATTTGTTTGTTTGTACGTTATAGGAGACCAAACCTCTGGACCGATCTTCCTGAAATTTTCACAGCATTTAACTGGAACTCTGGCATAATTAATAGGGTACTTTTTTAAAATTATGTAATTGTTCCCATATAGTTTTTAACAGATTTACTTCAAATTGTATACAAATTATACTCCAAGCGAGGTAGAAATAAACATTTCTTACGCCATTCCCCCTTTCACGCCCCTCTTCACGCCAAATTTAAGTTTTAAACTTTTTGTTCTCTGTACAAATTTGTTCCTTCCAACGGATTATTTTTTATTTGGTAGTATATTGCTCTTAATACTGTTAACGTCGCCATATTACTATGAACCACGCCCACTTCACCGCCCCCTTTTTTAATTCAGATACTTACTTATACGACTAACAATGTTTGCTATACAAAATACTTTTTTTGTAATATGTATTTACCTAAAGTTTTATATACTTTTTATCTACAGGTAAGGTAGCCATAGATTTTTTTATTACAAAATCCCCCTTTTTCGCCCCATTTTACTTTAATTATAATTATTCTGCTTTCAATATGGTATATTTATATAAAAATGAATGTTTGCTGTCTGTTTGTTTGTTTGTGCTTTATAGGAGACCAAACCCTTGAACCGATCTTCCTGAAACTGTCACAGTATGTTACTATGACTCTGGAAAGAATAATAGGCTATATGAAGTTTTTATTGGACAAAGGGGCTTGGCACCACCCATATAACCAAAAATTTAACTCGCCATATTTTGATATTTGGTACATATTGATGATATTTGGTACATATGGTATTGGTATAATTAGGAATTCGTACCAGGAAAAAATCGGGTGGGGCCACGCCCATTTTTAGGAAAATTAAAAATCGTAATGTATTCTTGACTATATAAAGTTGTGAGTGGACAAAGGGGCGTGGCCTCGTCCATATAACCCAAAATTTTAAATCGTCATATCTTAGGCATTTTTTGACCAACGGCTGCAGTATTTGCTATATATGGTATTAGCATGAATAGAAATACGTACCAAAAGAATAGTGGGCGGAGCACTATGAAAAATTTGGTCTCAGATGTCAGGCAATAGTTTTCAATTATTCTACAGCACAACATTTTTTAATTCAATCTCTGATAGAGAAATATTTTTTGTTATTGAAAGAAAATAATAAGAAAAAATTATACAAAAAACAGAAATGAGATTATGATTGAAAATTAACACGCTTGTTTTAAATTTGATTTGGTAGAAATGAGTCAAATGTCTATTTTATAATTTTTTGTTAAATTTTAAAGTATGCTTTTTTCTCAGTGTAGAGACTTTAAATTTTGTTTTTTGATAAATAATATAAAAAAATGTTTCAAAGTACATTTTTTGTTTGTTTTTAAACGTATCTTCTCCTTGCTAAGTGGACAAAAAAAAGTAGTCTTTTCAACCGCTGTCAAGATATTTTGGTCCCAGTTTACTAGAAACAAAAAAAATCAAAGTGCAGACTAATAAGATTGCGACAACATTTACTACTATTATAAGGTTGGATTAAAATTTTCCCCCGCTACGGGGATCAAAAACGTTGAAAATGACAGCATTTTTTAAAAATTCACGCTAAATTTTTCTTATTGAGTTAAAGTTTTCCTATTTAAAGCAAAGGTTCTAGCTAAAAGTACCCTTATTTTATTTTTTTTTTATTTATTTACTTGATTGCCAAACCTTAACAGGTTTTATAGCAAATTTGAAATTATAAAATAAGATATTTAATACAATTCAAAAATATAAAGTATGATTTTGATTGAAATCATGTATTATTCACAAACTCAAAAGTTTTAATAAATTGCTTAAGTATATAATTTTATTAAAGTATAAAAAATAACAAAAAAAAAGTTAAGTCAAAATCGATAATATCAGACAGCAAAGCAGGGTTGCGTTTTCAAGACAAACAAGGTCAAGTTAGCAACAATTTTTGTATACGGCAGAGTCGTGTGACAAACAAGGTCTCATACCCAATAAAACACTACTCCAATAGGTATATTTATAATATATATCGTTCTGTCGTCCTGAAGCCGGTGAAATCCTGGCTTGACAGGGTGGTTACTCGACAAACTAGGTCAACTTCACCAAACCAATTTTCATAAAATAAAGAAAACCAGTTGCGAACGCAGGCACCAAGACAAACTAGGTCTTATCGGCCACTCATATTAATATATTACAAATCGATCTAACGTAGTGTTTCAAGAGGTAAAAAGACACCAAGACACCAAGACACCAAGACACCACGGTACCGTCGACAAATGTAGTCACATTCATCATGAAGATATAAGGTAATTGAACATCCCAGGTTTAGGTCCATTCAGATTATTTAGATGTTTATTCACCAAAATTTTCCATTTTACGCTTAGGTCCATTTATCCATTTAGATTGTTATATTAATGATAATGTGTTTACAAATCACCAGATGCATCAGATATATGTTTGAAAGAACTTTACATAATCAACATCGGTACTGCAGGTAATCTATAATTTTATGTTTGATTGAGTCCATGGATTCACTTAAGGATATAACAACAGATACAAAATTAAAACCACCAAAATCATCATCATATGAAAATGCATTTTGATTTTTTTATTTTCGATAAATTGGGACCAAATTATCTTGACACCCGCTGAAAAGAACTACTTTTTATGCCACCTATCGAGAAGAAGATGCATTTTTAAACAAGCAAAAAATTTACTTTGGAATCTTTTTTTATATTATTTACACTGATAATAAGAACATACTATAGAATCATGTATATTTTAAAATTTTCTTTTATTATTTCTTTGCAATAGCACAAAATACGTAGCTATCTGAGATTGAATTGGAAAATTATGTGCAGTAGAATCTTTGAAGATAATTGCCAGACATTTGAGACCAAGCTGAGCAAAACCCCGATTTTACATTTGATTTTGTGAAATTTTTTTTTAAATTGGTTTGTAATGTTACGCGTAAAAACGATTTTTAAAGTGATATAACTCGCGTAATTAATTAAAATCTTTAGGTCCTGCCTAAGTGTTGTGCCGGCGTATATTCGCCACTGGCTCTAAATTTGTTCTTATATATTTTTCTATTAGCCGTACACTATACAGTGCAGAGGCTTTATTTTAAAAGTTGGCAGCTTATAAAAAGCTCAAAGACTTTAAAGAAATTTGAACTAGTTGGCAGCTTTGGAGCTCAAAAACTAATTGATTTATTTTCAAATATGTTCATCCTTTTATAATAAGCATAACGGTATTTTGTCTTAAAACTAATTAACAATTGTTTGTGTAGTTTAGAATGTAAATAGAATCATATGTTCTTTAATTAGTGTAAAAGTAATAGTAGAATATTGTAATGCATATTTGTAATTTAGTATTAGTAGTTTAATATGTGTGAGTGAGTAGACTTATATTAATAGAAAAAATAAACATAATCATATGTTAACATATTTGTGTAGGAGTAAAAAGTATAATATAATATCATATGTTTTGTATTCAGCCATATGGGTACATGTGTGCGAATGAGATAGATAGTAGTGCTTAGAATGAACATATGTTCTTATTGTTTGAATGCATGTTCTCGAAAATTATTACAGTAGAGGTTTTTATATTATTACTCATTTTAAGAAAAGTATTTATAGCTTGTTTTATAATGAAATACATTGATGTAATTTAAATAATATGTATAGGTATACTACATGGTTATACAAATAATAAACATTAGATGAAATAAAAACTAATTTTTATATTTTATTATTTACAATATTTCAATATCATGAGTCTCAGTAAAACGCAAACTTCATCGAATGGCGTTAAAATAAGGTATTCGAGGGGTCGCTTATTACTAATTTGGAGTCAAAAACTCGAAAAATAAAAAACATGGCATCGAAAAACATGGCTCTATTTAAAAAAAATTAATTTAGTATGAACACAGTTTCATTAAATTTTAACACATATTCCCTCAGTGTACTTGAAAAACTTTAAGTCTAAATATTATGGTCTTTTCGCAATAAATGTTTTAAATTGAGTCTTTTTATTTTTCCAATGTGCAGTGTCAAAGATCTTTGTCGTGACCATAAACACACAACGGCTGCCTGCCATGTTGTGCTAAGTGTTTCTCTCGAAGCTCGTAAAAATTCGCTCATTTCGGGGGGGGGGGGGGGGTTAGCCTCCAAAATCACCCTTAATTTTATCACTCCGTTTGCAACGCCCATAACCCTATCAGACCACATTGCATCGATTGTGCGGGTAACTTTCAATTTTAATATCTTCACTTTTATTTCACTAAAATTTCTCTCTACTATCAATATGAAAGAGAACTACGAACTAAAATTTCTATTGTCTTCTTTAATTCTCTCAAACTTCCCTGTAGGATGTATTTTTGCTCTCACTGAAACTAATCTATGCCAAGACTATAAAGATCATGAAGTTTTTACTTCCTATTTTGTTGTTTTCAGAGACGATGAACTTGATAAAGATGTTCGATAATTCCTTCGGTCATAGTGTCCTTTTGGTAATTCATAATCGTTATGGCCCAGAGTTTGTTAAAAATGTTCATACTGCAAACTTTGCATTTACATGCGCCAAGATACGTTTCTTTAGCGAAACTTAGACGTGATATACTCTTATATTCGTCCGTCTCAACAAACGTTGGGGTATCTATCAGCTGGCAGTAGACTCTTCAAACTCTCTTGTAGAGCTCTTGGATACTTTTGACACCGTTTTATTTCTGGATGACTTTAATATTTCTTGTCTCTCATGGGTTTTATCTAATGACGAATGCCATTTCCTCTTATAAAATTTTCTTTTAAAACTGTTGAAGTTTTCTTGAAGGAAAATAAAAAATCTAACTCCGCTCTTACTCTTATAAAAAGAAAATATTAACTTAGTACAAATTTTTGTTTACATAACAACTCGTACAGATAACTTTGAGAAAAAGGTTTTTCCAAAAAATCTCCGGCTTTTTTTTAGACTTGGTCATTTATATATATATGTAAGTCTCTAGTATAAATATTTATTTATTTATTTATTTATTTATTTATTTATTGAATATAGATCCTTAAGCTACAAGACACAAAATCTTAAATTTTACAAGCTTAAGTCACGATTGGGTGATTTAGATCAAATATAAAACAATTTACATATTATATAATCAATTTATAAGTATTATACATAAGTAACATAAGGAAAAATAATTAAAATTTAAATTTAGCAAAAAAATAGTAAGATTTAAATTTTTAAAAAGAGAAAAAAGAGAAAATAAGTAAATATTAAATTAGATTGCATAAAAATAAAAATTAAGTACTTAATTAAAAAAAAAAAATTAGCCTTTATGAAATGACAGAACTTTAGACAGTACTAACTAAAATACTTAACTAATAGGCTAGTTAAAGATGTGATTTTAATTTATGTACTAAAATGATTGAGAAGTGATTTTTTAAATTGATTTGCATTACTGATTGATAGCAAATATGATGGTAATAAATTCCAAAGGCGAATTGCGTAGATGAAGAAATGTCGTTCCGATTTTGAGTATTTATGCCTAAATTGAATGATTTGATTTACCCTTGCAGAGCGGGTGAACTTTAGTCGCGTATGTAGGTAATGCGGTTCATTAGTGTATATAATTTTGTGCAGCTGCAGCAAAGTACGCAGTTTTAAGAAATTGTCAAAAGATATACTAAGTGTGAGTTTTGCATATGCGGAGACATGGTCATGACGTTTTAATCCAAAAACATATCTTGTGATATTGTTAAAAAGTACATTTATTTTTTGCCTACAGATACAGTCGCAGTTGGCATACAGTTCGCATCCATAAAGAAGTGCTGGAATCAAATAAGTTTTGGCCAGTAGAAGGCGTATTTTTTGCGGTGTGTAGTACTGTGTCAGCCAGAGCGAACGCAACATGCCATATGTCTTTCCAATTGCGTGTAGTATGTGGTCATTCCACGTAAGGGTTTTATTAAAAATTACGCCAAGGTTCTTCGCAGTACTAACAAACTCAAGCTGTGAGCCGCTCAACATAACTCTTGGTAAATACGTGTGATCAAGCGACTTCTTATATATAGCCATGCATTTTGATTTTGAGGGATTTAAACAAAGATCATTTTCCTCAGCCCAAATACGCACATTTTCTAGGTCCTCATTAAGCTTTGTAAAGCAAGAGTTTGCATTATTAAGCCCACCGCTTACATAGAGCTGAACATCATCTGCATAAATGTGAACATGACAATTCTTTATAACTTTTGGTAAGTCATTAATATACATGATAAATATGAGCGGCCCTAGCACTGACCCTTGTGGAACTCCTCTAGGCACTAGACGAACTTCAGAAGTTAGATCACCAACATTTACAGCTTGCGATCTGCCGATGAGATATGATTTGATAAGATTAATATAAGCTTTTGTTTCATTTATTTTAGCCGATGAGCTAAATAAATCATTTTAGATTTCGTTTAATATTCATAATCATTTCGGGATAAGACTTTATTTGCGACTCAGGGCCAGTATTTTGCTACGAATTTAATTTTTAGTCAATTTAAACCTAGCTTAACTCACTAAAATTAGACGTTTAAGCTCGGTTTAGGCAAAAAAGAAACACATTCTATGATAATTTAAGTCAATTCAACTTCAACGAATGCTAAAATATTTAGTTAAACCGAGTGTAAACGTCCAATTTTGGAGAGTTTAGCCAGGTTTAATTTGACTAAAGTTTAAACTCTTACTGAAAAACTGGCCCTTACTGTTATTAAAAACTGAGTATCGAACCAGAGGTTCCTGTTGTTTTCCAGTTTCGGCCAGTCCGCTAGTAAATTCTTTGTGTCATCAATCATTAAAATGACTTCAGATAGTCAACTTTGAAGACATTTATGAAGAGAAAGCTAGAGTTTAGGAACATGTAGTTTAGGCTGGAGCGAATTTCAAAAGTGCATAGCTTCGATTTGACTTAGCGCACGTTCGACAGGTATTGTAACAAGCATGTAACCTAAAAAATTTTATATTGCTCTGATGGCATCTTCCTGCTCCGGTTTGTCCTTAAAATCAGGACATTTTTTTAAAATCGAATTGTATGAAAAATCTTAAGAAGTGGTTCGGTTAGTACAAGCATGAAATGGAGCTATACTAAATTTCGTCCTGTTGTAATTACATTTTCCTACTCTAAGATATCCTCAAAAATGACGTAAATTATAAAAAAAATAAATTATCTTGCAAGGATTTTTAGATGTAGTTATAGGTACTAACCCAAATATTGAATATATGAAAGAAATTTTTTGCGATATAACGTCACCTTCCTATTACAGAATGTCCTCGAAAATCGCATATTTTCTTGTCGTTAAAAATGAGGGAAAAATCAGATTATAATAAGATAAACTAAAAACATACAAAATTTCATAGCGATCTGACCCCAAATGCCAGAGCTGTAAAATCGGCATTCATATTCAGAATGTTAAGCACAACTGAATAATGACATAAAAATGCATTCAATGAGTGCCCAATTGATTTATAAATTAAATTTTTAACTCACATTCATTTTTAAAAAAATGATTAAATATTCATTCCAATTATTCATTTTCGTAATTCAGAATAATGAATCAATTTTTCAATCAATCAATTTTCAATGAATCAATCACAAATAATGCAATTCACAAAGAATTTCAGAATTTTCAATTATTATCTTTTTATGCATTGTTCATTTTTTATTCATTATTCATTTTTTATTTATTATTCATTTGTTATTCATTATTCATTTTTTATTCATTATTTATTTGTTATTCATTATTCCTTTTTTATTCATTATTCATTTTTTATTCATTATTCATTTGTTATTCATTATTAATTTTTTATTCATTATTTATTTGTTATTCATTATTCATTTTTTATTCATTATTCATTTTTTATTCATTATTCATTTGTTATTCATTAATTCTTTTTATTCATTTTAGTACTAAGACATAAATAAAAAATTATTAATAAATGAACAATGAATAAAAAATTACTAATGAATAAAAAATTAATATTGAATAAAACATAAATAATGAATTAAAAAATAAATATTGAATAACAAATGAATAAGAAATAAAAAATTAATAACGAATAAGAAATTAATAACGAATAAAAAATTAATAATGAATAGCAAAGTCATTATGATTAAAAAATGAATAATGAATAAAAAATTAATAATGAATAAAAAAATTGATGAATAACAAATGTATAATAAATAAAAAATTAATAATGAATTAAAAATAAATATTGAATAGCAAATTAATAAGAAATAAAAAATTAATAACGAATAAAAAATTAATAAAAAAAGAATAATTGAAAATTCTGAAATTCTTTGTGAACCGCATTCTTTGTGAATAGCATTCAATTGAATAAAAAAATTGATTCATTATTCTGAATAAAGAATATGAATGATTCATTATTTTTTTTAAAATTAATGTGAATTAAAAACATTTTATAAATCAATTTTGTATTTATTTAATGCATTCTTATTTTGTTATTCACTAACTCACTTTTTTGTGAATAATATCAAATTGAATGCTTTCTTTTACAACTTGTCCTTAAATACAACATATTTCTAAAAATTATTTTTATATTAATTTATTTAAATTATTAAAAATTATTTATTTTTAAGTAGAAAAGTGAAATTCAAAATTTGATCTCGATAAACTCTTACTCTGCTTCAGATCCCAAGGATTTTAGACCCATAAGCATACTTCCTGCTCTAGGTAAAGTTTTTGAACGGATAATGTCTGACCAAATCTCTGAATACCTAAACGTTTACCACCTTTTATCGCCGCTTCAGTCTGGGTTTCGGACAGGTCACAGCTGTGTGACTGCAGCTATGAAAATTATGGATGACATAAGAATATCTTATGATAAAAACTTTGTAACCCTTTTTTGCCTGATTGACTTTTCTTAAGCTTTTGATTCGGTAAATCACAATCTGCTTTGTTATAAGCTTAAATATTTGTTCAAGTTTAGTGACAGTGCAGTTAAACTCTTATCTAATTACCTAGAGGCAAGAAAGCAGCGTGTAAGAGTTGGAAATAATATTTCTTTCCTGCAATCAGTTGCTGTCGGTGTTCCCCAAGGGTCTATTCTGGGTCCCCTACTTTTTTCCATATTTTTAAATGATATTTTCACTGTTTGTAAGTACGCAGCAGTACACGCTTATGCTGATGATATTCAGCTCTACCTCTCTAGACCTATTGGTCTTTTAGAAGATTTAAGCTATAGACTTAACTCTGATTTGTCTTTACTGGAAAAGTGGACTGCTACTAACTTGCTTTTTATAAATCCGCTGAAATCTAAAGTGTTGCCGATATCTAGAACTGTTTCTTGCTTTGTGGATATTACGCCTTTATTGATAGGAGCTGATCAGTTGGTGGTTGCGAATAAAGTGAAAAACCTTGGCTTATTTCTCAATTCAAATCTTTCTTGTATTGACCACATCAACTACACTCTAAATAAAATTTATGGGACATTGCGTTACATGCGCGCTTCTTCTGACTTTACCCCCCTTGAAACTCGGCGAAGGCTTGTAGTACAATTAATTTTGCCACATATAACTTTTGCAGACGTAGTGTACAGTAAGCTTGACTTACATTCACAGCATAAGCTCCTTTTTGCATTTAACAATGCTGCTAGGTATGTTTTTAAAATCCTACGTTGGGATCATATCACTGCGAAATACAAGGAAATTCTTGGTTGTAATTTAGTTCAATATTTAAATATGCGTAATATAATTTTTTTACACGGACTCATCAATACTAGACACCCTAGATATCTCTTTGAAAAATTACAGTTTTTCCAATCTAATCGTTTGACCAACTTAATTGTTCCGAGACACAGCTTCCTCAACAGTAGCAGATTCTTTTTTATTAGCACAATAAGACTTTGGAATTCATTGCCCAATTATTTGAAACAAATAAATATTATAACCAGCTTTAAACGGGAAATTTTTAGATACTTTTCAGAAATACAATAATTATTCATGAAATTAAGTTTCTATGCTATTCTCTTTTCTTTTACCTATTCATTATTTTCTTTGCTTAAAAACTTTCTTTTCTTTCTATTTTTTAAATAAACTGTTTAAAATGATTACTTAATAACTTTGAAATTATATATATTATATTTATTTTAATATTATAATTTAATAATTTATTTACATAATTTAAGATAAATGTTAGTATATAAGTAAATATCTATCAACTTGATTTTCTTCCTTTGATGTACTATAAAAAATAAGTCTTAATTAACAATAATGAAAATAAATAACAATAATAATAAAATAATAGCTTCCTTTTCCAAAATATCCTTAAACATTACATTACGAGTTTTCAATATTGTAGTCAATTGTAATTGATTCATAGTCGCTGATTCCGAATCTGACAACAATTTTATATACTGTTAAATGAATGAAGTACAAGTTTTAAAGGCATTCTTAAGTCATGATTAAAAATGAATGGACGGACGGTAGTAAAATCTTTGAAATAGACTTGAAGGATTGAATAAATTATAATTTCTTATCTTCCAATGCTTGATTGCATCGTATTGCATATCAATCAGAATTATTTTAAAAAGTTTAACATTAATATTGTGCGAGTCTAGCTTTTATGAAAAAACATACAAAATTCTAATCTTTATGATATATAAAAAATAATAAAAAGTTGCCTGTTTGCTTGTTAGCTCGTCTTTCACGTTTTAACAGAATTTAATGAAATATGGAATATAGCTCAGATAGGTTTAATGCTATATTTTTAATCTTCGAATCTTGAGAATGCAACAAATGCAACTCCAACTATAACAAAATTTACAGATAATGCAAATTTTTCTAAATGAGGCAATTGACAAGTTCTTTAATTTTTATAGGCTGAAAAATTGAATTGAATTTTTGTGTGTTGTTCATGCAAACTAAAAAAATTTTAATCAACATTTTGTATAATTTTCTTTAAAAGCTGGACTTTCAAAACTTTTTTCAAAATTACATACGAACATACTTTATAAACAATAAGAAATTATTTTATTATTAAAGTTATATTGAAGAATTTTACCATGATTCATTCTTTTTTAATAATTACTCAAAAATTTATTATTTTTTAATTTCGTGATATTAAAGGACTTTTTGAAATAGAAAGATGTTGTCATATTTTTTATATAAGATTTTCTACCTTATATTTTTCTCATTCTGCTCATTTTTATTGCAATAAAATACATTTTTTTTAAATCTATTGTTTTAAAGAACTTTTTGCAGCTGGAGAATGGCATAATATCGTGATGAAAGTTTGTATTAATAATTATCGATCCAATGTTTATCAATTCCATTCGTGAAAAGTTTTTTAAAAAAATTCCTGTTTTTGGCTCAAAACCGGAGCAGGAAGTTAAAGTTTTATCCTTTCAAAATTTTGTATCGTTAATGTATGATACCTTATCTATTGATTTCCTTCTGAGCCAGTTCAATACAAATGTACTTTTTTCCTCTGACATAATCGCTCCGCTCTAATGTAGATTTTTGAATAATGCTTTTAACTTTTCCTAACAAGTGTTGATATAGTGTTGATATAAAACAGTATACAAATATAAAAAAAAAAAAATAAAAATTTTTTAAACTCTTAAATGTATTTGAACCCTGCTACCAGCAGTTCGTAAAATACAATAAACATGGTCTGGTCTTATCTTTGTTTGATCTTAGTTGACATATTTTGAACTTTTTTAATTAGTTGTAAACTTTTTCAAAGTATTCGTGAAAATTCTGCCAGACTCAAATTCTACTGAATACTTTTGTTATTAGAAAAATAAGAAGGTATAAATATGTATATGTCGCAGCAACAAAAATTAAAAAAAAAAACAAACTAAAATGTTTTTAACTGTGTCCTCTCCTGTCCACATCCTTTCCGTTTCATGCTCAACTTCAACTTTATTCATTTAAGTCGGCTGCTCTACTTTGTTGGGCGTTAGCTTAAATTTGATTACAAATGTAATGCGAAAAATTTATGAATATCATAAAAAGAAAAAATAGCAAACAGCGTACGTTGTCCCATTTTTGCGTTGCTACAAAGCGCTTTAGTTAAAAGAGTATAGTACAACCGTGGCATCGTAGCTATCGTGACAGCCAGAGACAGTGACGTGAATTGAAGCGAGGCGACGTAAATTAAATGGGGGCAGTGAAAATGTTATTTTGCTGAGAATTATTTAATTAAGCGTTATGCTGTCGCATCTCAGTATTTTCAATATTACTACAACTGCCGTTATTAAGATATTATTGTTATTGGAATTGAATTTAATACACAGAAGAAATTTAAAATAGGGCTTTTAAACTAATCAACAAAATGTGAGAAGATTTGAAAATAGTTAAAAGTAAATTAAGACTTTTCACCGCTCATGAACTTTAATGTTTTGCTTTTGATGCGATGGGGAGGCAAACACAGTTTCAAGCTCAACTGTGTTTTGCTCTTTCAAACGAAAATATGTGATGCTTTATTTTTTTTTTTTTAATTTGGTAATTTTTTAATGACGCCTGTCACTTGCAGAAACTGATCGCTTAGTAAGTGTACTGAAACTTATGGCATCTTCTTGACAGAAAGTTCTGCCCTCTGAGATTTGTAAATTTTTTACATGTTACCATAAGCTCAAAAAATTATGATCTGTTTGTCTTTGCAAAAAAAAAATCGGTAGTAACTTTTTTATTAATATTGTGTTAGTCACAAGAATTCGTGCACATTTAAGAATTCCTTATTTTTTGGATTGGATGATATTTATTGTATATGCTTAATTTATTTTATACTGAATAGCTTTAATTAAAAATTACTCAAATATAATTTGTATCAGTGGCCTAAATAGCTTTTGGTTGTAAGGGATTTCCGTAAAAAATATAATTACCTTAAAAAAGTATACTTTTAAATACCTGATTACATGATTGTCTTGTGAAGCCGAATGTCATGTTTCACAGCTTTACTTTGTTGAAATATCAAAAAATGGTAGGAACCCCATATGTGTAATTTTTGGCCGGAAAATGAACTTAAAACGGCAGATAGGTAGTCTGTTTATTAGAATAGAAATGAAATTATTTTGGCCCAATTTTGGCAGGGCAGGGCGGGAATTGTACCAAAACCAGCCAGTTGACTGCCACTGTGCAGAACAGCAGACTGGCTAACAGAGGCTCAAAAATGTATAAGAGAGCATGCAAGTGGCGTTCAGTGGAAGCCAGTTGGCAGGAAATGTACAGAGCAGAATACATGCAGGTAGTGGCAGGCAATTGGATGGGGCATTAACATGGCATTGAATGCAAAATATTGGTTTCTGTTATATATTATATATATTTGAGCTTATTTTATTTAACTAACAGTTTTTGGTCCTTGGGTTTGTCGATTTTTTCGATTCACCTAAATTTTAAACGGCTTTAATGTTGTGACCAGGACTCGCAAACAAACTCTAAAGAAAAGTATTTTTCTGTTCTGTTTGTTTCTTCTTAAAATCTCAAAAAGTATTTTGGTTTGTTTAGTTTTCTCGCTCCGATTCAAAAATTAGCTCAAACCGAAGCAAGTAGAGATGAGAGAGAAAAGCAAAATGAAATGTTTCTTTTTTCGAATAGAAAAAATTCCTCTCATTATTATGCTTTTGAACCGCGGACACCAAAACAATCAAAGTAAAGGATCTTTAGCGATCTCTTGTAGGTTGCTGGAATCGCCAAATCCGAGCAGAGATCTGCAATGTTTCTGCGTTTCATTTATGATGCGACTTTTTTTTTTGTGTTGAAATAGTTTTTCAGTTGGAATTTTTCTTTGTTTTTTGCTTTTATTCAATTTCTTGTGTTATTTATAGATGAGTTATGTTTTTGTGTATATGTATATGAGGTAACGTTTTGTTTGTGAAAAATACAATGTCTCGGTTAGAATAAATGCTGGAGTAATAAAATGAAATGGGGAAGATAGGGTATTTCAAATTTAATTTATAGTGTAGATATAAGAAATGACATTTTTCATATCCACATCCGCATTACTTATTTTTTGATATCTGCATCCGCATATAAGATCTGCATTTTATTATCAACCCAAAAAGAAGAAGTTAAGAAACTAAGAAGCCACCAAGTATCTACTTTACTTTTTATTAAATACAATTTAAACTTAAATTATTTTAAGTACAGTTAAACCTAAGAAATTAGAAGCTAAAAAAAATAGAATCATCTAGAAATTAGTAGTTGAATTTTCAAAACATGAAAGCTTCCGAAATAAGAAGGTTGTGTTCTAATTTCCGAGTGTTTGTGCAACAGTACAGCGTTTTCTACGAAAAGTTTAAAATGAATCTAGTGACCTTATGATTAGTGTCCGACCGAATATTCGGTTTCGGTTCCGGTTTCGGTTCCGGTTTCGCTTCCGGTTACGGCCAGATTTGGCACTTTTTGTCAGTTTTGGGAAGTTTCGGCTATTCAGCCATATTGAGGCTATATTGAGGTACTTTTCGTAAACATTTCTTGCATCAGTCATTTAATTCAAATACATATGTTTGGTTTAATAAAAATATTTACAACGCATTGTACAAAACAACAATTATTTATTCGTCTATTATTTGATTTATCGTCTTAAAGCAAAACATTTTGGTTAATTTAATGCGTTCGATATTACCATTTTCGATTTTATCATCCCTATTGCAATTAATATTAAATTTTATAGGTACTGAAGCCAAAAATTGCTTATTAAACTTACGAACGAATTCTGTGTGTGTGGAATAAAGGAAAAGAAAATTAAATATATCTATTTTTACAATACTAAACCTTTAAAAAAACAAAAAAAAAATTGTTTTGTACTTCTATAAAAATGTACATTGTAGGTGCATACTATTTTGAGTGTGTACGGAAGATATAAAGAATGCAATACTTTAGGAATAAAAATTAAACAAAAAATAATCTCATTTATTATTATAAACTGCAATATTCAAGTAATACTTTCCTTTATATTAAATTTTTTCTTATGTGTATGAAAGTACTTCTTACTTATGTGTATCAAATGCCTCAATGTGCGCTGCAAAATTATTTTTTCGCAACGTTTTATAGTGTTTAAAACGTCCCAACGGTCGTACAGGGTTGAAATCAAATAGTGGACTTGAATAGAAACTATTTACCGTATAAAATAATGTTGGCTGCCTAAATCGGTCAAGTGCCCCTACGTGCGCTGCTAAACGCATTTTCTCAGAAACGAGACCTAAGTAGATCGCCTTTTCGCCCCTGTAAATATTATTATTATTAATATATTAACAGAAAATTAAAATTTTAAGTTAACTTATGAGCTATGGCTACTTAGGCCTTAAGCTAAACTTAATACTAGGAAAAACTGATAAGCATTATTATTTAAATGTTCATCTTACATGTAATGTTTTTTTTTTTTTTTTTTTTTTTTTTAAATAAGATGGTATATGTTTGATTGCTTTAAGAAAAGTATTAATTTTTTTATGTTGTTAGTAGTGGGGTTGGAAAGGAGATGTGTGAGATCGTTGTTGAGTTGTAGTTGTTGTTTATGGTAGTGAAAGTATGTGCAGTCTGTTAATAGATGTTGAATGTTGATTGCGGGAGTAGAGTTGCAGAAAAGACAGTGAGGAGGAGGATTTTCATTATTCATTAAGTGGCCGTGGGTTAGTTTAGTGTTGCCTAGTCGTAGTCGCTCGATTCTTGTTATGTCTCTTCTAGTTATGTTCGGGTCGTTTGTGGCTAAAAGTTCTTTTGTTGTTGTGTTATTATTATTGAGTTGTTTGTACCAGTTTGATGTAAGTTGCATTAAACTTTTATGTTGCATGTAGTGTTGTTTTTTTAAGAAGTAATTAATGTCGCTGGAGTTGAAATTGTGTGTTGTGATGATGGGGGCTTTGTTGGCATATTTGGCTGCTTGATCTGCAAATTCGTTATCTTTTATTTGAATGTGGCTCGGAATCCATATTAAGATAAATCTCGGAAAAAAAGTAGAAAGAAGGTTTCTTATACGCTGAGAAAACAGTACTGTATTGTGGAAGGTTGGAGATTTTAATTATTTGGCTGCAGAAGGTGACAGAGTAGGTTGAGTTATTGTTGGTCTTTGAGCCGTCAGGGTAGATAAATGTGTAGTTGTGATATTTGGCTTTTATTGCCAGGAATTTTGTTCGAAATAATTCAGGAGGTGTGTTAGATTTTGAAAATTTGTGAAGTGTTGTGTTTATTGTAGCGACTTTGAAGAGCCATGGAGGACATAAGGTTGTAGAGCTTGTGGGGAGGTATGGGATACCCTGGTCTATACAGTTAATAATTCCTCTGGTAATTGCTGGTATCGGTTTTGACAATGTTGTTGTCTTGTTGTAGTTTAACAAATTTTGTTCTAATGGTGTGTCGCTGCTCTGCAAGAAAGATTTAAAAAGTTTAGATGTGATAAAGTCTCTCTGATTCTCAAGTGTAAAGAGGTTGGATTCCAGAAGCATATTGTTAATTTAAAGTAAGACACGAGAAGCAATACAATTTTGTATGGTAGAAAGCATTGCATCTCGTTCTTTCTCATCGTTGATGTGCTTCTTCGTGATACAAAATAATGCAATAATAAACTATCATTAATTAATATATATTTTTTCCAATATTTTTAAAATTGACTTTCATCAAAATAATTTTTGTTTAACTTTTATGCAAAAATAAATAACGTAAATATTTGAGAAATTTTAAAGTTAAACAAAATAAGCCTTTTGAAAATATCTTTAATATGAAACTAAAATCGTAGCCCTATCTCAAATTATCAAATGATCAAATTAAAAACAGTCCTTAAGAAAAAAAACCGAATTTTTTAAATTTTTGAGTACCCGTAACTCAGTAACCACTCGAAAAAAATAAAAATTACAAATTAATTTTCTAAAGTGTAGCGAATTATACAAAGTTTAAACAAAATCGGAGAGGGTCAGGTTGAGAAATTAATTTTTTTTTTTGTCGAAAAACAATGTAATCACTCACTAGCGGAAATATTGGGAATTTTTTTTCATAGCCAGCTAGGAAAAGGTCCAATCTTATGAATAAAAAAGAAAACTGGCATATACAAGCATCCGCATTTAAATACATGCTTTCCAAAATTTGTGATTTTTCCTGTTTTTGGTGGGTTGTTTTTTAAGTTTGAAAATTTAGCAAAATTCTATTTTTTAGTATTTTTCAAAAACTCAAAAAACCAAAATTTAGCAAGGTTTTCTTCTTTGAAAAAATATTTTTGTTTTTAGTTGACCAATTTATTTTATTAAAGCTTTTTCTATAAGCCTTAAAAAGCATGTGACACCATCTATGATATTCGTGCAAAATTAGTCAACTTTAACATGATGCCGTGCCTACAGGCGTAATTTTTAAACAAAAATGTTTCGGATTTATCTTAATAGTAATATTACCTGCCGAATGATACCAAATTTGTGCTATTTGAAGACCAAAAATTATTTGATTTATTTCCACTACGCAAAGCACTTAAAGACCATGCTACAAACATGAACAAATAATATTTTTTATACAGTATTCTAGTGTAGAGACCCAAAATTGAAGCCTCTTTTGTATCCATTTTTATCGCTTATTTGTAAGGGTGGTTAAATTTTAAGGGCCGATGTTGAATGTGAACCACACCTAAACGTCAAGTTTTTTTTTTTGCATTTCGTTTGACATTTCTCAATTTCAGACTAAATCAATTTGAACCATGGAAAGATACACAATCGATCAACGCGTAAAAGTTATTCAGGCTTATTATGAAAATGGACGTGCATATCGTGCACTTCGTGATTTTTTCGGTCAATTTAATCGTTCAAATATGCGTACAATCGGAAAAATCGTACAAAAATTTGACAAAACCAGGTTTGTAGATGATGTGAAAACACCAGTGCATACTCGTGCAGCTCGAACTGCAGAAAATATTGCTGCTGTTCGCGATAGTGTGGCTGAAGAGCAGTCCACCTCAACTCGTCGTCGTACCCAACAATTGCACCTCTCACGCTCGTCGTTGATGAACATTATGCATAAAGACTTGCATTTACACGCTTACAAGGTGCAATTGACTCAAGAACTAAAGGCTCTTGACCATTTAAAGAGTCGTCAATGGTCAGAATGGCAAGAAATGGCAACAGTGGATGATCAATTTTCGAAGAAAATCATCTTCAGTGATGAGGCACATTTTCACCTCAGTGGATTCGTCAATAAGCAGAATTGCCGTATTTGGGCGAATGATAATCCAAGAGTGATTGTCGAAAAACCAATGCATCCACAAATAGAGACTGTTTGGTGCGGTTTATGGGCTGGCGGCATCATCGGGCCGTATATTTTCCAAAATGAGGCCGGTCAGGCAGTTACTGTGAATGGTGTTCGCTATCGTGAGATGATAACGAACTTTTTATGGCCCGAATTGGAAGATATGGATGTGGACGAAATGTGATTTCAACAGGACGATGCCACTTGCCACACAGCTAACGAAACAATGGCTCTTTTGCGCGACAAATTCAATGGCCGTGTTATCTCACGTGGTGGCGATGGCAATTGGCCGCCAAGATCATGTGATTTGACACCGTTGGACTACTTTCTTTGGGGGTATTTGAAAGAAATGGCGTACGTCGATAAGCCAGCAACAATTCAAGTGCTAAAGGATGAGATAATTTGGCACATTAACGGCATAGAACCTCAATTATGCCTCAGCGTCATCGAAAATTTGGACCATCGGATGGAGGTGTGCCGCCGAGGTCGCGGTGGCCATTTGGCCGATATTTTGCTCTATACATAATTGAACCATACCAGTATTATCATAATAAAAAGAAATGACAATGATTTCTTATATAATTTGTATTTTATTCAAAATCAACATCGGCCCTTAAAATTTAACCACCCTTTACATATTTTAAGAATTAACAAAAAAAAATTAAACAATTTTTTAAACGAAGTTACACGCCGTTGAATTAGAGTGTGGAAAAAAAAGACCATGTCCATCTGGACACGATTTCAATCCTCCTAGTCATCTGAAAAAAAGAATTTTTAATAAATTCGAATATCGCTATGTCCCGGACTAAGAATATAGCGACATGGCCATTTTTCGCGAAATGGCGACTGTTTGGAAAAAAATAATTTTTTGGCCTTTTTTCATAGTTTTGAATTTTTAAAAAATATTAAAAAAAACATTTTAACATAATTCTAGTACTGGCCATAGAAGTATTTATAAAAAAGTTCCACATCATTTTTCAAGCTAATCGGTTCATTAGAAGTTGAGATATCTTGTCAAACGTGTTGGAAAAAGTAGTTTTGAAAAAAAGGCGTTGAAAGCTTTTAAGTTAAATTTCAGGTCAGTCAAACTGGCGACACTGAAATGGCTATAACTTTAAAAATTATTTCGAATTTCAAAAAATCCTTTTAAGGAGATATTCTTGAATATTTAAACTATCAAAAAATGTTGTTGAGATGACACGTTTACCTGTCGCCTTTTGATTCTGAAATTTAAGAAAAGAAACGAATTTTAATTTTCTTAATATTTTTTTTTTGCGACCGAATGTTGGCTTTATTATATTGAGGATAAATAGCAAAAGTTAGCACTAGCATGATTTATGTGCACAGAGCGCTATCTATAAGAAAAATTTAGAAAAATATAAAAGCTTTAGAACCAGTTATTAGCAATATCTTGTACAACAACATTAAAATTTATGATTTATTTATTTATTTTATTTATGTACATTAAAACTGAGGTGTACAATAAGACTTAGTATTTTTTAGTACTACAAATAGTGTATTATCAAGGTTGCACAAATAAGATATGTGTAAATAGCAAAATTAAAACTAACATAAAAATAAAAATTTAAATGAAAATGAAAATGATTATGAAAATTAAGAATAAGGACATGTTCATTTGAAATTCAAAGGTAATAGCTTAGCTTAAACGACTATGAGAAGATAACATAGTAATTTCTTTTTGATAATGGATTTTTATGATTAGCTATTATTATTTATTATTATTACTAAACCATATCGATTACATTTTTGCAAAATTTTACAAAATTAGGATGATTCAGACTGATATGAAAGTACATAAATATAATTAAAACTAAGAACAGTGACTCAGGAACCGCGGGATCGTCATACCCGACACTCCATAAGGGAATGCCCTGCGGCAAAATGTACAGATGTACAGAAAATTATAGAGATGGTTTTAATTGCAGTGTTGCATCATTATACAAAATAAAATAAATTACTATTTTACGTTGCGTTCTAAACAAATGTAAAAAAAAAATTATTTTTTATTTTCTATACTAGAATACTGCTTTAAAGGCTATTGCGAAAAAATTAAACCCTTAAATGAATATTTTTGCAGTTGACAAATTCAAAATAGATAAGCTTCTATAATAAATAATTAATTATACTCATAATTGCAACAATTTAGTCAGAGCACTTTTAGCACACATCTATTTAAAAATAAATAATTTGAAATATTAAATATTTATTTTTAATCTATTAACTCCACTTTGCGGTAATAATTGAAAGCATTTTATCATCATGGCAGGCTGTCTATAAACTTTTCAACATATGTAATTAAAATAATTCTTTGAATGGCAAATTTATAATTGAGTTGCCGTTGATTTTGATGATTAAGCATTTATAAATAATTTTCAAATGAATGGAAAAATTGAACATTTAATTGACGTATATAAATTGAAAATTTTACAAACATAAATTAGAAATGGGATGTTTTGGCGGGTTAAGTTGTATAAAGCTATTAATTGAGGCTAATTTTTAGCTACACAGAAATGTTCTGTGCATGACACATGATGGCAAATTGTTTCATGTGCAAATTAGGTATAAAAACCCGTGTGGAAAATTTGATTGAGTATTAAAAAGAAGTAATATTATATATAAACATATGTAGAAATACGTGCATTTGTGCAATTAAAACAAAGTAACCGACAGTAACATAGCATAACAATTAACTAATTTGACCATTACTTTGATAGTTATTTGACAACTTTGAACTGAAAATTAACCTAATTCACATACGAAAAAACTAAAAAGTAGACCTAAAAGCATATTTAGAATTTCTACTTAGATATAAAAAATATCTTAAAAACATTTGCAAAAATAAACTTTACACTTTAATATTATTTTGCAACAATTTCAAAATACCTTTGCAAATTTAATGGTTCGTTAAAACCATACCTCAATGATTCAGTTTTTCGAATGTCATTTCAATTTTATGTTTTTTTTTTCTTTTGTGCAAGCACTTTTTTTGTTGAATGTGTTCATCTGTGGTTTTACTGTTGATTCTAATGATGCTAATAATGATGTGGGTTTCATGGTTTTAACATTGGTTAAGCATTGATTTTGGTTCTGATAGCATGTAGGCCTGTTCTGATAGCATCCACCAAAGGATGGATCGTCCTTTGTTCTACAAAAAATCTGCGGTGAATAAATAATTTAGCCTTGGAAATGAAATTTATCCGCTTCTAAGAAAAAATGCGCAAACATTCCATTGAATATAGATTTAAATGCAAGTTAAATGATTTGTTGCAAATGAACCTGCATTTTCTTTCCACATAATGAAAAACATCCAGTTCACACAAACTAATTTAGATTGTTTTTTTTTTTTATATGTGTTGATGAAAATATAAACAAAAAATCACAATCTTATTTGTGACAACATAATTTGAATCACGTCAAACCAACAGTTCCAGGCAGCTTATTAAATTACATTTAGCGTGCATTATAAACGCATTCACAGTTTTTTTTTCATAACCAAAGTAGGTTAAAATGTTCCCGAGAAATAACTCTAGCCCCCTGAGAAACAGATTAGCCAAATAAATAGCTTCAAGGGAATCGTCGCCGGTAAAGCGAATGAATACTGTTTTATTTATTTACATAAAATTGCTTTCATTGCAAATTACATAAAAAAACAACTTTAAAGTCAACTTTGCATTTTTTTAATTTACAGAAAAATAAAGCGCTACATCATCCAACAACGTCACTCATAGGGTTGAGGAAGTGTTATAGTGGGAGTGGCAATAGAGCATCAAACGTAAAATGAAGGTTCAGGTGGAGCGTGCGAGATAAGAAATTTAATTTTTTTATCTACTTGATTTTCTTGTTGTTGTTTTTTTCGTTGTTGCCTCATAAACATTAAATGCAAAAATATTCCCAATCGAATAGTGAAGAAAATGATAAGGAATATAAATAAAAATAAACAAACACAAAGCAAAGCATGGGTACATAAATTTCATTCCCCGCAGGCAATGAATATTGTCAACAACTTTGCATAAGAAAAAAAAAAAATTAAATTTCAATAGCACTCCGACACACGTGGAGATTATTTCGTATAGCATATTAAATCTTTGAAAAGACATTATTATTCAATCAGATATGAGTTTTATTTCTTTGTTGAATTTCTGATTGTATGTGTACAAGTTTTAAATGAGTTTGCAGGTGCTATTTTGCAAAACGCACAACAAAGGAGAAGAATTTTACTTATGTTGCTTGACACAAGGGAAAACGGTATGGCAAAAGAATATTTATTATGTTTTATAGACTTTAGGAATCATTTGCAAACATTCAATCCAGATTAACTTTGAATTATTTGAAATGAAATAACTTTTATTTATAACACTTTTCATCCATAGAAAAAGAAGAAGCCTTGGTAATAAGGAAAAAAAATAAAAACATACCTGCGTTATCTTCAGTTTGAAGAATGTGTTTACAAATAAAATGAATAAAAAGCATTTTAATCTTAAAAACCTATAAAATATGAACAACATATGTTCTTATTCGTATTCGAGATCATTTTTGCGCAATCATTCATGCAGAAAAAAGAATTTCTTCAACATTTTACGATCTGATTGCATTTGTCGTTAAATTTTTATAAAAAATACTTCTTAAATTTAAGATTCTATGGCTTTGTTATTGTATGAGGCAACGTCATTGCACAGACTCTGTGCGTCGTTTTACAACTATGGATGAGACTTGGATCTACCCAAGTCCCGACTTTTTTTTAAATACTTATAGAATTACAATATTTTAAGTTACTCATCCGTTAGATCAATATAAATAAATCTTAAGGGGTCTTTTTCATTTGAACGGCTACGAAAAACACTTTGTAATTATTTTTGCTATAACTTTTTTTTAATGATAAAAAAAAACTTGTGTAAATCAATACATATAATTAAGTATGTTTTGAATTTATTTTTTTTTTTTTTTTTAGCCTTTTATCTGCTCTCTTAAGCTTTTCGCAATTTGGAAATCATTTTTCGAATCCAAAAAGGTGGCAACGATTTCTCAGCTTTTACAACAGGTAACTGAAAATTTTTTAGCTCATCTAAACAATAATACTTAAAACTATAAGATTACGCATAATCAGCCTCATACCTGTTTTTGGTGCCATTTTCAAAACAAAATTTGAAAAATTACCCTATTTTTTACATTTCTGTATATCTTAATGTATATCTTATTAATGCATACGTTCCTCCTAAGAGCAGTGTAGAAGTTTATGCAAGCCTTGCGGATTGCATAGAATACGTTATAAGCATAATTGATGTTAATAACGACACTTTATTGTTAGGTGATTTTAATCTGCCTGACTTGAAATGGGAATCTTCTGACGATGATACATATTTTTGTGCATCTAATTCGAAGACTCGCCAAGAACATATATTTGTTGATAATATATGTTCTGACTTACAACAAGTGAGTTGTATTTATAATAGTCGTGAAAGACTTCTTGACCTGGTCTTAACTACAGACAGTAACAATAGGCGTGTTTTATTCATTCTGGGTAAACCAAATAGGTTCTAAATAACATGCAGAACACTAACAGAAAGATGAACTTGCTCAGTAGATAGTTCATCTCGTTGAACTATTTTTTTTTTCGCTACGGCTCTATAGATGTCGCTATTGGCTTTAGTTTGTGGCAGCACTCGCAAGTAAGAGTTTGGTTTACAACCCTTCTTAGTCACCCAATGCTGGCAAAAGAAACATCTGTGCTGTTTAGTCATATCATCGTCGACAATGCCCCAAGCGGTCAGAAGCAGTAATGGTGTTGTTTTGCAATCAGCCGTTTGTTCATATCATTTGGTGACAATGCCCCAAACGGTCTAAGGCAAAACTTACAAAGCTTTAACTAATGCGATCTATTCGTTCACTGGTTAAACCAGAACGAATAAAACGCAGCTAATGTGATTGTTGAGAGGGCCCCTCATGCTTTGACTGCTGTTGATGAATACCATCCACCATTGAGCATATGGTACAAATCGGACAGGGACAATATAGTAAAGTCTAACTCAATAGATAAAGTTTTTGAATTCAATTTTAAAAAAGCTGACTTTTTGAAGTTGAATCATTTACTTCAAAGCAAACTTCATGTTATTTTAGAATATGTTAATAATAACACTCTTGATGATTCAATTAATTTTTTTTTATATGGAAATCTTTGCTATGTTTTCTCTGTCCGTGCCATATAGCCTCAAATTTACGAAAAATTGGGCTTACCCCTGGTAAACAAAGGAGTTAAAGATTCTTCGCAACAGCAGGAATAGGGCATGGAAAAAATATGTCTGTAGCTTAAACTTGAATGACCTAGAAATCTACAAGCATTTGTTTCTGGATTTTGAAATTTGCTCAGCTACCTTATATCAAAATTATTTTGACAGTATTAAGCTGGGAATTGTAACGTGACGTTACAATAATAATTATTACATGTATAAACAGTTTCAACATTTATATATATATGAGTTTTACTTTTGATTCTCACAACTGTACTTATTATCTACTACATACATAAACTATTATAATATTTATATAACTTTTTTTCACAACTGTACAATCTATTATAAGTATTATCTACTACAACAATATTATACACAAACTGTATTAGAATATTTATATATATATTACTGTTAATACGATTTTGTCAACTATACTATAAGTTATACATGTTACACATTTACTTGATCACCACTGTAAGACAGCTGCAAGAAAACAGAAAGACAAACAACTAATAAGTACCTAGACCCCTTTTACATTGATTAAGACTTGAAGTCAAGTTTTTTTGACGTTCTCTTTTGAACTTGACGAAAGCTTTCACATTGTTCAAGACTTGAATTCAAGTTCTTGTCTTCTTTCCTTGTTTTCTAAAAATAAAACGAGATAGGTAGCAAGCAAATGAATTATAGTTTATAGAAATTTGCAAACTGAATTTTATTTTTTTACCACGATGGAAGTTAACAAAACGTTTTTGCTTAAAAATTTAATGCAAAATTAAATTTAATGCAACCGAAGTTTAGCAAACTCACATTGATATGCGAAAAATAAAATAAAAAGCACTGTCAACAACGCGAAAATAGCAAAAGGAACACGAAAAAACCCGAAAAATTGCCGGTACAGCTTCAAGTTTCTTTTTCCCTTCCGTTGCTTCCGATGTGCGGCGAATTGCCAACAAACTCTGAAACTTGACTTCAAGTCTTGACCAATATAAAAGGGGTCCTATATACGCAACAACCAAACATATTAATGACACACAAACAACGGCGACCCATTCAACTAGCCCCCATTAAGAAAATATAAGAGGAATCATATAATTCCCAACTAGTTTCTACACCGAAGTATATATAAGGGTGACGTTGAGTCAGTACTAATCAGCCTTCCGTCTAGGTAAGTGCTCAGTGTGTGTGCATTGCACCAGGCACGAGGTACGGACCAGTCTATGGTCATTGAGCCTCAGCCTTAGCACACACAACAGCATTGCTGTATAATATTTTGGTTGCGCTGACAACTAGTCAGTGCAGATACATACTGGCTGCGGTACGGATCAGATTCTGATCATTGAGCCGCAGTCTTTTGCTTAGGGTTTTCTTGCTGGCTGCGGTACGGATCAGATTCTGATCATTGAGCCGCAGTCTTTTGCTTAGGGTTTTCTTGCTGACTGCGGTACGGATCAGATTCTGATCATTGAGCCGTAGTCTTTTGCTTAGGGTTTTCTTGCTGGCTGCGGTACGGATCAGGTTCTGATCATTGAGCCGCAGTCTTTTGCTTAGAGCTTTCTTGCTGGCTGCGGCACGGATCAGATTCTGATCATTTAGCCGCAGTCTTTTACTTAGGTTTTGTCTAGCTGGCTGCGGTACGGATCAGATCCTGATCATTGGGCCGCAGCACTGTGCTTAAACTCTATCTACCGGATTGTCGCACGGATCAGATTCTGATCATTGGGCCACAATCTTTATACCCATCATTTTATTTATATATATATTTTTACTAATTGAGCCTTCCGTCTAGCCTTCCGTCTAGAACTCGCAGCATCAGAGAAACCAGTTTATCGAATACCGATTACCCGAAACCGATTACCCGAAACCGACAACCTGATACCCAGTACTGGAAATATTTGTACCGAAGCGAGAATAAATTATTAAAAACAACCGACCGCCGACTAGCACCAGCTGACACTCTCAACCCTTTTACGGATACCCAGACCCAACTGCAACTGACTGCACCACCATCTTGTAAATTGTAATTGTAAATAAAATTAAGCTTTAAATTGAAAACTGCGTCTTTTTATTTAATCAAAGGTTTGTGGATCCTTTGAGCGATCCTGGAGCGGCTGAGCTAACCTCAGCCTTCGATAAAACCACTGTTACAAAATAATGTCTGATCCAAAGAAATTCTGGGGTTTCATAAACACCAAAAAAAATCTGATTGATTCCCTTCATCATTTAAAACCTCTGACGGATTTACTGACAATCCTGTCGTAATTTGTGCTCTATTTGCCAATCTCTTTAAAGAGTGATTTTGTTCAGACTCTTTCAATCCTGATGAAGAGTACTTTGAATATATGAACTCTACACCCAGAGTTTCGTTGGATTCTATATCCTTTATTTCAGAGGATATTTTAAAGTACAATATATTGAATTGATCGATGAGGATTTTAATGCTGGACCTGACGGAATTCCTGCCGCAATGTTAACACGATGTGGTTCCGTTCTAAGTCAACCACTGTCCATGTTATTCAACTTTTTTGGGAAAAATCTTTCATAAGTCTTATTTATAAAAAAGGTTGTAAGAACGATATAAACAATTACAGGCCTATCGCGAAACTCTCGTCGATTCCAAAACTTTTTGAGTGGCTCGTGTATGATCGTGTGAAAATTCACTGTGGGAAGGTGATGACAACTCGTCAGCATGGATTTGTTACTGGCAGATCCACTGTGTCTAATGTCCTCGATTTTACAACGTTTTGCTTAAATTAATTTTATTCAGGTAACCAGGTCGACTGTTTTTACACTGATTTTTGTAAAGCATTTGATAAACTGCCACACAACTTAATTCTATTTAAACTAAAGTTAATGGGTTTTCCACAATTTTTTGTAAGCTGGATTCAATCGTATCTGACAGAGCGATCTTATCAAATACGATTTCGAGGAGTATTGTCAGTTGAATTTATTGCTGAATCAGGTATTCCTCAAGGTAGCCAGCCACCTTGGTCCACTTCTGTTTATTTTAGCCATTAATGATGTAACCCACATCATCAAACACTCTCATATACTTATCTATGCAGATGACATGAAAATATACAGAACAATAGATGCTAAAGACAATTCAGATCTGCTCCAGTCTGATTTGAAATTCTTTGAAATTTGGTGTCCTAAAAATAATATGTTTCTAAATCCAGATAAATGCCAAACTATGACCTTTTCGCGAAAAAGGAATAATTTAATTTTTGATTATAAGATAAAAGATACTGCATTAAGTCGTGTAGATGCTGTCAAAGATCTTGGTATAGGCATGGATTCTAAGCTATCGTTTAACGTTCAATTTGATTACATTTGTAAAAAAGCATCTTCTATGCTCGGGTTTATGAAACGCTGGGCCAAAGAATTTATCAGTATGATCACAACTACAACGCTGTATTATGCAATTGTGCGACCTCACTTAGAGTATGCAAGTCAAGTTTGGTCACCAAATTACAATGTACATGTTGAACGTATAGAGAGAATCCAAAAACGTTTTGTTCGGTTTGCTCTAAGGGGCTTAAGTGCAACTGACACTTTAAACCTTCCTCCTTATGAGGATCGTTTAAAACTATTAAAAATTCAATCTTTGAATGAGAGAAGGAAGTCTGCAGATATCGTCTATTTACACCAACTCATAACTGGTGTATTCGATTCACTACAACTCCTAACTCTTATAAATTTTAACACTAACTTATGCAAACAATTTAATTTACTTACCTTTTAGTAGAGCAAATTATATGGCTACTGCTCCTTTAAATCGCATGAGTACCTTTGTTAACAACTGTAGCTTTTTTGATGTTAACTTCCGTAAACTAATAAAATAACATCCGTATTCTGGCAAAGTGACAATTGTTACCCAGTATTTTTAAAATTTCTATGTGTTTGTTGTAATTTTTTGATTTCAAAACAAAATTTGAAGGTCAAAACACAAAAGTTTTTAATGAAATTGCCACTACCTGCAAAGCAGGTGACAATTTTTTTCAAAATTTATTATTTTTGAGCTTCAATATGTTAATGGATACCAATGTTCTTCAAAATTTTTTATAGTTGTATAGATAAACCCAGAGACATTAATAAAATCGTTATTAAATTGACCTTCAAAAAATCTCTTATCTGAGCTAGCCCCTATAAGTCCTTTGGTGGGTTTGTTCCAAGGGCTAAGTACTCGTACCAAAGGAAACCTTTAAGATTTTTGCAGTCATTTTTTGTTGTCGCACTGTGTAATTAACCAGATTTTTTAATTTTCGGAGTTCTTATTGTAATATATCAAGAACTGATCACATATGGGCATTTCCGCCAAAAGGCCTACCACGACTGAAAAATTAAATGTTACTTAAAATTCGTGTAAACCTCCATAAAAGAGAAAAAATGTTTAAATTTATATTGTGAGAGCATTGAGAGCTAATCTCAATTTGAATTTAAAAATATGACAGCAAACATGATGAATGGCAACAAAAGTTAAAAAATGGTGACAAAAGTTGAAAAAATGTTACAAAAATTGATAGTTTATAAGTATAATAAATACTCGTATAATGCAAAGTTTAATTAAATTTTTCGGTTTTCGATTGTAACGGTCTTGAATTACACTTTATATGTTTTTCTAGTTCAATTAAATAAATAAAACTATAAAATATTTACACTTCTTTGAAAGAAAAAATTTGTCACATAACGTATATCACGTAACGTTTCATACTATGGTTTGTATAAAAACAATAAAAAAAGATTATTCAACGAAACAATTATGAATATGTAGCAATATTATTCCAGATTATATTAAAAAACTTTCATAAAAAACTCGTTCACACTTCGCAGATTTTTTTCGTTTACATTGATGCAGGTAAAAATCACTTCTATTTTATGTCACATAAATTATTGAAAAATCATAATAAGAAAACTGTAAGTTTAATTTTTCTCAGTTTTCTACTCATTAAAGTCGTATGACTGTCACGTGCGTAGCTACGGAAATGCCCATATATCATTGTCTAACCACTAAGATACACCGATTAAATTTTTTAATGAAACCCATGTGTTACCGCCACTGCTTTATTTCTGTTGTATTCTTTATTCTTTTATGTATTTACCAAAGCTTAAAATTCTCCTAAGATTTACGTAACTGTTCATACTTATACATTTGTATAAGTTAATATATGCTCAAAATAAAGAGGTGATGTAATGCAGTTATTTCTACATTTGAGGTTAATAAAATTAAACATATTTGTCTACTTTTCTTCACCAAAATAGTATGTAAAATTATAAATGATAATCACATGAATTAAATATAAATTTATAACTCTTAGGAATTTTAACATCCGAAATATTGAAATAAATAAATAATTTTCCATACTTAATTATCGGTGTTTAAAATCAACGAAGATCTGTTGACTTAATGCAGAAGCTCATTCTTCTGCTTACACCATGTATGGATGCTCAGAGTGTTCAAAATCAAAAGCAAGTACGATATTTAGGCCACTTCACGTCCATAAACTTGTTACACTTTGAATTATAATATATATAGCAGATACCAAGCAGTCGACTGAATTGTAACATAAACGATGCAATTTGTCTGAATCTAATTTATCAATGCCGAACCCTAAATCACATAAACTACACACTCACACACACACAAACACTCATATTGTTTCCTCTTCCATTAGATAAAATCACACTCTTCCAAACGCACAAAATCACTGTATAATGATTTCATAAAAACAAAAAAAAAATACAAATTCGCATTAGTGTCAAGTGCAGGATTTAAAATGCGGGGTTAGATTTTTTTTTTTCATCAAAACATTAGAGCGACGACTGCTGTTGCTTGATTGCCCCAATGCGGAGCATCATTATGCATGTGGTGTGTGTGTGTGCGTAAAACTGTGTGTGTCCATGCACGTGTGTATTTGATTTTCAACTTCAATATAAGCAAATGCAAAATGAATGGCTTTTTACGCGCACATAACATAGCGAATATCCTGACACATCCTGACACTCGTTTTGGTCCTCTGGGTCGTTTACTACCAACCGCCGTGTTTAATGTAGCTGGTGTTATAGTGTTCAAGCTTGTATCTGCATACATATATTACAATATAACACGCATACACTTGATTGTCCATGTGCGTATATGTATGTGTTTGAGCCAATCATTGTGGCTTCGAATTTTTAACGATTCTGCTGACATCAGTTAATTAACAAATGCATTGCGAGTAAGTGTGGCTGTCGGCATACGGCCATGAGTGTGTGTCTGTGCATATGTAAAGAGAGCTGAATCTGATGCCTCAAATTATAGCAAAAATGAGAAAGTCATTTGTAAAGCGAAAATATAATTTTCTCAATCATTCACAACAGTTGTGATGCATCAGCTAAATAATTCTCAACCCTTTCCACTATACAAGCATTTCAATAGCGATGAATTTTTAAGGACCTTTGCGCACTCTAGTCGTTGCAGACAGCAATAATCAGCAGTAGGTATATATTTTGAACAAGTTCGAACACATGTGCATAGTATTGACGTTTTATGGGGCAAAATGTGTGAGTGTGACTTAGACTCAGTATAAAAGTAAACATAGGCTATAACAATTAAGTGCGCTAGTTTCGAAAGGCAAAGGATGTTGATGGCTCTATTTGTCACTAACAGGCACTTATACATACGCATATAATTCATACTCAGGCAAGTGTTGCTGGGTAATTTATTAAAATTCATTGCACAATCATTACATGTCCAATGATGATGATGATAAACAAAATCATTACAAAATTGATGTTTTTGTATGAATATTTGCGTGTCTTAGTACTTAATAGTGATGCATTTTATGAACATGTTACCATGGGAATTTTTTTTTTTAATTTTGTTAATTGTACCTTTTCAAATAAGCAAATTCGAAAATTCTTAAAATATTCGCAACCATATGTTCTTTAGTTGAAATACTCTTAATTATCTAATATAAGGTCAAGTTAAGCATAGCTTGTACCAAAATAATTGGCTATTTTATTTAGGAATATTAATTTGATCAATAAATACTAACAAAAATCTGTATAGGAGACAAGTGTAATATTTGAAAAACTCATATAAGCTATAAAGTGTAGGGCGCGTAGTGGCTCGCGAACCGAGACTCATTTATGAACTCACTCTCGTGTCTCACATAATAAACACCGACACGAAGTTATTTCAATCAGTTGACGATGAGATTTCAAGCTGAAAGGTTCTCGCTTATATGTTATTTGTTTGCACCGAAAAAAAAGATGAGTGGGAGAGGGTTTATCTATTTTCAGAAAACTTTTTTAGGCAACTGGAATGCTTGATTTGCCAACGCACGCTGGGAGATAATAAAAGATTTAATTTGGAAAGGCACTACAGAATTATGCTCAGTGGCTTATATCATTCTGTGCAAAATGAAGAGCGGAGTGAACTAATACTTAAATTAAAAAAAAAAACATTTTTCGAAAAAATAATTGAAGACTCACTGGAGTTCAAGAATAGGGAAATAGATAGTAATGCAAAAGAAAAAGCATTATATTTGGTATCATTAGCATTGGCGAAGCAATGCAGGCCATTTGTAGATGGTATTTTCTTTAAAGTACTTTCACAAGAAGTTTTGCAATGCTTTTCAATAAGAATTTACTGAAAGTAGTAAGCAATAAATTTTATATCATATTTTTGGATTGAAATCTTGTTTTATTTATATTTTTTTTTTGTTGTTAGATTTATATTTTAAATGAAAATTTTTTTTATTAAAAATCATTTTTGTTATAATTTTTAATTATTTATTTTGATTTAAATTTAAAAATCAAAACAAAAATATTGAAATAAAATTAAATGTTAGCTAAAAATAAAATATTGGACTAGCGAGCCGATTGTCATATTTAATGATACCTGTACAAAAAATTTGTTCAGTGCTGAGAGCGACACTCAACTACCTACCATAACCAGCGTTGCCAAAAGAAAATTCTTCATCGTGGTATACAAAAATCTGAATTTCTACTAAAAATATTTCCTTTTAAAAGTTTTCGGACTGGGGCATAGGAAAATAAACAATTTTTTTATTTTTCTTTTATTAGTAACATATTAGTATTAGTTATATAAAGTAACATACATTTTCCGAATTTATATTTAAAATGATTGAAATCAATTGCCACTAGCAATTTTAACTCTAGGTTTAATCTTTAAAACAAATGAGAGTTTTTAATACTCATTCAGTTCAGTTCACTTTGATAAAATATATAATTTATATAATAGAGTTGAAGTTATTTTATACATATATGCAAAATTAAAAAACATAAAATATATCTCGTCGGTTTACAAACAGAAAACACTAAGAGTGTCGTTAATTTATTCAGTTTCTTGAACAATTATTCAAAATGACAGCCCGTTGTGCTTGTGAATCTACGACTCACTAACTGCTTTCTTTGTATCGGTTTCTAGTCTATTTCGTAGTTTAGTTTTATTTATGTTTATTTTTGAAAATATTTTTTCCACATTCGCAGAAGAATAAGGCAAGCACAATAACTCTTCCATAAATTTTGTCAATTTTTGAAATGCAAGACCAGAATCTCCCATTTTTTTCTTTTTGTATCTCTTTCCAAAATGTGTCTACGTAAATTTTACCGCTTTCTTCTAAAGTTTCATTCAAATTTAGATTTCGAAGTTCTCAGAATTCGTGGTCAATATTTTGAATATCTTCCTGCAGCACTAAATTCGGAAAAGGTTTTATAAAGTCTTGAAATGATTGCACCTCGCGATTAAATAGCTTTTTAGGATCAATCAAGGCAAGATTCTTCAAAACTGGATCATTAAAATTATAACTTTTTTTAATTTGAATACATAACTCTACATAAAATTCAGTGCATTTATCAATGAATGCATTTTTAATCACAATTTTAGAAATCTAGCAAAAACATTTTTAATCACGGTTTTGCAAATCTAGCAAAAACTTCAGCACCCATGTATATTTTTTCTCTAACGACATGATTTTCCGAATTTTTTAATTCGATTTCATTAGGGTCATATATAAATAAAACTTCGGGTTTTACAAAATTATCTAACACCGTCAGAAAAGTAGCTTCATGCTGTTATGCATACAATGGATTTGAACATTTTCACTCTGAAATAACTTATTAATTTTGTTCATTATTATAAACTTCAAAAAACATAAATACAGCTCATTGACAATATTGAGATTTTTATTAATAGTTTTAGCAATTTCCAAGTTGTCGACATTCACCGCAAAGGCGAAGTAAATCTTCAAAGGAGTAAAAACCTCAACACGTCAAACAACAGCTTCTAAGGACAACCATCTCATTTGTGATGGATAAAGATATTTTTCGGCTTATATTCTAGTAATTTTAAAATTTCCTGAAGTTGCTCGTTTCTTTTAGGGCTATTTGAAATATAATTATAAATATCCCGAACCAAAGACTTAACCGAAGGTGGTAATTTAAGGCAAGCATACGAGGAACACAACGCTAGTGAATGGCAAATGCATTTTAAAATAAATTACTTTGGTATATTTTTTTTTTTTGAAAAGTTGTGCTACGGCATGATATTGGCCTCTCATGCTGTTTGTAACATCTGCCGCAAAGCCTATCATTTGGTTTTTGTAATCTACATTATTTTTGTTAAAAAAATCAGTAATATGCTTACATAAAGTGATAGCATCACAAGCAGCAACATCAATTAAGCAAAAAAATAAATCATGAACTTTAAAATTATTAATCTTTATTCAACTTAAAATTTTCTTAAAATTCTGGTGCCTGATGTTTCAGTGAAACGTGTGCTTGTGGCAAAACAAAATTTGGTACTACTTTCTCTGTCATGTAGAGCGGCGACTGTGGCAAGACCCGGTATGTTGGAACAAGATTTGCTGATGCTAGATGTAACTGACGATTCTGCGTTTGTGGCGGAATAAAATATACTAGTACTAGCTCTGTTATTTGAAGCCATGCCGGGATCAGTTTGACTGATGTGAGTTGTGACAATTTGCTCTACGTCGGTGGACACATTTTGCTGCTTTTGTACCTTATCTAAAGCACAATATAAGTTAATCAATATAGGCACGTATCTATCCATTTATATAAAGAATTATATAATGTCAGCAAAAAATAGTTTGCAAATATTACAAAAAAGTTTGCCTAGCTATAGAAATATGCGATGGTATTGTGTCGATAAGCACATCGATAACAACATGGTAAACAACAGTGTTGCATTTAATGTATATCGAGCCAAAAGTAAAAGTGCAAATTTAAAGGTATGTCTACATTTGAACTTCGAATTGCGTAGTATGCAAAAACGATTTTTTGACTGTCGTAAAATACTTCATTTTAGCAATCAAATACTTCAATCTTATATTGGTTTGAAAATACTTCCAAATGAAGTATTTTACTTCCATATGGCAACGCTGACCACAACTACGAATTTACAGAAACTGTAATAGCATTAGTGTGCCCTCCACTGCTTTAAAGCACCCTGGAGTACAAGGCATCGTGCACGAATATTTCATGATGATTTCTTAAAGAAACTATCTGCGTGAGCTACATTTGTCGATAATTCTTTAACAAATCTGTCTTGTTTTCGTTCATCGAAAACAGAAAGCTTTAAAACAGTGCACGAATTTGGAACTTTTGTATGCGATTTTCGTCAATGAAATGTATAAACAAGTCAGCATGTTTCGTCAAAGAGTAGGAAAAATCGTGCATGATTCATTCAAAATATCTTTCAGACTTGGACTACTGGGCAAGGCTGGGCAAATTCTAATACAGTCACATATTATTATGTCTTGTTAGTATTGGTGCGCTCTCGAATAGCGCACACCGAGCGAAATCGTTGTCACAATTATCTAAATTTGCAAGTTTTGTAACATGACGTTACAATTATTACAAATACAATCCATTATTATCTTTAAACTAATTTAAATAATTATTATATTATAATTTAAGCTATATAATTATCATTATGTGACATTAAAAATACCATTCATTATTATCTTTAAACTAATTTAAAGAATTGTTGTATTAAAACTTAAGCTATTTAATTATCATTATAACCATATTAAATTGCAGCTGTCGAACATACCGACACACAATACTTATGACAAAATATTAGCGACAACAAATACCTTCCCAGTGTGCCAAACGGATCCGTTACGAATCCGTACCGAACTCACTTCTTCGTACATTTTGTCCGAAACGGATTGCGTTTCGCATCCGGAACGGATCCTTTTTCGTATGAAATTCCTCTCTCTGTTACGGACTTCAGTTACGAATCCGTTTCGGACTTCAGATACGAATCCGTTTCAGACTTCAGATACGAATCCGTTTCGGACTTCAGATACGAATCCGTTTCGGACTTCAGATACGAATCCGTTTCGGACTTCAGATACGAATCCATTTCGGACTTCACATACGAATCCGTTTCAGACTCTTTTTTTTAAATAATGCGAACTCGCAACGGACTCTTTTTTAAAAATAGTTCTTATTCAAAAAGGGACAATAATGTTTATGTATGTTCAACATTTTTTTATTTTTTGCTAATTCAGTTCTTACATTCTACATATTACATTTTAAAGAAGGAAATTTAAAATTATATCAATGTATAATAAAAATAAAAATAACAACAAAAATAAGTACACAATTGTATTTCGTATCCCTAATCTACTGAAAATAAAATAAGAAATTGTAAAACAAATTTAAGACTGTCTTTTATGTTAACGTTGTAGTAACATAAGATTCCTCTCAAAAATACGAATTGCTTTTTTCATTTTTTCGGATCCGCCTCGGACTCAGAACGGACTTCAGGAACGAGTCCGTAACGGACTTCAGATACGAATCCGTTTCGGACTTCATATACGAATGCGTTTCAGACTCTTTTGGCGGATTCGTAACGGGTTCGTAACGGATCCGCATCCGTTTTTGTGCACATTGGGTTACTACTGCACCCGCCACTAAACCATACATACAGACACACGCTACATACATATTCATGACACCATAAAACAAACCGACGACACACAAACACACATACTTACTTATGACAAAATAACACAAAAGAGTAGCTTCAAATACACACGGCAAACATATAATTCCTAACTGGTTTTCACACCACATAATATAAAAGGTCGGCACAAAACCAAGCAAGTCAGCATTCCTTTTAGGTAAGCTCAAGGAGTTAAGGCCCATTTCCAATAACGCGTGAGATGCGTTGCGTTTTACGCTGCGGAAGCTGCGGAAAAAAAGCAATTTCCAATGGAGCATGTGCGTGAACATATGGTTGCCGGTCTTCTGCTTAGCGAAGCATAATTTTAATGTGTAAAAGTTTTAAAAGTTTATTCAAAATAATATAATATACACTTATGCTTTGTGTTGTGTCTTCCTGCATACTATTGGTCCCGTAAAAGGTTTTGCTGCAGTATGGACAGATAGGGCGAGTTCGAAAATGCATTTTTACAAAGCATCAGTGTGTTTTATTTTGAATTGGTGCTAAGTTAAAATACAACAACTGCGCAGCTCTGTTGATATTCTTAAAAATAGTATAATTGCGCAGTTTTGGCTAATAATCTTCGAACTAATTCAAAATAAAACACACTGATGCTTTGTACAAAAACAAATTTTGGAACTCACCCATATAGTTAGGCACTCCGGCATGCCGCTGCAGATATATCGTGAGTGTGGAGCGCGTCTTAAATGCCTGTGACCATTTGCACCACCACCTGTTCTTATATGCATTTTTGGACTCGCCCATATAGTCCATATATACTCCGGCATTCCGCTGCAGATATGTTGTGAGTGTGGAGCACGTCTTATATGCCAGTGACCATTTGCACCACCGAATGTTCTTAAATGCATTTTTGGACTCCTCGCTCATATAGTCAGGCACTCCGGCATACCGCTGCAGATATGTCGTGAGTGTGGAGCACGTTTTAAATGCCTGTAATAAATTTTTTACTTTCTCTCAAATTCTACTAACCTTTTTTAATTTTTCCTTTGTAAAACTGAACAGCTGTTTCGCTGTCAAAGCTTCACGCGCATGAAATATTCAATTTTTCGAATATTTTACGCTGCGTGCAAACGCATGCTGTTCGTTGGAACCAGTTAGGTATGTCTTCATGTATTGAATATTTGCGTCAATTTACGAAACGCATCTCACGCGTTATTGGAAATGGGCCTTTAGACTGGAGCAAATTATCTGCTCTGGAGCAAATTATCTCTGGTTCGCATCTACCAGAGTCGACACATTTTTTTGGTTTTTTTAGTGTCGTACTTTGGAGCGAATCACTGATGATTCGCACCTACCAGAGGCGGCACACTTTTTATGTTTGCGTGCCTTCTTCCTCTGGAGCAAACCACTTCTGGTTAGCATCTACCAGAGGCGGCACACTGTTAACTTTCGCGTGCCTTCTTCCTCTGGAGCAAACCAATTCTGGTTCGCATCTACCAGGGGTGGAACACTTTTTCTTTTCACGTGCCTTCTTCCTGTAAGGCAAACCAATTCTGGTTCGCATCTACCAGGGGCGGCACACTTTTCATTTTCGCGTGCCTTCTTCCTCTGGAGCAAACCAGTTCTGGTTCGCATCCACCAGAGGTGGCACCCTTTTAATCATTCTCTTGGTTTGTGAATCCTATTAATAGGCCAGATCCTGGAAGGTCCACATTTGGACTCATCGACCAGGACCTCTGCCTATCCTCTTTGCTATATTTTATATTTTGTTTCGAATATTAAGAGCATTCCTTTTAGCCTTCCTGTTACCGATTGCCTTCCGATTACCGACACCGATTTCCGACAGCGATTAACGACAGCGATTAACAATTACCGTTCACCGATACCGCTCCACGAAAACCCTCTCTCTCGCCTATCAACAGTAACCTTCAACCGTCATCGACGAACTCCCACTCCGACCCACACGACACTGCACTACATTAAGTTTAATAAGTTGATATTAAGTCGAAGTTATAAATAAAGAAATTGAATTTAACTGGAAATCTGCGCTGTTTTCTTATTTTTTTGGAAGTTCGTGGTCTTTCATTTGACCCTGGCACGGCTGAGCTGACCTCAGCCAATAGAAAAAACCACCGTCACAGTTTGTATGTTTGTGTGTTTCTTTTGAATTTTATGTTTTTATTTTAAGTCATCGGTATTGTTTATTATTTCTTCTATGTCATTATTGCTCCAGCATTTTATTCTAAGTAAATAAATTATACTATAGTTTGCTTCCCGTGGCAAATTAAACATTCTGCTTCACCAGAAAGGTTCTCTGCGGGACAGAAATCACATTCCAATCCAGGCTCAAACATTGTTTTTATTTTAACGTTATAGAATTTTGTTATATACGAATAATCAAAATTATAATCAAAATCTCAAAAAATTAAGAATAAAAAACAAATAAATACAAAAAATATGAAAAAATAATGCAAAGAATCTTAAAAAGCAATACAAAGTTCTACGAAATGAAAAAATATGTGCATAAGAATTATGAATCTATAAATCAAAAGGTTGGTTTTTAACAGTGTAGATACAATTCCCGACACAGGTTTTCACAGCATCACTGTCAGCAAACGACTGAATTATATTCTCTTCTGTTGTGAGTTTTGTGTACATGCAGCGTTGCCATATTCACAGTTTTAACTGTGAATCATAGTTTTTTAAACAGACTTGCAGTTTTTTAAAATAACTCAAAGTGCAAATTACAGATTTTAAAAATTTCAGATTTGAAAAAAAATAATTAAAAAATTCAATCCAGAAATTACCACAATCGAAGAAAATCGACTTCAGAGAACAGTGCGTAAAATTTTGTGTTGAGCGACGTAATAAACAGTTATTATAATTTGAATGGGAAATGCGTTTTTAAAAGATGTGAAACTTCTGTCTCCAACTAAAGTTTTATATAATTATCAACCATCTATGTCGCAATGGAGTCGTCATTTGAAAAATGTTGTAAGCATAGTTGAATTGCAAGAAACTTATGATAAATGGCTTGCTTTGCCTGTTAGACTTTTCCAAAGCTTTTGAATCAGTTGATCATGCAATTTTATGTCGGAAACTAGAGTTAGAATTTGGTTTTTCTGATTCGGTGGTCCGTCTGTTATATAGTTATTTAGTCAGTAGGTCTCAAAGAGTCAGGGTGGGAAATTGTTAGTCCGCTTTCAGAAATTTAACCTGTGGGGTACCTCAAGGCTCGGTACTTGGTCCGCTTTTATTTACGATGTTCATTAATGACATCTTCAGAATATGCAATCATGTTACCATGCATGCATATGCGGATGATCTGCAGTTGTACCTGTCCAGACCTATTGGTCACGTTGATGATTTATGTATGGAAGTAAACGAGGACTTGTGCAAAATAACAAATTGGGCTAAAGCTAACAACCTTATCCTTAATCCACTTAAATAATTTATTTTGCCGATTTTTAAATCTAGTTACTCCTTCCTTAATATACCGGGAATTTTCTTAGATGGTATCGAGCTCAAATTTGTTGATAAGGTTAAAAATCTCGTTTTTTATATTAACTCGTTACTCTCCTGCGAAGATCATGTAAATTACGTTGTTAGCAAGGTTTATTATGTACTGCGAAACCTTAGGTGGACTGCATCATCCTGTAGAGACTAGAAAAAATTAGTAATTCAACTGATTGTGCCAATTATCTTCTACTCAGATATAGTGTATAGTAAAGTTGATTCCCGATCCAAGCTTAAGTTACAACTTGTGTTTAATAATGCTGTAAGATACATTTTTGATCTTAGAAAGTTTAACCGCATTAGTCACTTGAGTAACAAAGTACTCGGTTGCAACATTTTCAACTCTTTGGATGCTAGAAACTGCATCTTTCTACACAACCTGATCTGCACTCACACTCCTGATTACTTATTTTAAAAGCTACAATTTTGTAAGGTAACAAGATATCTGAATCTTTTAATCCCTACTCAAAATTTTTTAAACTCTAACAGACTCTGATGAACTAACAGACTTCTAAAATTTTTTAAAATCTAACAGACTTCTTACGTGAGCGCCATCAGATTGTGGAATGCACTGCCTTTAAGTATTAAAAGTATTACAACTAAACGCAATTTTGAGCATGTAATTTTCCAACATTTCTTTTAAGTATCTATCTGTCACTAATTCTATGCAATAGTATTTAAATAAAATTTTAATTTAATTAAAAATACTTAATCTTTATTTGTTTTTATTCTTGATTTTGTCGATTTTTCCATTTTAGTTTTGAACTAATTATTATTTTGATTAGATCTTTTAGTTAAATGATATTAATTCTATTTAGTTAAATTTTTAATTACTTTTTTTTTTTGTTTATCACTTTTTATATTGTTATGTATCTATATTCTTACTGCATTTTAAAGACTCTGTCTTATTTGTGAACATTTTCGTTAACTAAATAAATAAATAAAAAAAATAAATATTCAAAAGAATGGTGTAATTACAATAAGATGCTCTCATTCGAAATATCAGAAAAAAAATAGGCTGCCTTATTTTGGCATTTCATTTGAAATTTTTTATATCAAACCATTTCAATTGTCAAAATAAAGCAGCACGTCACAGAAAAATACTGAATAATGTCATGGGATGAGAATTTCAAAAGTGCAAATGCTATTTAAAGTTTTTGCTTAACCGGTTATGTTATTGTTTATGTTTTTGTTAATGAATTATTTTTTATTATTTTCATTTTAATAAATAAATAAATATCAATAATATTAAACTTGCTTTTTTTTTTGTTTTCATGCAGTTTTTTTTCGAAAATACATTTTTTTTTTAACTTACAGTTTTTTTTTTAAAAAACGTCTGGCAACGCTGTGTACATGTAAAAAGTTACGCTCATAGAGCTATGAGGCGCCCAACCAGTGGGAAATACCATCCTTCTATAATGCCTTCAGTGTTGCCGCGACGATTCTAAAAAAAGTATCCATGAAAAGGTCAAAAAAGTATCCAAAAGTATCCACTTTTGAAAAAATAGTATTCACTTATCAAAATCCAAAAACCAATAATATAGTCATTTTTTAACACAAATATACAAGTTTAATATTTTTAAGTAATGAAACCCAATTTTGTAAGCTTCCATAATAATTTTATTTATTTAATTTTAAGACTTACAAATATTTTTATTAAAATATAATAATAGGAAATAAAATATGTATAATAAAATTGAAAAGCAACATAATTTTCAGTGCTTCTGTCTTTTATATGTGTTGCTATTGCCCTTTAACTAATTTTATTTTATGAATATAATAGTTAGACAAAAGCAGTTTACAAAACATTATATAATTGCAAAAAAAAATTATTAAGTTGTTTAGTTAAGTGTAAAATATATTATATGGGCTGCTATTGACTTTTAATTTTATAAAGCTAACATTGCGCGTTGAAAAAAAAAATGATTTTATTTAAAATATTTTCAAATTTTATTTACGTAAATAATACAAAAAACAATATTCCAAATAAGTTTTTTAATGCATCTAATTCTCGCTAGTTGGCGTAAAAACAAGTAGTCGTTTTCCGACAGGGTCAAGAAATTTTGATCCCAATTTATCGGAAATAAAAAAAATCAAAGTGCATTTCTTTAAAATTTTTTAATAAGGGTACTTTACGGTACAATTTGCAATAGCTACTAGAATCTTAAGGGTTAAAAATTACACATTTTTTCAAAAATCGCTTGGGTATGGTAGATTTAATATATTTTTCACAAAATTTATAAGATCTTTTATGAATTTTTTCAAATAGATTACTTTTATGCATTTATTTATAGGAAAATATTGCCCAAAAATGTTTCAATGTCATCTTTTATCTTAACGTTTTTGTCGAATTTAAGGGACTTCTTACTTTTTATATTTTGCAAACAAAAACATACATTCATATTAAAACGATTTTTTTTTAAAAAAGTATTCAAACTTACAATAAGGCTTACAAAAAGTATCCATCAATTTTTGAAGGAAAAAAGTATCCAAATAAATCAAATTGGATCCCAACGGCAACACTGAATGCCTTATAGCCTACCTACTTTTCGAACTTTTCTCAACAGTGCCTTCGAAAGTTTGATGATGAATATCTTTTGAACGCTTAACTTAATCTTCAAAACATATGAGCAGTTTTATAGAGCAGTTAATTTCCCACAAAACTTTGTATTGCGCATTTTATAATAGTCATTTATTGACGAGTTATAAAATTCATAGACAAAAATTATATATGTCTTAAAATAATCAAACTTAAATCTTCAATATTATTCAAATGGTGAGGCTTACGGCAAAAATATGGGATACCTTTTTTGTAGAGCATTAATTTCCTACAAAATTCTTGGAAAACATTCTTTTGTACATTCAATTAATGATGAGGTTTGAATTTTTTTTTTCTATAAGACTAAGAAAAACAAAACTAAGATGCGTAGCATCTACCTAAACGGAGAAAACTGTTAGCTAAATTTGCATTGTGGTTAAGCAAAACTTGCGCTTAATTCTCAGCCACTTCAAAATTATGCTAGATTTCAGCAAAAACTAATTTAAATTTGCTATTCCAGTTTATAATAACTAAGTAAAATTTTGATTAGATTCAAGCAAAGTTTTGCTAAATTATAAACTGCTAAAGCAAATTTCTGCTCAATTCAAGCAAATGTTTGCTAAGTTATTATAAATTGGAATAGCAAGCAAATTTTGATTACTTTTTCTGAAATCTAGCATATTTTTGAAGTGAAATAATTATTAATATTAAATTAAATTGAAAAATTACCACCATCTGGAGAATTGAACCTCGGCCGCGTGAGTGTAAGTGCATGGGCTTATCCATACGACCATCGCAGTTGTTAACAAATCGTCGCCTAATTTTCTTCACTAAGAATAAACGTGTGCTCGTGTGTTTAGAAGAAATTTGCTTGAATCGATTAAAAATTTGCTATTTGAGTTTATAATAACTTAGCAAATATTTGCTTGAATTAAGTAAAAATTTTCTATTCTAATTTATAATAACTAAGCAAATATTTGCTTGAATTAAGCAGAAATTTGCTTTTGCATTTAATAATAACTTAGCAAAGTTTTGCTTGAATTTAATCAAAATTTAGCTTTTTCCTAAATACATGAGGAGTGATTTCAATTTAGCAATCTTTTTCTGAAATCACACCGCGATTGAGCAAAGTTTTGCTGATTTGCTTTTAAGGAAAACATTTGCTTGATTCAAGCAAATTAATTTTCTCCGTGCATTAAAGTTAAGAGCTTATATTTGGTGACAATTTTTAAGGTGCCTAGCAAATCATTTTTACGTGTCACTTTAAAAAAAAAATAATTGATTGTATGACCCACCCTAGTGTTCACGCTTATTGTTAATTGGGCTCTAATTTTTATAATCTGTTATTTTCTGACTATATAAATATTTTGTTTTCACCACTGTCTAATTTTTTTACATTAAGTGGGCTCTTATTTTTATAATCTTTTGTTTTCACCACTGTCTAATTTTTTCAAAAGTCGTTTTTTTTTAATCTATGCAACAATTTTATTCTATCTTCCTTGCAATAGAAATCATACACTTCATGTGGGTTTTTATAATACCTTTCTCGGAAAAATGTTCTTGTGTTAACTTATGATGAGTAGCAAAGCAAATATTGCGCTGCATTAAAAGCATTAATTACAAAAAATATTTCATTTTATCGCTAGCAGAAATAATTTTGAATAAAATTACCTACAAGAAAAAATATTATTTACTGTCCTAATTAATAAGATATTTTATAGTTCATGCATACATTTTTTTGAGTGCATTTAATAAACTAGGTGACGCAGTCCTTACTAGGGCATCCAATTTCGGAACGCTTTGGCAATCCCGGGATTTCGGGATTTGAAAAACACAATCCCGGATAGTATTTATTGTTTATTTTTACAAAAAAACAAAGATCATTTCTTAAAAAAAAATTAATAAAATTAAATCATTCAGAAGGTTCATAAAATTATTTAAAATAAATAGAATAGTTTAATAGCACTGCAGGAAAATTTTCAACTTTTGAAAAAACGCAAAAAACTTTTTAAAATCACATTCTCTCTCTGAGAAAGACTCTCAGGTAGCATCATAAAATTTTTTTGACATGTTCATAAAATTATTTTAAAAAAATTGTTTAGTATAATAACTATAGTGTGTCTTTGTAAGAATATTGTGATACAATATTTTGTAGGTCAAATTTGGATATTTTCGCATCATATATTGTACAGCTAGTTAAATAAGAATTTTATTTTTGTACTTGAATTTGTTGAAGAAGAATTTGTTGTCAAAAAGCTTACACTAAATTTAGATTCGGCATTCAAATGACTATTGGTAAGGCCCATTGTGTTATTTTGTACTGTTAGTTTTAGAAAAGTTTTTATTTAAAAACATTTTAAAATCACATAAATTTTTTCTTAGGTTGTATAATTGAATTTTTTGTTGGAATATTTTGGAATTTTTTTCCAGTGGAGGCAACCCCGCACATTGGTTCCAAATATGAAAAAGGCGGCTAAAACCTCATTTTTAAAGATGTTTGAAAAACATATTTTACTTCAAATACCTATTAAAGATAGATAAATGAAAAAAACTGCGATTTCAATTTTTTTTTTAAATTTTTAATTTTTAACGCCTTGAAAGTTTGGCAAAAATTTTACAAAAAAAATATTAAAATTTTGACCCAAATTCAAAAATTTTTTGTATTATCTGTACAAGTAATTTAAGCTGTTTTATATTTTCATATATTGAATCGAAGCATATGCAATTAGAATAAACTTAAAACTTTGAAAAAATTTCATGCCTAATATTTTAAAAAAATCATTGAAAATTTATATTTTTTGAAAAATTTGGATCAGGGAAAATGGAAAAAACGAAAGTGTTCGCCGCGTTACGCCCCTATAGAAAGGTATTGGTTACTTTGTGGGATATCTTATAATACTAATAGAAGAAAAACATTTTGCCCAAACGTGCCCCAATCGGATATCCGTGTTTAGAAGGCCGAAAACCATAAGAAAAGTATAGTGGCATGTGGATCTCAAAAATGGAGGCGCCTAGTGTTATCAAAGTTATTATCAAAGTTATCTGAGGAAGCTTTTCTTTAAACGTAAATTTTTTTGTGTGCGATCGGTTGCGTTTTATCGCGTGTTGTGTTTTTTGACAATATTTCACTTACAGCAGAAATAACTGGTTAGTTTAACTAAATAATAAGCTTTTCTTTATGAACTTAATACTTATAAAAATTAATTCATGTGCAGGTATAAGTGAAGAAATCTTAAGAAGGTTTTCTGTAGTTTTGAAAACTATATCAAGTTGCAGACACATAAAGGTAGCAGAATTTGATAACTACTGTATCGATACAGCAAAACTTTACGTTGAGTTATATGGCTGGTATCACATGCCACCAAGTGTCCACAAGGTATTGATCCATGCCCCAGCTGTGGTGAAAAATTCCTTGCTTCCACTAGGTCAGCTGTCTGAGGAAGTTTTAGAAGCGACCCATAAGGTAGCAAAAAGTTTCGACTAAATAACGCAAGAAAAATGTCCCGAATTACTACCAATGAAGACGTGTTTAACAGATGGCTGCTTTATTCAGATCCTAAAATATCGTCATCAGGAAATTTGCCAACAATTAAAACAAAACATTTACCTGAAGAAGTTTTAGCGTTATTGGAAAATTAGTGTACATAAAAATGTGTTAAATATACTTTGTATAAAATATAAAAAATTTTGTTATTTATTTTAAATTTAAAATTTTGGACTTCAGATTCGTGATCAGCGACCCCAAAAACCCCCGAATACCAATTTTGAGCTAAATTAAACAATTATTAAAGAAGTTAGCTTGTTCATGGCTGCCATTTTGAAGCCGCCATTTTGAATTTTAAATTTTGGACTTCAGATTCGTGATCAGCGACCTCAAAAACCCCCGAATACCAATTTTGAGCTGAATTAAACAATTATTAAAGAAGTTAGCTTGTTCATGGCCGCCATTTTGAAGCCGCCATTTTGAATTTTAAATTTTTGACTTCAGATTCGTGATCAGCGACCCCAAAAACCTATATATACTTAATTTCATGAAAATCAGACCACTCCTTGAGGTTTTGGCCTCTTTTTTTCGATTTGGAACCACTGTGCCCCGGGATCCCAAAAACCCCGGGATTGTAGCCTTGCAATTCCGGGACTAAAAAAGTCCGGGATCCCGGGGTCTCGTTATTAGATGCCCTAATGGACACATGACGTAAGCAATTATTTCTTAAATACAATGTATGTGCCTCCGAAATCTGTTTACAATTCTCAATTACTTTTGTTTGGACATGTCCGCTAAAACACCGATGACATCTACCTTACACAGTAAGCGACAATGTGAGTAGCTACACCCAAGAAAAGAAAGAACAAAAAAATTACACACACAAAATTAGAGAGAACACAAGCTATTTGATCGTCAATCCTCTCTACGCCAAAAACACAACGGATATAAAATAGTTTTATAATAAATCTTGAATTTAACAACTTTCTGTGATTTATATTTCACGGAAAAAAAATAAGAAAATCTGTAAATTTGTTAATTCAATACAGCATATCTATAAGCCAATAAATTTAAAGTTAAACATCAAAAAGTCAGGAACAAACGTTCTGATAGTTAGAAACGATCCGAAAAGTAAGTGCTCTACACACTTGAATGCTTGCATGCAGTTCTACTAAAAATTTCACTGATTTTATTCTCAAGATTCATTGGAATTCAGTTGAAAACTTAAACTCAAACCATTGAAAATTTTGCTGTGAAGAGATTGACAGATCTACAGTCACTCAAAACAAAATCCAGGCAACAAAACTCAATGACGTAATTGTGTCAGCGAACTTATTGCAGCATAAATTCAATTGAACCCAAATTCCTCTGCCATTCAAATGCAATTCCGCCAAATCATTGCAAAATTTATTGGCCATAGTAAGCGCCAAAAAGTCTGAATGAGGGCGTTTGCAGTTTCCTGTCTACGAGTAAAATGCTTAACGTTATATTTTTTCGATTTGTTTTATTTTATTTTATGGTTGCTTTATCTTCAGTCCTCATGCTTTGTTCCGATGCTTCTTCACTGGTTGCTGCACTCGAACCCATTAAAACTTTTGCTTTAAAATTACTCCTCGTTGGGAAAAACAAACGCAAGAAAAAAAAAATAATACAAAAATATATAGAATAAAAATGTCCTGCGACAAGTTATGCATGAATGAGAATTTACATGAGTGTGTGTGTGTATAGCATGTGTCTGTGAGTGTGTTGTGCACACTCACTCACACAATGACATTATAGCAATTTATTCGAAATTTTGCACAAAATTTCAAAGCTCCTGCGGAAACGCATTCGTCAATTTTCTCTCATCCTTATTCAATTTGATTTTTCAATCTTTCCTTTTTTAGGTTTGTTAAAAAAAGATAGCGTTGAAAATCGAATTTAGTTTGAGCTTTTAGCTGTTGTTGCCCAAAGATGGGTGAGTGTCCTACATTTGCCTGCGAGTTACATATACGTATTGCCTATGCTGTGGGCAAACGGTGTGAGTGAATATCTGCTGCATCAAAAATAAATTCAAAAGGAACGACAAACACTGACTTGGCAATCCAACATGAATAACAGAATGATAGGAATTCAATTGGTGTGTCCCAAATTATACAAAACTAAAATTTGAATAAAGAAAGGCCAACCAACGTGGACGTACCATTCTATGGCGTCAACTCAGTTGGGACCTTAAAAGAGCGAAATAAAAATAATAAAAAGAACTCAACTTCGAAGATAACGAAATTTGGAAAAAAAGCGTTAGCCTGAAGCTGCCCAATTTATTTTCTTAAAATAAATGCCCGACACGCAAGCAACGAAAGAGTTTTTATTACTTTGTAAAATCCTAAATGGCTGCTATACTGAGTTTATTAAATTTTTATTCTTACTTTCACAGCTATATAAAACACTAGAAACAATAACAAATTGAGAGGATAATAAAAATAAAATAGTACCAACAATCTTTACCATTGGCAAATAGTTCCTTGTCACTTTATAAAGAATCCCTACTAGAGCATACAAACTGGTTTAGCAAAGACAAGAGAAAGAAAAAAACAACGAGGACTTTTTTATATTTAACAGAGATGCTCCACTTCACAACGCACCGCAATTTGAGTGATTTTTTTGGCACGGTCGCAATCCAAACACTAAAAGACAAAATGTAAGAAGCTAAAAATCCTTTGCCAAATTAAATGATTTGTGTGATAAGGGCTGGCGGGGGGAAAGCGGAGCTAGGAGGCACAGAACGCTCTTATGGCAAAGAAGCAAGCGTTTTTCACAAGAACATGACAGTCAATCTGAGCTTCTAGTGGGTGGAAAACTATGGTGCTAAAGTGCTTATCAAATAAATAAGTATGAAAAATATAGATATTTTAAATGCAGAAATTTAATACGGGGCTTATATTTAACCCTTGTGCTGTTTAAATTTAAACAATTTAATAAAAAATTTTAATTTAGTTGTAGAAGCTTGTATTTGAAGTTGAATTTGATTTGTATAAATCTAAGTGTAACTTTTCATTGTTTAAGAGCAATAGGCCCATAGGAAAATGAATCTGTCTTTTGAATGAAGGATCATTTCATTTAGAGCTTCTTTGTAACAATTGGTTCCTTATCATTCATCGTTTCAAAAATGCTTACTTTTTTACTAAAGTATCTGTTGTTCACAAAAAACAAAAATTCTACTAAGTTCTCTTCTATTAACTTCAAACTATTAATTGTGTTGCCACTTTAGTATTTTATAACCCAAGTCGAACTGAATTTAAATAAGAAACACGCAAGTATAACATAAACTTGGCAAAATGACACAATTACTGTCAGCCTTACTTTGTTGCATTGAAAAGAGCTGCGTTCGCCATCAAAATGCAGCATCACGTTTTGCTACTTCCTCTGCATACACGTCTTGTTTGCTATTAAAGTTTGCGATGGGGACTAAAATGTAGAAAACATTCGCGAGAAAAAGAAATTTCTTAATTTTTAATAGCTTTGCAATTAAATCGTAAAATTTAACAACTTATTCTTTTTAGCTCCTTTTGCCCATTTAACGCGCTACAACGCGTAAAAACTTTACAAAATTGTTCACTTTTTTGCAATATTTTTTTTATAACCTTAATTTTGCTATAAATTTTTGCCCCATTATAATATGTATTTCCCACGCTGTTTTTTTCGTTTCTATTTTTATTTCTCCTTTTCTGCTGAACTAATTATACCTTCTCCGTTTTAGCCGGCATATCAGTCTGCAAGAATGAGACCGTCACTGTAGTTGTATTTGCGCATTTCCGGTTAACGTAGCGAAGTCAGTGCAGATGAATTCATTTAGTTTTTATGTTATTTCTTTTGCTTGCTTTCTAAACTTTTTCCATTTTGTTAAAAAATTACAAGTTCATTTCATGCTAATCGCGGCAACACGGCAACTCAGTACCATAAAATTAACTTTCAGCAAGATCTGAGTGAGGTAAACGGCACTTAAACTACTTAATATTTGATGAGATGTTTTTGGTAGATTATAAGGAAATTCATTTTTTTTTTAACTGAGTCCATTTCTGAGTCTATTTCCATGAGTCTTTTGAATAACGTCTTAAAAAATTTATGAAAGAAGGAAATTGTTTCATTGAGACAAAGTTTACCAAATGTTATTGTAATTTAGCAAAGAAAAAGCTCCATTATCAGAGCTCTTAAGCAGAATCCATACCACATTAAAGTACTTTTATAAATACGTTGCTTAAAATATTTCGGTCCATCCTAATTCATAATAAAATATGAGTGACCATCATTCAAGTACTAAAATATTTTTTTTTTAAAATAAGCAAGAACATATTCATTAATGGGTAAGCGAAGAAAAGTCGAATGCGAAAGCTGTGGGAACATTTTTGACAGTGACTTTCAACAAAGTTATGAGACTTACTGCACGTCACGGTGGAAAACAAGTGTAAACAAAGGAGCCTCGCACTCCACTGAATTCGTTTGTTGCTGGAGCAAAAATGCAAATTAAATACATTGTAAAAAACATGAAATTGTTTTATTCTTGGCTGATTCCTTATAAGAAATGTTTTGATAAAATGATATAACCGTACCTATCGATATGTTGGTTTTTCATAAATGGTCTTATTTAACATTGTTCCCAATAAAGCCCATTTATCTGTACTAATAATTTGTTCATCTGCTTACTAAGGCTTACCTTCTATACTAAATTGAGCTGTCAATAAAAAAATTTTTGGGGGATCCACTTCAGCTAAAAGCGGATTTTGAAGTATTATATGATCTATGCGAGGGCTTAGAAACTCTATTGGGTGCTGATAATGTTTCAGAAAACAATACAAAAATCACTTTCTGCTGTTAGCAAAATTTCTTGTTTGCTGTGCATCAGTTACTGTTGCAGGAAATGAGAGCACGTAGAGTAAATAAAAAAAACGAGGCAGCCTTACAGTAGTCGCTAGGGATGTCCATCCCGGGATCCCAAAATCCCTGGATCTCGGGATCCCGATGTTTTTTAAGACGCGAATATCCCGGGATTATTCGATTCGAGTCCCGGGATTGTTGAAAACAATTTTTTGATATCTAAAAAAATTTTTCAAACTACCATCACATTTTTATCCCTTTCAACGATCAACGGTCGAACTAACAAGCGTTGAGGTGGAGCAGTGCTTCTTCTCTGGAGGTCTTATATGCAATAAATTAAGGTCTAAGTTAGCGGATAAAACCATTAATGCTTTAATTTCATAAAGATCTTATTTTGAGCAAGAGTAGGAATATTTTTACTGAGCTCTAAATAAAAAGGGTATTGTATTTATTTTTTACTTAAATGTATTTTTTTTTTACTTAAATATATTGACTTTTTTATTTTAATTTGAATGTACTATAGCATATAAATAAAGGGAGGTTTTAGGCCAAAAATTAAGGCATATTTTAGAAAATGTTTTCAAAAAAATTTTATTACATACACAAAAAATTTAATTTGGATTGTCATTTTACATCATCACTCTGATCGCCTGAAAATAAAATGCTTTCAAAGAAAGATTCTTGAATACACATATTTTACCAAAATGGCAAATTAAGAAAATTACGAAGCGTGGAAAAAAGTGGAAAAAATTGACATTATATTTGAGCATATTGTTGCGTGTGAAACCTCGAAAAATTTTCCAAAAACGCTCATTTTGGTAAAAGATGTGTAGAATCACTTTAGGAACAGATTAAAAAATTTTCATAGGTCGATTAATTTGTTTATAGTAGTGTAGCCAGTTTTGAAAAGGTTTGTTTCAAGAAAAATCGTCCTTAAAGTTACTCTTCTTAGTTAAATTTACTCTGACGTACCAGGTTTTAAGCGCTGTAGAATCTGCATTTTAAGCGGAATTGATTTATTGAAGGATAATTGAACAATAATTGAACAATAATCAATATAAAAAAATTAATTTAAAAAAATTGTTGTTTAAATACTGATTTAAAATAATTTTATGTAGGCAGTTACTGTTAAAGCTTAGTATGCTGTAGGAACAAAAAATTGTTGGCATTTAATTCTAGACGCGAAATTTTGGTGTAAACTCAACACTAACACATACTTACCATAACGTGTTTGTTGAATATGTTAGTTGAACATTATTGTTGAATGTCAAATTTCCACGCCAACTAAATGTACGGCCATATAAAAGCCAGCGAAATTTTGACATTTTAACTCTCCAATCATGGTTGTGAACTTGGCTGCATTAAAAAAATTTTTCTGTTTAACAGCGTACGAAAAAAAATTTCGCTACTTTCTCAATGCATTTCTTACGGAAGATTTCTTTTCGCTTGTTCAGCATACTAAGCTTTAACCAAAAAAAATGTATTTGTGCATGTATTAAAAAAACTATGTTATAAATTACTGAAGATACATGATTGGTCAAATTTAATGTTTGGTTTTTTTTTTTTTTTGAATTGGTACAAATTCTGCTTCCTTGTTATATCAATTTGATACAGAGTATGTACTATAACGGAATAGTAGTGAATGTGTTGTACTTTTTGGCAAAAAACATAATAACGAAATAAAAACTTCTTGAATTTCGGGACGATCCCGGAATCCCGGGATTATATTTTCAGATCCCGAAAATCCCGGGATCGAAAAAACTCCAAAAATTGCCAACCCTAGTAGTCGCATATGATATGTAACATCTGCCACCTCACCTTGGTAATAACACTGGTTAAAAAAAACATTTATAGTGATTAAAATCATTTAAAAATTTTGTAATTTAATTTAATTTTTAATTTAATTTTTAATTTTAATTTTTATTCATATATATATTAGGGTGTCCCAAAAAAAAATCGTGTTTAATGTCCGCGGCTTTTCCACTTCCATTTGTTCTTAGTAACATCCTCTGTCAAGCGCATCTCATTTGGTAAAGGTTTAGAGGTCGAGAATTCATTTTCTGATTTTCCCATACGATTTGTATGGGGAAAAATTAGTTTTGCTGGTAAATTGAATTTAGAGCCATTATCTTTTATTTTTGAAAAATAATAATCCGATGAAAATAAAATCTGGATATGTCATAACAGATAAAATTTGAGGGAACACGTGTTTTTTTAACCATTTTGCTTAAAATATAGTGGCTCCAAATTCAATTAACCAGCAAAACTGATTTTTCCCCATACAAATCGTATGGGAAAACTAGAAAATGAATTCGCAACCTCTAAACTTTTACCAATTGAGATGCGCTTCACAGATTGTGTTTCTAAGGTCAAGTGGAAGTATTAAAGCCGCGGATATCTGTCAAATTAAAAAAAATATATATTTTTGGAACACCCTTATATATATATACATATACATACACGTAGATGTACACTTCGCAATGAGATAATTTTTAAAATGTTTTTTCTAACCAGAGAAATAACGTTAATGCTATATCCTGAAAAAAACGATTCAGGTATTATTTAAAATGATTTTTCGTAACGAAGAATACTTCTTTTTAATGAAAATTGTATTTTATTTATGTTTACTATGGCTATGTTCACTATGTTTAAAGCTGCGCTATACACAAGGAGAATAAAGCGCTCTACGGTTTTTTTGGAGCGCTTCAGATGCGCTAATGGAGCGCTCGCTTTCATGCTGGAATGTAATAAAAATTTTCAACATTTATGGGTGGTGTTGACTCTTTTGCAAATGCCACTTTAATGAGTTTTGTAGTTTTGAGGCTTGACACACCTCTTTTTTTGCAAGAAAAAGTTTATAAATTAGTTTTTTTTTCGAAACTTTATTGAAAAATAACGGATAAATTATAACCTTATGGCACATACCAGAACTGACATAAGACGATTTTCTAAAATTAACTGTTGCCAATGCATTGAATACAGACTTTCACCTACCAACAATTATGTGCTGTACGCAAGTTGCTCCTCTGGGCTTTTTAGCGTTAACATGTAATGGATTACGACTGCTTCAAGCATCAACGACATTAAGTTAATGCATCCAATTCAATGTTGGTTATCAGTGTGCTGTGCAACACTGTGCTCGTTTTGTTTGGTAGCATTTGCGTCAGCTCAATCATGACGCAGTGCTTTTGACTGCATTCATTAAGGTAGGCAACATTGCAATATATTAAATAAATACAAACAGAAATGAACGCATATACAAGTGTCTGTTGTATTGAATCACACATACATACATGCATTCATACATACATACATACATACATATAAGCAATATCCATTAGTGTAAATGCGTTGGCTGCATTATAATGCTTCTGGGGGAAACTGTTATCAACAATTACTTAAAAATGACTAAATCATTAGGCCACGATTTGGAGGACCTTGTTTCCGCTTTGAACATCAGTGGCACAAACACATACACACACAAGCAACACACACACACATTGACATGCATTGTATAAACTATGCGAGTGCGTTCGTTGTTCATGGCGCAGCCTATGTGGCTGCTTGATATTGATGTAGTTACCAATGCTGTCGTGCTGTCGTACTGTTGTTATTGTTGTTGTTAGTTCTGCAGTTATTGCATTGAAGCTGTATGCATGATATAAATTGTTGCTGCAATATTACGCATTGAGAGCGTTAATCTCTTTGACTGCTACGATTTGTTGTGTAAATCTGTACAAGATTCTTAACTAAGAACAAACTCTCGTACACAAGTGAGGATGTAGTTTGTTTATGTATTTGTACATATGTGTACGTGCGTTCATATTCCATGTTGTAAACAGGAAAGTGTGCTACAAAATATTGAATGCATTATATTGGTTTGGATTTATCTGCAATACCAAATGATCTACCTTGCTAGCCACTGAATTAATAATGAGTAAATGCTACTGAATACTTAATTAAAATAAATTAGTTATACCAAATATAAATAAAACAACTTTCCTGAATTACTTTCATGTGTATAGCTAGTTCGACAGGATGATAAACTTCTCAATTAACATTAACACTTACGAAAGTGGTTGATAAGTAAATTCATTATATTGGTAATAAACGCAAGTTAACTCTTTAAAGACGAGACAACTTTTGCACACATTGGCTAATTTTTTTTTTATTTATTTATTTATTCAATCAACTATTAACATTTATTGTTATACAGTTACTGTAAGTACATAATTTAATCGTAGGTTATAAAACTAATTCAGCATGATATCGTTTTTAAATGCTACCCTATTTTGGGTGATTTCAATCGAGCTGCAGATAATGTTGAACGTTTTGGTCATATTTAAACATGTTAACCGGGTCACATTTGCCATAATTAGTTCTTCTGTAGGGTATATAGAACAATTGCCTTTGCCTAAAATTTCTTTCAGGTGCATAAAATTTGAAAAGAGATAGAAGTGGTGCACAATCAATATAATTCATCACTACATCCCGAGCAAATAAGGCGAGAAAGTACTTTCGCCGGAACTCCAAAGACTTTAGTCCAAGAAGAGCACATCGCGCTTCATAGGAAGGCATAAAATCCCAGTGGAGCTTGAGAATTGCTAACCTAGTGAAACGCCTTTGAATATTTTCAATTCTTTTAATATGTATAGAATATTGAGGGTCCCAGATAACACAATTTTACTCTAAAACCGACCTTACAATTGAAAAGAAAATGGTTCTCACGGTAAAGGGATCGGAGAACTCTTTCGTATTGCGCGATAAAAATCCCATCATCGCATTCGCTTTTGATATAATAGCATCAAAATGTTTGACAAAGCTTAACTTTCGCTCAAATAAAACCCCTAAGTCTTTCTTCAAGTCGACTCTCTCGATCAATAGCGTATAAATACCGTAAGAACCTTCGAAAAGTTGATTCTTCATAGAAAAATACATTACATTACATTTAGACACATTAAAATGCAATTTATTGATCTCGCACCAAAATTGGAGATTATCCATGTCACGTTGACGCAATAAGGAGTCTTCTTGAAAGTCCACACATCTAAAGATCTTTACATCATCAGCATACATCAGGCACTCAGAAAAGCGAACATAATTCGGAAGATCATTGATAAACAGAACAAACAACAGAGGACCTACACGCTCAAAAATCTTGGACTAAATTCTAATAAATCTTGTATTGTATATATGACGACACCGAAACTGTATTAAAGTTTAATCAACGGTATATATTACAATTGATTTTTATTCTCTCATGGGGCTTAATTTTAATACATGCTTGTATTAAAATATTTTTTACAAAAATAAAAAATTAACGAAAAATATGGGATTCGAACCCACTACGTTTAGGTTATAAGTTTTTGGCTCTACCAACTGCTCTATGAAGCCACATGTATAAAGAAATGATCAACATGCATAAGAACCGAAACAAGCCGAACTCTGTTTTTAAAGACTAATCCAACCTGTATTAAATATTATTCCAGGTTTTATTAAAAAATGTCTAGTATTTTGAAGAGTTTGAATTCTAATAGAAAAGGCATTAAAAAATGCATGATTCCAACGATTGGATTAAAAATTAGTCCAAGATTTTTGACCGTGTAGGTGGCTACCTTGGGGTACCCAAGAATAATTGTCAATGTATTTAGATAAATTATTACCAATTTTAACATATTGTTGACGACCAACAAGGTAGCTCTCTAACCATGGAGCAAGGAATGGAATCCGAAGCTACTTAGCTTATTAATCAAAACAAAGTGTTGAACTCTATCGAAAGCCTTTGCGAAATCCGTGAATATGACGTCCACTTGGTGACTTTTTTCCATATTATTGGACAGAAAGTGTGCAAAAATAGTTAGATTAGTAAAGGTAGATTTACCTGACTTAAATCCATGCTGCATCTCAGATAATCTGGTTTTAATGGAGTTATAAATTTTATTTTTACCAAAGATTCAAAAATTTTAGGAATAAGTGGTAATTTAGCTATCGGTCGATAATTTGCAATATTTTGCTTTGATCTCGATTTAAAAATTGGAGTAATATCTTCCAGATGTCTACAAATTTCCCTTCTCGGAGTGACGTATTGAAAATATGAGTTAACGGCTTACACAAGGCAAAAGCACAGTTTTTAAGAAATATGGGCGGAATATTATCTGGCCCACAACCCTTTTTAACATCAAGTCTTACTAAAGCTTCAAAGACATCATACTCCGAAATGGAGATGCAGCCAAGGTCTATAATTGGTACATCGACGGGCGTAACACGATCATGATTATTAGAAGCATTATCACAAGCATAATTTGATTGAAAAAAGAAAGCAAATAACTCACTAATATCTTGGAGGTTATCCGAACATTTATCAAGATAAAAAATATTTTTAGGAAGGCCCCAAGTATTTTTTTTATTATTCAAAAAAGTGCAAAATGATTTAGGATTACTTTTTATATTTGATTCTAAAGCAAGTTAATAACTTCTATACAAAAACTTTTTAAGACTTTCATAATTTGTGCGTGCCTGGCAATATTCATGACGGAATATATCATTTTTCTTAAATTTCTTATGTTTTTTATTCATAATATTTTTTAGATTAGCAAGGCGCTTATTATACCAACTAGGTTTATTGCTCATGTGGACTTTTTTCAAAGGAACAAATTTCTGAAACGTCTCATTCATGACATTAATTAATAAATCAAAGCTATCTTGTAGACAATTACCAACGATTGTGCACCAATTTATACTATTTAAGTAATCTGATATTACAGTATAATTAGCCTTCGCAAATGCAAATTCAAAAACACTCTCACCATGGAGTGGATTTTTTAGAGCCAGAATATCAAATTGAACTAAAAAAACAGTGTGATGGACGCTGTTATTAGACAAATGGCACATTGCTTCAGAACAGCATACATTAAACTCTAAATCCGAAAAAACTAAATCTAATATATTGTTTAAGGCATTTCGACAAGAATTAATTTGATACAACCCAATAAATAGAATAGAATCTAAAAAATCTACTTCGGACCCATTAGCTGGTTAAAGCTGAAAAATTATCGAATAGGTCCAGTTTACTTTGCTTAAATTGAAATCACCCAATAACAATGGATACTCATTATCTTTAAGACGATCTACAATTTTAAATATATTAAAGAAATGCAATGAGTAAATATCACTAGTAGAATTAGGCGGTATATATGAGCAGAAGATGTAGAAACTTATTAGTTTGGATCATCGTCCTTATTGGACTAAGTTGTTTCAAATTAAAAAAAAATTAAATTTTAACTTACTAACTATTTCTTTAATTGAAGAGATTTTTCATGAAATAAATGGCACTTATTTCTTTAGTTTTAATCATTAAGGGCCAATTTGTCAGTACGAGTTTAAAGTCTATTCAAACTAAACATAGCTTAACTCCCTAAAATTGGATGTTAAAACTCGGTTGAAGCAAAACAGATTATATGTCTAGTTGGCCTGAGTTTAAACGTTCAATTTTGGTGAGTTACGATAGGTTTAATTTGACTAAAGTTTAAACTCGCACTGAAAAACTGTCCCAAAATCATTTAAGAATTTATAATTTTTCAATAATAAAGTGTTTATTTTAAAAGCAAATCGCAGAAAAAAATTTGAAATTAATTGAATTTGATAAAATCTTCGGTTAACTCAAACTCATAAAATACAAACTGCACTTTTAAAATTTATTAGCTAAAGCGCAAGAGAAATTTTGGTCAAAACTAAGTTGCATTGACCTAAATACGGATCTCTTGCGGAAATTAAACTACAATTAAAAGTTAAGACTTCCGCCATCTTCTTGAGAAACGGCAACTGCAGCACAGTTTAACAATGAGGAAAAAACATTAAAACTGTATTCAGGTGGTCGAGCTGGCTTAAGCAGAACCTAATTTAGCATTTATAAACCGACAAGTATTCACTTAAAATATATGCATAAATGTTTGTTCGTATTATTGTGTGAAAACACACAACAATATCCATTTTAGTGCAATACTAACTACTGCAGCTTTATATTTTATCCTATTTGCGCATCTTATCTTATAAACACCGAAGTGCAAAGCATTCCACATCTCTTCGTTAATCTCTAAGTTTATTCATTTTGCAGAATCTTCGTTAAAAATTCCACACTGGTTCTCACAAATTCTTCCCAAGAAGTATTTTATATGGCTTAGTTGTAGGAAGGTTAAAGTCCTTGACATTTTGTTTTGTGTTTGCACTGCGGGTTTATAAATGTTCGTTTATGCTGTATCGTTACGCGCACACATAATTAAAAACATAAAATTAAAAGGGGCTTACATTTATCAAATTCCAAGAGCTTAGTATTAATTAAAGTTGAACTTAAATTTTTCATTAATAGGTGAAGCATGAAAATATAGTTGTTACTTAATTTTTTTGCTATTCCAAGAGCTCTTTTAGCATTAACTAAAGTTGAACTAAAACTTTTCATTTATAAGTGATGCATGAAAATTCAGTTGTGACTTAATTTTTTGCTATGGTTGATATAATAATATTAGTCGGAAGAAAAAGAGTTTGCTCTAAAAAAATCAGAAATAACACCATTGCACACTGTTCGCTGCCATAGGCCAAAAAATAAGAGAATTGAAGCCAAAAGTTTGGAATTAAATGTGTTATCACTAGACTGCGGATTTTTATGCAATTGGATATATGTTACATATTCTGCATATTGCATACATTCTGCATATGGTATATATCTTGAATACGTTGCATACAACTTGCATACGCTGCATACGCTGCATACAATTTGCATAAAACTTACAAACAATTTGCATACAACTTGCATATGTTGCATATATCGTGTCGATAAGCAATAATCGCTTAAGTCGACTTAAGACAGAACTGAGTTATATATGAAGCTATGCTTCACGCATATAACACTATGAACACACAAAATCTGGAGCTTCTTGAGTTACCTAAGCAAAAACTATGACACGAAAACTAAAGACTATTTCATATATCTTATATGGTGATTGAAAACTTTGAAGCAAGATTTCTCGAAACTTTAACTTAACTCATCTAATACTAACTTTTTTAAAGATACAAGCTTCGTCAATGGCCTTGGGCATGAAATTGCAATAAAGTCTCCTTTTTTGTACCAACTACAAATAACGGAATTAAATTAAACGTAAATAATAGCATGGCATGCAAAAAATTACGGAATGAAAATATATAACACTAGGGGTATTAACTTCATTGCTGAAATTTCAGAATTCGGAAATTTCCGACGAGTTGAAGTGAGCGATCGTTTGCAATGTTTCGTTTATTTCACATGCATCTGTCAAGCTTAAAATCGTCATTGCTTAATTTCTTTGGTGGGCTTGTTACCAAAACAAATAATTATGTATAAAAACTTGTGCTTTCTGCCTTTTAATAGAAAAATAATAACAAAAAAATAGCAAAACTAAATTATATGATCGGCTTCAATAGAATTAATGATAATTTTTTTTCTAGCTCGCATACATTGCATCAGCTTTTACAAGGGATTTGACAGAATGCTCTTCTTCTCATCGAAAGTATCATATTCACAACGACTCCCACTCATTAAACAGATCTGCTTATGGTTACTGAACACATCTTTTCTTTGCAAATTTTCGGCAATTATTTTTCATTAACTCAATTGGTGATTAAATTTAAGCAAACTTCGGAAAACCAAATCAACAACAATTGCACTAAAGTTTTCGTAAATTTTAGCATTTTAGAAATTTTAGCAGTTAAGTGAATACCCTTAATATATGTGAAAGATATCGTTTTAGTTAAATAAGAACACTCAATGGGACCCATGTGTCCTGCCAGTATTGAAAGGGTTAAGCTGTTATAAAGGGTTAGCAGATATATTGCATACAACTTTTGCTATAGTTTATCCACTTATTCACAAAGATGCCGTTTGTAAGCGCATGCAAATTAAGATATTATGAGTAGTTTTTGATTAAATTGTTTTGTATTGGGGGTTGGAATTAGTTTTAAAGGTTTTCTAAGAGATGGCGTAACTATCAATAGATCGCATCGGGCACACCTGTGACTATATTCATTTCAAAGCACATTGTCTAAGCTTCATTTTTCAGTATGTGTCATTCCACTGAAGTGTAAACAACATATATTTTTTTCTCTGTGAACATGTCGACTTTCGTTCCAACAAAACGCAATTTGCGGGAAGGTTTACTTTTGTGCTTCCATTTGAAGAAAAAAGCGGTTGAAGCACAACGCACGCTTACTGAGGCTTACGGGGACTATGCTCCATCGATTTCTACTTGTGAGTACTGGTTCCGTCGGTTTAAAAAAGGTGATTTTGATACGGAAGACAAAGAGCGTCCGGGCCAGCCGAAAAAGTTTGAAGATGAGGAATTGGAGGCTTTGCTCGATGAAGACCCGTGTCAAACCCTTCAAGAATTGTCAGAATCATTGGGAGTCGACTTATCAACGGCGGCAAACGCTTGAAGGCCATGGGAATGATTCAAAAGCAAGGAAATTGGGTGCCGTACCAGTTGAAGCCGAGAGACGTTGAACGGCGATTTTGCATGTGCGAACAACTGCTTCAACGGCATAAAAGGAAGAGTTTTTTGCATCGTATTGTCACTGGCGATGAAAAGTGGATCCATTACGATAATCCTAAGCGAAAAAATCGTGGGGACCACCCGGCCATGCATCAACATCGAGGGCCAAGCCGAATATTCATGGCGCCAAGCTTATGCTGTGTATTTGGTGGGATCAGAAGGGTGTCGTGTACTATGAGCTGCTAAAACCTAACGAAATCATCATTGGGGAACGCTACCAACAACAATTGATGCAATTGAGCCGAGCATTAAAGGTTAAACGGCCGGAATATGCCAAAAGACACGACAAAGTGGTTTTTCAACATGACAACGCACGGCCACATGTTGCAAGAACCGTCAAGGAAACGTTGGAGGCGCTGAATTGGGATGTGCTACCCCACCCGCCTTATAGCCCAGACATAGCCCCTTCCGACTACCACCTATTCAGATCGATGACGCATGGCTTGGCTGAGCAGCGCTTCACTTCTTACGAGATACCAAAAAATGGGTCGATTCGTGGATTGCCTCAAAAGACGAATTGTTCTTCCGGCGCGGAATCCATATGCTGCCAGAAAGATGGGAAAATGTTGTAGCTAACGATGGACAATACTTTGAATAATATACATTGTACCGTTGTTTCTAAATAAATGCTCAAAAACCGAAAAAAAACCTTTAAAATTAATTCCAACCCCCAATAATACTGTTGTAATTCTATTTTGTAATCCTTTTCTTTACAATGAGAATAAAAAAAGGGAATTATTATATGAAAAATAGGGTTAAAATAAAAAAATTTGATAATTATTAGTCTATAATATATTATTTTAACTTTGTCACTTATTGTTTTTGTTCTCATATGTCAATGTGTGCAACTGTTTAAGACAGGGACCGTAACGGTTATGATTTTTTTCCAAAAATTCAACAAATAATCGTTATTTTTGGACCGATTTTATTTCGATCAAATTTAAAGTTAAAATTTGACTTTTATTTTTTCGGTCCAAAATAAAAGTTAAAATTTTACTTTTATTTTTCGATCAAATATAACTGTTAAAACTTGACTTTTATTTTTACGATAAGAAATAACAGTTAAAATTTGACTTTGATTTTTTCGAACAATAATATTTACGATCAAAAAAACAGTTAAAATTTTACTTTTATTTTTTCGAACAATAATAAAAGTTAAAATATTACTTTTATTTTTCGATATGAAAAAAATCAATATGCTGCTTAATGACTAATGAAATAAGAAATGATTTTTTATTTTATCTTTTCCAATAAAAATTTAATATATTAATTAATAATTAATTATAACACAGTACGACAGTGGTTGGTGCACATGAGAAATGTTAACAGAATATGAAAAAAGGATTAAAATAAAGAAATATATGTCTCGGCGTTTTACTGTAGCACGTCAGAATTTTGAGAAAATCGATTTTAACTTTGGCTTCGAAGAACCGTTCACTTGTTATGTAATACTATTGTTATGTAATACTATTATAAAAAATTCTGTAAAAACAGAATGGATGAACCGATTTTAATGCTTGAGCCAGTTTTGAAAAGGGAATTAAATATGAATTTTTTTTATTAAAAAAAAAATTTTTCCTCGCTAGATGGCGCTTTAATTTTCATGTAAAGTAAAAAAATAACCAAAAAAGTACGAAATTAATTAAAAATACAATATTGTTAATTTGAAATCCAATAACTAAAGAAGAATGTGCTTCGCTAGCACATACACTTATACTACATAACATATTTGGTTATTTTTTAACTTTAAGCCTAAAACTCTGTTCGTTTACGTGAAATTTCGCTGGCAACATCTATTTATTTGTTGCGTGAAATTTCTGACTTAAAGTTTGTTGCGAGGAATTCCTATGGCAACGTTTCTCAGAGAGATTCAGAGAATATATTGGGAGATTTCATATGATTTCTCCCTTTTCACTTCAAAATAAATAGGCAGTACAATTAAATTGTCGTGAAAAAATGTTGCTCAGAAACATGTTGCGATACTTTCACGCTGCGGAACAGAGTACTGCTCTGACGAAAATGTTTTGAAAATTTCCACGCTTGTTTCGCAGCTGTCACATTTTGTATAGAGATTTGAGTGGAATTTCACATGAAACAGAGTACTATGCTTTACATGAAAATTAAAGCGCTATATAGCGGAGAAAAAATTATTTTTTAATAAAATTTAATTCCCTTTTCAAAACTGGTTCAAGCATTAAAATTGGTTCACCCATTCTGTTTTTATAGAAATTTTTATAATAGTATTACAATACAAGTGAACCTCCACGGTCCTTCGAAGCTTAAAACTCAATTTTCTCAAAATTCTGACGTGCTACAGTAAAACGCCGAGACATGTATTTCTTTATTTTAAGGCCATATTCTGTTAACATTTTTCATGTGTACTCAAAAATATTTGATTTTGTCGTACTGTGTAATTAATTAACAATTAATTAAATATTAATTATATTAAATTTTTATTGGTAAAGATAAAAAATAAGAATTATTTCTTATTTCTATAGACTAGTTATTAAGCAGCATATTGAATTTTTTATAATATAATATATCATATAATTATTAATTAATTATTAATTAATTATTAATTAATTATTAATTAATTATTATTTAATTATTGATTAATCATTAATTAATTATTAATTATTATTAATTAATTATTAATTAATTATTAATTATTATTAATTAATTATTAATTAATAATTAATTAATTATTAATTAATTATTAATTAATTATTAATTAATTATTAATTAATTATTAATTAATTATTAATTAATTATTAATTAATTATTAATTAATTATTAATTTATTATTAATTAAATATTAATTAATTATTTATTATTTATTAATTAATTATTAGTTAATTAATGATTAATTACTTATTAATTATTATTAATTAATTATTATTAAAATTTTAATTAATTATTATTTAATTATTAAAGAATTATTAATTAATTATTATTTAATTATTTAATAATTATTATTTAATTATTAATTAATTATTATTTAATTATTAATTAATTATTATTTAATTATTAATTAATTATTAAATAATGAATAATAAATTATTTATTTTTATTATTATATTATTAATTAATTACTAATTTATAATTAATAAATTTTTAATTAATAATTAATTATTTATTAATTAATTATTAATTAATTATTAATTAATTATTTATCAATTATTAATTAATTACTAATTAATTATTAATTAATTATAAATTAATTATTAATTAATTATTTATCAATTATAAATTATTTATTATTAATTTATTATTATTAATTAATTATTAATTAATTATTAATTAATTATAAATTAATTATTAATTAATTATTAATTAATTATTAATTAATTATTAATTAATTATTAATTAAATATTATTTAAATATTAATTAATTATTAATTAATTATTAATTAAATATTAATTTATTGTAATTATATATTATTATTATAAATATAATTTATCATATAATTGAAAAATTATTATGCTTTTACACTTTTTCGTTACATTTTTGCAAAAAGAAAAACCTCACTATCGATCTTCATATTATTGCACATCGTTATTTAAATGACATCGCTTATTTGCTTATCATTGCACATTATTTTTTCATTTATTTCTCAAACGACTGATGCAGTGGCTGCAAGCAGATGATATAAGAATTAAAATATGACTTTTTCTTTTGATCGAAAATATAAAAGTCAAGTTTTAACAGTTATATTTGATATAAAAAATAAAAGTAAAATTTTAACTTTTACTTTTGATCGCAAAAATAAAAGTAAAATTTTAACTTATATTTTAAACCGAAAAAATAAAATGCAAATTTCTACTTATATTTCTTAGCAAAAAAATAAAAGTCAAATTTTAACTTTTAAATTTGATCAAAAAAATAAAAGTCAAATTTTAACTTTTATTTTTGATCGAAATAAAATTGGTCAAAAAATAACGATTATTTATTGACTTTTTTAAAAAATTCAGAAAAATTAAAATCATTAAATATTATTATTCCTTGGCTAACAAGCATCACATTGCTATATTCAAATATCGAATAGACTTACTCTTTCTATTTGACATTTTGAATAGAAATTTCAGAAATATTTATTATTTTCGATCCCTGGCTTAAAATCGTTTACTCTCTTGTTTTTTATCTGTCGCCTGCTGGTTCAGTCCATATTTCTAGAAAAGTTAATTGAAATTATTATACACACTGTTTAAAAACACACAAGGAAAAAATAATGGTACTGTTGTTAAATATCAAAAAATACCTTAAAATTGTTTTCATGGAAATAAAAACAGAAATGTTATACTTTTGTAAGTTGAAAGTTTTTTATATATACTTTGCATATTGTTTGCATATATATGCAACTTGCTTGTAACTTCCATATAATTTGCATATAAAAAAACTCTAGTTAACTCTGTGCCATATAAGAATATTTCAGCTATTTTAGTGTGTTATCGCTCAGAGAGTCCTAAAATAGGTATATTTTCTCTAATTTTCACGCTATTCAGCGTGTTTTCGCTCAGAGAGTCCTAAAAACGCTCCAGAGTGATGGTTTAGCAGATTTTATAACAGATACATAATTTTCGTCAGTTTAATTTGTGCTTCTATTGCAGCAACTCTGTGGTCAAATTAATAATAATATTGATAATATATTAACAAAAATAGGTATTAATAAGTAAGAGTTATCATATTAAATAATATAGTATAAAATAGTTCTAATGTACTATAAAATATTTCTAAATAGTTAAGAACTCTATATTAATTTTAGACATTAAGACTGTATTATAGGCCCTTATGTTTGGACAAAAATGAAATTGTTTAAGTGAAAATTGCTTTAAAAATTTAGTTACTACAAAAGTTATGGATCGCATTGGTTCCGTTCTCACAACAAAATAACAAGTGCTGAAATGTAAATAATATAAGAAAAAAGTTTATTTTAAGTATGAAATAATTTTAAAAATAAAAAATTGTTTTTATTGTTTATATCCTAAATATTTATGTTCTTATTTTTGACTTCTTTGTTTAGATATTTCAGTTTTAAACTTTTTTAGTCTTTTTTGCAGTATGTGGTTTACTGTTGTTGTTTACAATCTCACAAAATCTTTTACAACGCCTCATGCGTAATGAACAAGTTTTCTTTAAATCGGTAAATTCTTTCTGAAAATTATAACTATTTCTATTGCATAACTTTTTCGAAATAATAACAAAAACAAGCATAAAAAACGAAAGAAAAGGCTTCATTTCTTGAATATTGAATAATTTCATAGAAGAACTAGACAAGGTAGTGTTACGGCTGAATGTGTTCTGTTTCTTAGTGACCATAACTGTCAAACTCAGCCATTTTGGTATTATTGGCAATTTTTTCTTTCATATTGCATTCTCATTGGTTGCAGATTTTGTATGAAATGTCAACTTCGTTTTGATAGTTTTGGTCACCAGCTCTCCGCTACCTTGTCTAATTCTGTCATGGAATAGTTGAGAGTGAAAAAGAGAAATGTGTGAGAGGATTCACAGCGTTTTCTTTCAACAAAAAAGAGCGTGAGATTGATAGTTGTAGAAGAGAATTTCTTCAAGAGCGCGAAAGAGATAATTGAAGGTGAAAGTATTCACACATTTTTAGCGTGAAATATTTTTAATTTTGGTCGATTTGATTTATCGACACTAAATCAGCTGCCAGCAATTACTTGTTGGGGGTTTAAAAAAATTCCACGTAAAATATCCTTTTTCTCGAATTTCAAAGCATATTGGTGTAAGAAGTAATAAGTGGTTGGGGGCTTAAAAAATCCCACAGAAAATATCTAAAACATATATTATAATTATATATAATTTTTTTACTTTAATTGAATTTAAATGATATCAGAATGTCTTCCAAAAGTTGTTTATAAGAATGCCCTTTAAAAGAACTCTTTTATAAGGCTGAGAAAAAGCACAGTCTGATCTATAGAATGTCTTCTGGAAGCAGTTTCCTTAGAATGCATATCACATTTGCGTCAAAAATTTTGCTTAGATGTTAACCAATTTGGCAATTTGTTTAATCAAGTTCCATCAAGCATAGATAAACAAAGTAAATAATAAAACAAATCAATATTATCTTTACTACTATATTTATTTTTTATTTTATATACTTTTGTAAAAACATTTTGATAATGAAAAACATGTTAACAAATTTACTTCGTATTGCAAGTAAAACAAAGTGTGCCTGAATAAAATAAAGTATAAGTGTTAATAAATAACACTTTCATATTTTACTTACTTACTTAGTTGGCGCTACAACCGTATGTCGGTCTTGGCCTCATCTAAGAATTTGCGCCAGCCATTTCTGTCTTTCGCTTGCTGGCGCCAGTTGGAAATTCCAAGCTTCGTCAGGTTGTCCTCTACTTGGTCTTTCCAACGAAGATACGGTCGTCCTCTTCTGCGTTGACCGCCGCTGGGTACCGAATCGAATGTTTTCTTCACTGGAGCATCGTCTTTCATGCGCGAACATGACCAAGCCAGCGAAGCCGCTCGATTTTAATGCGCTTGACTATGTCGATGTCAGCGTACAGCTCATACAGTTCATCATTCCACCGTATTCGGTACTTGCCATTGACGCAGATTGGTCCGTAGATCTTACGAAGAATCTTTCTCTCGAATGCTCCTAAAGTCTTTTCATCTAAACTGCTTAGCGTCCAGGTTTCTGATGCGTAAAGTAGGACGGGCATGATGAGCGATTTATAGAGCGTGATTTTCGTTCGTCGAGAGAGGGCTCTGCTTCTCCATTGCCTGTCATTATGCCAAAATATGACATAAAATATTACTTTTATTTTTCGATATGAAAAAAATCAATATGCTGCTTAATGACTAATGAAATAAGAAATGATTTTTTATTTTATCTTTTCCAATAAAAATTTAATATATTAATTAATAATTAATTATAACACAGTACGACAGTGGTTGGTGCACATGAGAAATGTTAACAGAATATGAAAAAAGGATTAAAATAAAGAAATATATGTCTCGGCGTTTTACTGTAGCACGTCAGAATTTTGAGAAAATCGATTTTAACTTTGGCTTCGAAGAACCGTTCACTTGTTATGTAATACTATTGTTATGTAATACTATTATAAAAAATTCTGTAAAAACAGAATGGATGAACCGATTTTAATGCTTGAGCCAGTTTTGAAAAGGGAATTAAATATGAATTTTTTTTATTAAAAAAAAAATTTTTCCTCGCTAGATGGCGCTTTAATTTTCATGTAAAGTAAAAAAATAACCAAAAAAGTACGAAATTAATTAAAAATACAATATTGTTAATTTGAAATCCAATAACTAAAGAAGAATGTGCTTCGCTAGCACATACACTTATACTACATAACATATTTGGTTATTTTTTAACTTTAAGCCTAAAACTCTGTTCGTTTACGTGAAATTTCGCTGGCAACATCTATTTATTTGTTGCGTGAAATTTCTGACTTAAAGTTTGTTGCGAGGAATTCCTATGGCAACGTTTCTCAGAGAGATTCAGAGAATATATTGGGAGATTTCATATGATTTCTCCCTTTTCACTTCAAAATAAATAGGCAGTACAATTAAATTGTCGTGAAAAAATGTTGCTCAGAAACATGTTGCGATACTTTCACGCTGCGGAACAGAGTACTGCTCTGACGAAAATGTTTTGAAAATTTCCACGCTTGTTTCGCAGCTGTCACATTTTGTATAGAGATTTGAGTGGAATTTCACATGAAACAGAGTACTATGCTTTACATGAAAATTAAAGCGCTATATAGCGGAGAAAAAATTATTTTTTAATAAAATTTAATTCCCTTTTCAAAACTGGTTCAAGCATTAAAATTGGTTCACCCATTCTGTTTTTATAGAAATTTTTATAATAGTATTACAATACAAGTGAACCTCCACGGTCCTTCGAAGCTTAAAACTCAATTTTCTCAAAATTCTGACGTGCTACAGTAAAACGCCGAGACATGTATTTCTTTATTTTAAGGCCATATTCTGTTAACATTTTTCATGTGTACTCAAAAATATTTGATTTTGTCGTACTGTGTAATTAATTAACAATTAATTAAATATTAATTATATTAAATTTTTATTGGTAAAGATAAAAAATAAGAATTATTTCTTATTTCTATAGACTAGTTATTAAGCAGCATATTGAATTTTTTATAATATAATATATCATATAATTATTAATTAATTATTAATTAATTATTAATTAATTATTAATTAATTATTATTTAATTATTGATTAATCATTAATTAATTATTAATTATTATTAATTAATTATTAATTAATTATTAATTATTATTAATTAATTATTAATTAATAATTAATTAATTATTAATTAATTATTAATTAATTATTAATTAATTATTAATTAATTATTAATTTATTATTAATTAAATATTAATTAATTATTTATTATTTATTAATTAATTATTAGTTAATTAATGATTAATTACTTATTAATTATTATTAATTAATTATTATTAAAATTTTAATTAATTATTATTTAATTATTAAAGAATTATTAATTAATTATTATTTAATTATTTAATAATTATTATTTAATTATTAATTAATTATTATTTAATTATTAATTAATTATTATTTAATTATTAATTAATTATTAAATAATGAATAATAAATTATTTATTTTTATTATTATATTATTAATTAATTACTAATTTATAATTAATAAATTTTTAATTAATAATTAATTATTTATTAATTAATTATTAATTAATTATTAATTAATTATTTATCAATTATTAATTAATTACTAATTAATTATTAATTAATTATAAATTAATTATTAATTAATTATTTATCAATTATAAATTATTTATTATTAATTTATTATTATTAATTAATTATTAATTAATTATTAATTAATTATAAATTAATTATTAATTAATTATTAATTAATTATTAATTAATTATTAATTAATTATTATTTAAATATTAATTAATTATTAATTAATTATTAATTAAATATTAATTTATTGTAATTATATATTATTATTATAAATATAATTTATCATATAATTGAAAAATTATTATGCTTTTACACTTTTTCGTTACATTTTTGCAAAAAGAAAAACCTCACTATCGATCTTCATATTATTGCACATCGTTATTTAAATGACATCGCTTATTTGCTTATCATTGCACATTATTTTTTCATTTATTTCTCAAACGACTGATGCAGTGGCTGCAAGCAGATGATATAAGAATTAAAATATGACTTTTTCTTTTGATCGAAAATATAAAAGTCAAGTTTTAACAGTTATATTTGATATAAAAAATAAAAGTAAAATTTTAACTTTTACTTTTGATCGCAAAAATAAAAGTAAAATTTTAACTTATATTTTAAACCGAAAAAATAAAATGCAAATTTCTACTTATATTTCTTAGCAAAAAAATAAAAGTCAAATTTTAACTTTTAAATTTGATCAAAAAAATAAAAGTCAAATTTTAACTTTTATTTTTGATCGAAATAAAATTGGTCAAAAAATAACGATTATTTATTGACTTTTTTAAAAAATTCAGAAAAATTAAAATCATTAAATATTATTATTCCTTGGCTAACAAGCATCACATTGCTATATTCAAATATCGAATAGACTTACTCTTTCTATTTGACATTTTGAATAGAAATTTCAGAAATATTTATTATTTTCGATCCCTGGCTTAAAATCGTTTACTCTCTTGTTTTTTATCTGTCGCCTGCTGGTTCAGTCCATATTTCTAGAAAAGTTAATTGAAATTATTATACACACTGTTTAAAAACACACAAGGAAAAAATAATGGTACTGTTGTTAAATATCAAAAAATACCTTAAAATTGTTTTCATGGAAATAAAAACAGAAATGTTATACTTTTGTAAGTTGAAAGTTTTTTATATATACTTTGCATATTGTTTGCATATATATGCAACTTGCTTGTAACTTCCATATAATTTGCATATAAAAAAACTCTAGTTAACTCTGTGCCATATAAGAATATTTCAGCTATTTTAGTGTGTTATCGCTCAGAGAGTCCTAAAATAGGTATATTTTCTCTAATTTTCACGCTATTCAGCGTGTTTTCGCTCAGAGAGTCCTAAAAACGCTCCAGAGTGATGGTTTAGCAGATTTTATAACAGATACATAATTTTCGTCAGTTTAATTTGTGCTTCTATTGCAGCAACTCTGTGGTCAAATTAATAATAATATTGATAATATATTAACAAAAATAGGTATTAATAAGTAAGAGTTATCATATTAAATAATATAGTATAAAATAGTTCTAATGTACTATAAAATATTTCTAAATAGTTAAGAACTCTATATTAATTTTAGACATTAAGACTGTATTATAGGCCCTTATGTTTGGACAAAAATGAAATTGTTTAAGTGAAAATTGCTTTAAAAATTTAGTTACTACAAAAGTTATGGATCGCATTGGTTCCGTTCTCACAACAAAATAACAAGTGCTGAAATGTAAATAATATAAGAAAAAAGTTTATTTTAAGTATGAAATAATTTTAAAAATAAAAAATTGTTTTTATTGTTTATATCCTAAATATTTATGTTCTTATTTTTGACTTCTTTGTTTAGATATTTCAGTTTTAAACTTTTTTAGTCTTTTTTGCAGTATGTGGTTTACTGTTGTTGTTTACAATCTCACAAAATCTTTTACAACGCCTCATGCGTAATGAACAAGTTTTCTTTAAATCGGTAAATTCTTTCTGAAAATTATAACTATTTCTATTGCATAACTTTTTCGAAATAATAACAAAAACAAGCATAAAAAACGAAAGAAAAGGCTTCATTTCTTGAATATTGAATAATTTCATAGAAGAACTAGACAAGGTAGTGTTACGGCTGAATGTGTTCTGTTTCTTAGTGACCATAACTGTCAAACTCAGCCATTTTGGTATTATTGGCAATTTTTTCTTTCATATTGCATTCTCATTGGTTGCAGATTTTGTATGAAATGTCAACTTCGTTTTGATAGTTTTGGTCACCAGCTCTCCGCTACCTTGTCTAATTCTGTCATGGAATAGTTGAGAGTGAAAAAGAGAAATGTGTGAGAGGATTCACAGCGTTTTCTTTCAACAAAAAAGAGCGTGAGATTGATAGTTGTAGAAGAGAATTTCTTCAAGAGCGCGAAAGAGATAATTGAAGGTGAAAGTATTCACACATTTTTAGCGTGAAATATTTTTAATTTTGGTCGATTTGATTTATCGACACTAAATCAGCTGCCAGCAATTACTTGTTGGGGGTTTAAAAAAATTCCACGTAAAATATCCTTTTTCTCGAATTTCAAAGCATATTGGTGTAAGAAGTAATAAGTGGTTGGGGGCTTAAAAAATCCCACAGAAAATATCTAAAACATATATTATAATTATATATAATTTTTTTACTTTAATTGAATTTAAATGATATCAGAATGTCTTCCAAAAGTTGTTTATAAGAATGCCCTTTAAAAGAACTCTTTTATAAGGCTGAGAAAAAGCACAGTCTGATCTATAGAATGTCTTCTGGAAGCAGTTTCCTTAGAATGCATATCACATTTGCGTCAAAAATTTTGCTTAGATGTTAACCAATTTGGCAATTTGTTTAATCAAGTTCCATCAAGCATAGATAAACAAAGTAAATAATAAAACAAATCAATATTATCTTTACTACTATATTTATTTTTTATTTTATATACTTTTGTAAAAACATTTTGATAATGAAAAACATGTTAACAAATTTACTTCGTATTGCAAGTAAAACAAAGTGTGCCTGAATAAAATAAAGTATAAGTGTTAATAAATAACACTTTCATATTTTACTTACTTACTTAGTTGGCGCTACAACCGTATGTCGGTCTTGGCCTCATCTAAGAATTTGCGCCAGCCATTTCTGTCTTTCGCTTGCTGGCGCCAGTTGGAAATTCCAAGCTTCGTCAGGTTGTCCTCTACTTGGTCTTTCCAACGAAGATACGGTCGTCCTCTTCTGCGTTGACCGCCGCTGGGTACCGAATCGAATGTTTTCTTCACTGGAGCATCGTCTTTCATGCGCGAACATGACCAAGCCAGCGAAGCCGCTCGATTTTAATGCGCTTGACTATGTCGATGTCAGCGTACAGCTCATACAGTTCATCATTCCACCGTATTCGGTACTTGCCATTGACGCAGATTGGTCCGTAGATCTTACGAAGAATCTTTCTCTCGAATGCTCCTAAAGTCTTTTCATCTAAACTGCTTAGCGTCCAGGTTTCTGATGCGTAAAGTAGGACGGGCATGATGAGCGATTTATAGAGCGTGATTTTCGTTCGTCGAGAGAGGGCTCTGCTTCTCCATTGCCTACTGAGCCCAAAGTAACACCTGTTGGCAAGAGTTGTTGACACTAAGTATTTCGTCTTATCTGCATTCACTGACAGACCTATTCGACTTGACTCTCTTTCTTATCTGGAAAATGCTGCACTGACTTCGCGCGTATTATGGCCAATGATATCTATGTCATCAGCATACGAAAGCTGTGATTAATTCTTTCTAGATTTATCATCTGAAATCTGTGATCATCGTTTCGAAAATCGATTTTTTTCAAATACAACTTTTAAAGTAACTTATCCATAGAATTTAAAATTTTGTTCAACTTTGTTAGAAGACGGTAACACTTTAGCAAATAATAGTGAGTACCGGAACAGAAATATTTGTTTCAAATTGTCGTCTAGTATAATTACTGCTGGTTAAATTGACTCTTGCTAAACATGTGTGTATTCCTATGTTAACATCTCATAACATTGTCATAAACTATTGTACATTAGCATCAATTTTTTCAAAGCACATATTTTTTAAAGAAGTACTTTTTTCCTGTACAGAAACACTGTCTGACTTTATGGATGAACACCTATCTGAAGCAGAGTTCATAAAAGTTATCAATGCTGTGTCTCTCGCCTTCCGCTCGGATTTGACATGTAGCCACATCTTAAAGCATCATCTCTGTAACACTCCAAAAAATATGAAAATTAATTAAAACTTTTTCAAACTTATAGAAAAGAGAAAAGACAAACGGTGATTAACAAAAAGATGGAGAGCAAAGGCGAAAGTGGAACGCAAGAATCTATCCAACGTTTTTTTTTCTTAAGTATTTTTGTGTTGTCAGTTTGTCAGTTCAAGTTGCTGCTGCTTTAGCTGATGATGAAAATGTTGACTGGGTCATCATGAAGGGTGGAAAGATGATGAACGCATTTGCGTTGCCAACCGATGTTCATGGCAGAAATACATCATAAAATGCAGAAGTTCATAACTTAATATACAACGCAGCAGGAAATCGCACAACATACAATTTCCGGAACTTCAACTCAAGTATTTTATATCTCTGCTCTTTTATCGTTCACATCCGGAAGTGATAGTCTGTGGCAACCAAAAACAAAATAATAAATAACTATACATATACATATATATAAAAGAATCTCTTGGGCCAAAGACTGACATCGATAAAATTGGAAATTAAAAGGTGCTGCCTCAAAGAAATCAGTTTGATGTGGCAGCATCTGAACCCATTGATGTGGGTTTGGCTGCTGGAATGTCCTTAACAACTGTGGCCGGTGTTTTCTTTGAAATGTTATCTATAAATATGTAAATGGTAATCGCATCAATGCTGTTCTAAGCTTTTCAATCATTTTCGTAAATATGTATGCATGTCAGTGTCTCTGTCCGTTCGTCCGTTTGGCCATAATTTCTCTTTTTACTCCACGTTGTCGAATGTCTAAAAATGAATTTCACTTTATATCATGTCAGCTGAATAATAAATCCGTGTCTGTGTGTGTGTCCGTCCTGGTATATTTTTGTGTGTTTGTCTGGTTGCTTCCATTGCTGCAGGATATCATATTAAAAATAAATACAAACAGCAGCCGCCTTGAAAATTTGAGCTTCTAGCATGTCGCATGCGGTGCGATATTCTTCTGGGTGGACGGAAGTTTGTAGAAATGGGCAATAGAACAGCTGTTGAGCAATTGAGCTGAGGAAACGATTTTGCGTTTGGATTTTGACAGTTCAAATTTATGACCAGCATAAAGCAGTAGGAAAATAAACAGAGAAGAATGACCCGGAAACAGAAATTCTATAGCAATGCGTCTTCATTTTTTAATATTTTTTGCACTTAGGTTTTCCAATTTCCGGCTACTTTCTTTTTTTATCTCTTGCATCCTCTTGTTGACAAATATAAATTTCATGTAGTAAGATGGTGGTGAAACTCTACCATTTGAGTTGTATGTCACATATATTTGCCAAGTTCAGTGGTTTTTTTGATTCTTTTGAAATAAAATCTATATTGATATTTATTTTCTTTAAATTAGGTTATGCACAACTTGGCAAACACCAAAACTTACAACAAAATTGTTAATTTTGAAAAATTAGAACTTTAATTTTGCGAAAATCTAAGCCAATTCAAACTAAACACGCAAATACAATCAAATACAATAAAGTATTTAATTTCAAAAAATGGTTGGTTACATTTTATTATTTTTAGTATTGAAAATATATTTTCTCGATTTCATTTCTTCATATTAAATACTTTTACATGAAATTTTTAAAACCTTTTTTTCTCCTTGAATTTATCCCTAAATCCGAACATTTACATACAGAATTCCTGTACGTTTCTTACCAACTGTTTAATTATATTTTTCTCAGTTGGTACTAAAAGCCTTAAGCCGAGCTTTGCTAAGAGAAAAACTTATTAAATCATTCTTTTCCGGCGACATCTTTCTGAGTATAGATGCACAGAACGGCAAAAATAAGGAAAATTAATTGAAATTAGAAAATTTAAAATCTTCAAAAATCTTTAAAATCAATTAAAAAAAATTTATAGCAATCGATGGAATATTTAATTAAATTGAATTGATTGATATAAAAGATTTTTTATTATCCGCTTATACTCGTGCCAGGACTCGAAATAAAATACTTAAAAATTTTACCTAAGCCGAAGGTATTTAGAATTTGGTACAAATTATAATTAAAGAAAAACAAAATACTAACAACATTAAAATTTTATAGATTCTCTTTTGTGGCACAAAAAGAAATCTCTTTGCCCCACTGCAAGTTCTTTGGAGCAAAAGAAAGAAGAAAAACTGGTTCTCACTCATAGTTGCTCATAGAAAAGCCAATCAATCACTTCTAATTCGTTACAAAATTCGTTACAAAATTCTTTAAAAAAAAAAATCATAACATAAGCAGCATTAATTTTTCATAAAGGTTAAAAAAGTTAATAATAGCAAAACAAAAGAAAAAGTAAAACTAAAGAAAACTTTCTTTAAAAAGTGTTAAAAAGTGCATTAATTAAGTGCATTAAATAATTTTATACTTTTATTTAATTTAATTGATTGAAATAGTTGCAACTTTATAAAGCGTAAAGATAAATGAAGGTACATAATTAATTTAGCAATCTTATTAAAATATAGTTTACAAAAATGTTCTACAAGAAACCACAAAAAAATCGTCGATTCATCTACTCTTCGAAGGGTCTTTCTACGAGCAGCTGCATACGACTGTAAGTACCCTGTATTCATATTCATACCTAAAAGAAAAAAAAAAGAATAAAAGCTATGCCATTAGCGGGGTTCACATGATCCTACATGTTGTCACGTCTGGCGTGATGGGTGAATAACTGTAAATTTTGCTTAGCTTCCAAACGATCACACATGCTGTCAAACCTCATTTGGCTAAAAAATATCGTGTAGAAAACATGTCGTAGATTTGGCAACAGCTGTACTACCAACATTTTTGTACTACAGGCTGTACTACTATTAGTAGCTAAAAACACTTTTTATGCTTTATTTTTTGCGTTTCTATTTTTGTACACTTAACTTTTTATGTTATCTTGTCTCCGTCATAAGTTTTTAAATGGCGATGCTTGGCGTGTTCGTCCAACACGTGTTCACATTGGTAGGTAGGATGGCTGCTCATCAAACCTTGAATTTGAAAAATTTCAAATTCAAACCAACATGTTTTCAGTCGGCTGTATCGAGCGTTCGAAGGGTCAAATACGAGGCTTGTCCTACCAGGCGTGACAACATGTAGGACCATGTGAACCACCCTATTAAATAACCCTTATTAATTTGTGTGTATCTAATCGAAGATCAGTTGAAGAGGGCTAGGTTTGGAACTCGGCTAAAAACACAAGCTTTGCTCTGAGTGCAACTCTCCATTTTTTATTAGTTACCTACGCTTCAACTGACCTACGACAATAGTTTGCACGCTCCCATAATTTTTGACGTTTCTTTATATATAATTAAAAAACAAAAAAAGTAAAAACTTTTACATAAGGATTTGCGTAAAGTTCATTCAACTTTACAAATTCTTGTATACACTATGTTACAAATTAATGAGTTATTTTAGTTAACAAGAATATTAATTTCAATCAAATTTATCAAATTTATACGATATTAGTAATTCCTTTATATTGTTCGTATGTTTTCATTTAATTTAATTAATTAATTCATGCACATAAGAAACGATTTGAACCACAAATACAACAAAAAAATATCTTAATTGTTAGCCAGTATTTTCTTTTGTTTTTTTTTAATTTTACTAAAATTTAAATAAGATATAAATACTATTTTAATCGTATAAAAAAATGAAACATATTTGGCTAAATAATACTTGTAATCCATCACAATGTTTATATTACCACTTTCGAACTACAAATTTGTTTTTGATTAAATAAAATTTTGTTAATTACGGCTAAGTAGAAAATATTGCTTTTTCCTTTGGTGGTTGAGGGATGAAATAGTTGCTTTAAGAGATCTATAAATCATTTTAAAATTAATCGATCAATAGTTGGGTGGGTAAAAGAACAGGTGTCGTAACTTCGATCTTAACGATACTGCTGGTGTTATTTAAGGAGTTAATTCGCTATAAATTAAATAGTTACCGCTTTTTTCGGTCAAATATTTTTTGTTTTATATCTCTTGTATAGGGACTCTATATAATTAATTTTTGTAGTGTTGCCTGGACAACGAAGTGACAACGAACCTCCCCATAGACCGTTGTGTAGCCGTATTGATGGGTCCGAAACCAGTCATTATTGCTCCAGCAAATTCGTCAGATGTTAAAAACCTGATAAAATGTCAACCATGAATTATAATTTAGTGTCTTAAGTGTATATGGGCATTTCCAAACTGACGTTATGGGCGATTTGTACAAAGAAATATTAAACAAAAAGAATAAAAATTTGGTAGTTTAGTTATTATGTTATTAAGTAATTACTAGGGATCGGAATTGTATACAAAATCATTTTTAAATCAAATCCTGAGTAAAAATAGGATAGCAACAAAAATTTTGTTATCTAAAAATATTGATTAAATACACATATATTTTTATACCTAAAGGTTTTAAAATTTTGCATAAAATTTGTATATTTCAGATTTTTGACACTAATTTTTTATACGTTTTGCATAAAAATCCGATCCCTAGTAATTACAAAACAAATTTAATATATTGTCATTGCCTTGCCTCAACTATTTTTTCATTATCTTTAGCCAATGCCTTAAGTTTTTACTAAAACAAAAAGTTAACGAAGCATTTACTAAACATTTACGAAAAAAAAAACTACATTTGTGAAACAGTGTAGACGATTTGATCATCATAGTACATGAATTTATGTATAAATTGCTTCAATTAATCAAATAAAAATGTTTCTCTTAGATAATATTATCATATTTAAGTGTTTAATAAGTTCTAATTCTTTGATCACGGTAGACTTTTCTGTATAAATGTCCATATGCCAGTATTTCTGTTCTTTTTAAGCTCAAGAAATCACACGAGTTTCCTGTTACTTCAGGAGTACCTCAAGGAAGTCATCTTGGGCCTCTTCTGTTTCTACTTTTTATAAACGATTTGCCAACTGTCATAATGCATTCCAGCATCTTAATGTTTGCTGACGACGTCAAACTCTTCCTTTCTTTTAAAAATGATAATGACGCTGCATTTTTGCAAGCCGACATAGATCATCTTCATAACTGGTGCAAAACGAACCGTATGAACCTCAACATGAAGAAATGCAAGCATATGTCTTTCTCGCGCAAACCACCAAAATTTGTGGTTATCCATTGGAGTTATTAGATAGTTTCAATGATCTTGGAGTGGATCAATGGAATGGATCCTAAACCACGCTTCAATATTCATGTAAATAAAATAATAAATTGAGCAAATAGTACTTTAGGATTTATTAAACGTTGGGCAAAAGAGTTTAATGATCCTTTCATAACGAAAACCTTATTCACTTCCCTAGCGCGGCCTATCTTAGAATACGCTTCAGTTGTTTGGTGCCCACGATACGGTTGTTACATAGACGACATTGAATCAGTGCAGAAACAATTTATTTTGTTTTGCTTAAGCTATCTTTATTGTAATACTGATTTTCACTTACCACCTTATGAATATCGGTTACAACTCTTAAATCTTCCTTTTTTAAAAAATCGGAGAATTATGATAAATGCTTGTTGGATTATAAAACTTTTACATGGCTATGTAAACAGTCCATATTTATTGAGTAAAATATATTTTAATATTCCTCTTCGTCCTAGAAGATCTTTTGAGTTACTCCACATGAACTTTTGTAGAACTAATTATTTGCAAAATGAACCTCTTAGAAGCGCTTGCGGTGATTTTAATTTTGTATCTGATGTTATATCCTTAAGTGAATCCATGGACTCAATCAAACATAAAATTAAAGATTACCTGCAGTACCGTCGCTGATTATGTAAAGTTCTTTCAAAAATATATCTGATGTATCTGGTGATTTGTAAACACATTAATATAACAATCTAAATGGATAAATGGACCTAAGCGTAAAATGGAAAATTTTGGTGAATAAACATCTAAGTAATCTGAATGGACCTAAACCTGGGATCTTTAGTTGCCTCATATCTTCATGATGATTGTAACTACACTTGTCGACGGTACCGTGGTGTCTTTGTGTCTTTTTACCTCTTGAAACACTACGTTAAATCGATTTGTAATATATTAATATGAGTGGCCGATAAGACATAGTTTGTCTTGGTGCCTGCGATCGCAACTGGTTTTCTTTATGTTATGAAAATTGGTTTGGTGAAGTTGACCTAGTTTGTCGAGTAACCACCCTGTCAAGCCAGGATTTCATCGGCTTCAGGGAGACAGAACGATATATATTATATATATACCTATTGGAGTGGTGTTTTATTGGGTATGAGACCGCCGTATACAAAAATTGTTGCTAACTTGACCTTGTTTGTCTTGAAAAAGCAACCCTGCTATGCTGTCTGATTTTATCGATTTTGACTTAACTTTTTTTCTATTATTTTTTATACTTTAATAGAATTATATACTTTAAGCAATTTACTTAAACTCTTTAGTTTGTTAAAAATACATTATTTCATTCAAAATCATACTTTTTATTTTTGAATTGTATTAAATATCTTATTTTATAATTTTAAATTTGCTATAAAACCTGTTAAGGTTTAGCAATCAAGTAAATAAATAAATAAATAAATAAATTTAAACTCCTGTTAGAGAGCTTAAGTAGCTTATTTCAATAGTATCTTCCACCAGGCCTGGCAGGCATCCATAGGTTTCTATGGGTTTTATTTCAATTATCACTTTTTATACAAATTTATTTGGTATGGGTTTATTAATTATTTTCTCTGCATAGCATTTGCAGTTGAGCTAGCTATCTAGAATCAGAAAACGATTGGTCGATGTTTAGTTTTGAAGCTTAGACTTATTTTAACAAGTTTTTGCAATTTACAATTTTCCATTTTTTTGTTTTTTCCCTTGTGAACAGAACAAGTTTAGTCTTTGTGGAATTTAGCCTTAGGTCGTAAGAATTTTTTAATTAAATTTCTTTTATAATGTGACCGTTTAACCCTTATTTTTGGCCTAATTTTGCATTGCCGCAAAAACAAATGTCACTCAAACTTTTGTGCGGAAATATTTCATAGTTCTATGCATATTTTTGTAGTTATTTCAATATATCGATCGATTCATTTGAAAATACTTTCTACTAAATTAATATCTCTAACCACTCTCAATGGATTTCCCATGCTTATCACTATGCTCACAAGTAAATCACCACTAATAGATATTGTAATGGGATAATAAATTCTTATCTAGTAGTTTTATGTCAATTGATGTCGAGGTGTTTGCACACCGTTTGACGTTGTCAACAAATATGCCAACAGCAGCAGGAACATGACTTTAACAGCAAGTCAGAAGATGGCCTAAATGGGTGTTTATTGTGGCTGCTGCTCTTGGCTCTTGCGCATTGTTGCACGTTAAACGTTATGACATAAATTAAATTATATGGAAGGCTGTAGATATTATAGTTGAATGTTGATTATGATTTACAACTATGTAAAAATGTCTATATTTGTGCTCAGTCTGGCTGGAACTGAACAAAAGACGGAGCAGCGAAATTGTTTATCTAGGCGAGTGAAGACTATTTAACATCGTAATATGATATACACTCCGGGTTGTCGCTATACATACCATTGTGCTCACACCACGGAAGGGCATTTTCTTATCTGCTTGCTTGTTCCTTCGCCAGGGTCTTGGTGTGCAGCTTTGTGTCCTTTGCAAAGTTCTGTGTCCTACTTGCTGGCCACACACATAATCCTTTTCTTAAGTATATACATGTGAACACATTCAAAATATTCATTACATATTTACATAAATGTTATCTTTACTTCTTGTTTATCTTGCTGATGTTTGGCAAAGTATTTAGAAGCAGCTTGAAAAATATGCGCAGTGCCAGAGGATGCTGTCCAGTCATAAATTTAGTGCAGAGATCGTGCTTTGCAACCAAAATGTCCGCTTAAAATACGCTGTTTAGCAATGCAACGAAAATCAGCTGCTGCGATGCAGTTGACATTAGAAAGATGCAGTTGATGCGATGGTGAAAGTTTGAATTAAGTTAAGTAATATTAATTTTGTGTAGCAAAGGATTTCTTGTCTTTTAAAATGCAGTTAAGCTGTGTTCTTTAGTTTTTGAACTTATTGTAATTGTTCTGGAAAATTGTATTTTAGTTTTAATATTAAGGAGCAGCAATAAGAGCAATGTAAACTTCAGGTTAATATCATTTATTTTCTTCAACTGAGAAATGCCAAGGATAAGCTTGTGATGCATTACTTTTCTACTACAGCAACAACAAGCCACTACCAGGCTATTCTTTGCGCCATTATCAGGTCAGTAAATTTTTTATTTTTTTACCGTCCGTTTTTGAAACTTTGAACATTCAATTGCAGTGCCTGTGCGTTTCTCGCCTTGGATGCTAGTTTTTTTTTTATTTTTTTTTTTTTTTTTTTTTTGTTGTGTAATGCAAATTAATGTGTTAGCTGTAGTTGTGGCTTTTTGCTGCTTTTTCTGGTACAGGACACAACGGGGTTTATGTTGTTCACAGGCTCAACAGCAGCAAAATAAGAAATTGTTTTTGAAACGTTAAAGTTTACACTTTTGAAGCATATGAGCAACACTTCTTATTAGAACTTAAGGCAAGCAATATATTGCCCTGCAAACTCCCCGACAACTGCAGCGTTTTTCAGGAAGAAATATATGCTATTAAAAAAGCTGCACAGGCATTCATAGAAAAAATCTTACCCCCACAAGTATAGTAATTTTTGTGGATAGCCAAGCGGCCGTCAAAGCGCTGAATAGTAAAACGACGAAGGCTCGAACGGTACAAAACTGTAAACTGGCACTGAACAGTATCTGCAATACCGACAACGTCACTCTCTGCTGGGTTCCCGGACATAGCAATATCGAAGGGAACGGCGCAGCGGATGAACTGGCTAGGCGTGGAGTAACCGCAAGTACAAACAGAGCTAACACAGATGTGTACATTCCAATAGGCGTCGTCAAAAGGAGTGTAGGCCTTAAAGCCAGAGATAATGCTAACACTAACTGGGCCTCCAGAGGTGACTGCAACATATCTCGAAGGCTCTGGCCGGAGCTAAATGAGAAGAAAATCGAAAGCCTTCTGCTTTTGGCCAAACGAAGAATCTGGATTCTTGTGGGAGCTCTAACAGGTCATTGCCCAATTGAATGGGTAATGACCAATAGAATGAACATAATAGCCCCAGACTTTGGTCGGTGCTGCAAGGATCCGAAAGAAACAGAAACAATAACTCACCTTCTATGCGAATGTCCAAGTATACAGAATCATCGACTCCGAACAGATTTTTTCAAAGACCTGGAAGATTTAGACATCTGTTAGACATCTGGATGTTCATAAAAACCACAGGCTGGTTTGAGAAATAATCGAAATAATTATGGTTTTTATGGTACCGAAATAAAAAAGGAATTCGCAATGGACCTACAGGCCCCGCAGAAGCGCCGGTAACGGCGCACAACCCTATATACCTAACCTAACCTAAGGCCAGTGAAGGTGTCAAAGGCCAACTCAAAGCAGAAAAACTGTATAACAACAAAAAAATAACAGTAGAATACAATACATCGTTATGCTGAGAACATACGAGGGCTATTCACAATCCAGTGCAAATGGTCTTGCATCATATTTTATATATGAGAGACCCTCTACATTTTTTATTATTATTAAAGCTATACTTAGTACACTTAGAACTATGTTCTCTTATAGGACAAAATAATATAAAATTGAATAACAACTAGGCTTAATTGAGAATATTTGGATTGAATTTAATTTTGTTTAACTTAATTAATTTAAGGTAAAGGTAACTTAAAATGTAAGCCCAAAATTTATTTAAAAATATTAAAAAGTTTTCTATTACTACAGTGTTGGTTGAGTAGTAAATGAAAAAACAAAAATATAAAGAATTATAGATTTTCAAGATATAGTAGGGAGCTGAGAAGAGAGAATAAATTAAAAATTTAAGTTGTTTGAGTAGAAAAAAAAAAGATAAAATAGATTGCCCAAAAATTCCTCTCCTAGTAATTTTTCTTATCCTTCGAGGCAGTGCATTCCATATTCTAATGGCGTTAACGAAAAACAAATGAGATGAGTTCAGCGAGTTATGCCTAGGTACAATTAAAATATGACTTCTTCTAGACAGACAGAACTGAAGTTTTAAGTAAAGATAAAGCGTTGTTTTCTCGTGAATAAGTTTATGCAAATATATACATTGCATTCAAGTATGCAGTTAAATCACATCCGAGTATTGCATTTCTGTAACTAGATAAATGGTCAAATTTTCGCAAGCCGTATACATAGCGTGTGGCATAATTAAAAGCAATTTGAAGTTTTAATTGGGAGGATGAGTCAAGTTTACTGTATACTATTTCAACATACATTATAACTGGTAAGATCAGTTGGATCACCAACTTTCGTTTTATATCAACAGGAGTTACATAAGCTGACATTCTCAAATTACGAAGGACATAATAAACTTTTTTGACTACACTGTTTACATGAACAACACATGATAGAGACGAATTAATATGGAAACCAAGATTTACAAATTTGACACAACAGTAAGCTTATTTTTTCCAATAAACAAATCCGGGACATCATTTAAACAATTTTTATTCTTACAAATAGGAAGAACATACGACTTTAATGCATTTAGTTGAAGACCATTGCTACTGGCCCAATTATTAATACTGCTAAGATCTTCATTCAATCTACAGCAAAGATCTTCAAGAAGCGAAGTTTGACGTGACAAATACAGCTGTACATCATCTACATAAGCATGAACAGATGCATGTTTGCACACACAGAAAATATCATTTATAAACAATGAAAACAAAAGAGGACCTAGTATGGATCCTTGTGGAACACCACTTCATTTGCAAAATTGTAAAATATATATTTACTCAACACTAAGAAAATAAAAAGGAATGCAGTTACTACGCTATTGCATATATACAACACTAAAATCCAAAGCTAAGATTTACTATACATTGCAATACTAAATTGCAAACTGACTGTTGGTTATAAAACAAAGTTAAGGCGAAAAAAACTGATATGGAAGATAAGCGAATAAAAAAACCAATTAATTGTGCTTAAAGATTTTTTTCGACATGAAATTGAGCTAAGCAAAATTTCCAGAGGCAAATAATTTTGCTTTTTATCAATAAGCTGTGGATTTCATGTTTTGCAACAACTATAGCAAATTATATCACAAAACCGTTAGGAAATTTTTAAAATTTTATAAAAGCACAAATTTCCAAAATACACGAGATTGTGAATTTCCCTACTACTACTACTCCGTGCTTTTGTTAGATGGTTGTTGTTTCGGAAAATGATCAATATCAGATCAAAAGCATAAAATCCGTGGTCACAAGGAAGAATGACTAAACTCAAGCTATTGTAAAAAAGCGATACACCATTTTCTTTATTGCCAATCTTTGGAAGGATGCAAGAAAAAACTTTTTGCACATAATAGAGTGACACTTATGTCTGCACATGTTTTGTTTATAACGGTTCATATATTACGGGAAAAGGTCGGAGTTAGTGCAATAAAATATAGTTTTTTCCGATACTTTGAGTTTAGTCATTATTTGTTGTGACCACAGAAATAGTCATTTAAGTAATAGCACATTACAGAAATAAAGTTTAGTGTCTTGCAATTAAAGCTTATATTATATACGTATAACTTTTACATACCTACTTATGCAGCTTAAAAAAAAAATTAAAAAAAGTTTAATAAAAATAAAATTGCATTTTTTTCGAAAAAATTCACATTGCAGTTGTGTTGCTTTTTTGAAAAATACCGTATCATATATCTTTGAATTATACATCAAAATTCCTAAAAATACGAAATTTACATAGTCAAAAACTTCTTCTACATGCTCTTGTAACGTGGGGTAATGTAAGTTGAAGTTATCAAATTTTCGAAAAAATTTTTATCAAAATTTCACTTTGCAGAGTTTTTAAGAAATGAACTCAACAAAATGCAATTTTTCTTATAACATAAAATGAAAAATTTTCTTAGCTTTTAAATAAGTATAAATTATATAAAAATTTTTTCATAGCTATATACAAAATACTGAAGAAGAAATTTCTTGTTTTTTCGACAAAATAAATTTTTAGACAAATTTTTAGCCGTTATAAACCAAAATTCATGTTTTTAAGAGTAGAATCAGAAATCAATGTGTTCCCGGAAATTTTCGAAAAAGCCAAAAAAATGGGATGGTCTAATCTACATATTTTCAAATAGTCAAGCGGCCTTAAAAGCCCTTCAATCCTACGAGCTTGAATCAAGACTAGTCTCTTACTGCGTCGAATTATTAAAAACGCTGGGATAAAGCAATGAAAACGAATTATGGTTGGTTCCAGGTCAAAGCATTCGAGGGTAACTAAAGGGCGGACAGCCTTGCCAAACGAGGAGCGTCTCGAACTCTTACAGGACCCGAACCATTTTGTAGCCTAGCTAAAGGCTATTTTTCTAGGAAAAATTAGAATATGGGAAGACAAGAAATTTCAGTGCCACTGGAACGACACTAATGCACTTTTAATTCTCAGTTAAGCAAAATCCAAAGATTTACTCAAGCTTACCTAAGCAGACTTTAGAATTCTAACTAGCTACTTCACAGGTACTTCACACTGTTCGCTCAGATACCATCTTAAAAAGATGGGTCTTTCTGAATCAGACATCTGCAGATTATGCGAGGAGGAAGAAGAAACCAGTGAACATATTCTATGTGAATGTCCGGCAATCTACAGCCTAAGGCGTCTTCATTTTGGATGGGAAGTAGTATGGGGGCACTACTAACAATTTAGAACACCAAGCAAGAGACAGTACTATAAATTTATTAAAAGCCACAATCCGGAGAGTTAATCAAGAGCATGCACAATAGATCCTATGGGTCGCTGTCCACGTAGGCTTACTGCAAACTAACTAATATGTACATAAAGGGTATTCATGCCAAGTGGCAATATTATAATTTATTTATTTATTTGTCTGTTTATGTCTGTGGATACAGTCCTTACAGACTTGTAGTTAATATATTAAGGTAAAAATTACTGACTTCATTTTATAAAAGAAAAAAAGGCTTTTAAGAAGCATGGATACTTAAAAAACATATAATTCATTTAAAATAGTTTTAAAACTATACCTAGAAATAAAAAAGTCAATCCTTTGTGTTCTGAAGAGCACGTTGAAATCATTCACAGTTCTACAAATTGGCTTATTGAGCGCATAATTACTGCTATGAAATGGAATGGCAAAAACGTTAGTTTGACGTAACTGACGGGAAAGAAAAAAGAATTTAATAAGATTAATTATTCAGGACAATCAATTTATTTATTTTTTTTTTTTTTGATTCGCCCGGAGGTATGAAATCTTCCAAAGATACGTATACCCGTCCTATACGCATGCACGATTTACATTCTAGATCCTGCCCGAATCAGCCGGGACAGACAGAATGTACCTACGTACTAAAACATACCCCTATTGGCAATTAGGATTTTCCACTAAGCACATTAATTGGCTTTTCAGCGGAATTTAAAAATTGAATATATATTAACGCGTATTTAAGTATACTTGATTCTATATAAATAAGCAACATCGAATTAAATAATAGTAATTATCAATTTAAGGTACCCGAAAAACAATCAAAAACACTAAACTCATTTTAACTGTTTTGCGGCCATTGTCCAACCCAAGGACCTACGTGGAAATGAGATAAATCTCATACCCGCCAAATTCAAATCCCTATTAGTTGGATATACATTTGGGCCAACGCAGGCATAAACTTGTGTGGAAAAGAGATATACTCTGGCACACCAATCCAGGTGATAGTGTGAGTTCAGTCTAATTTCAAATCAGGAAGCCACGTGAGCACGTAAATCTCAATTCGATTTAAAATTAAAATATTGAATAATTAAAAAGCAAGTTTTAAAAACGAATCATATTTGATGGTGCTTACTTTATAAAACATAATATCGAGACAAAAAGGAGAAACAGAACAATCTCAATTACCAATATTATATTGTTATAAAGCTCTTTTAGGTATAACAGGATGAAGTTAAATTGATTTAATTATTTAAATGTAATATAATTTTCCGTTTTAAGACTTCTACCGAATCAGAAAAATTAATCATGTTCAAGTTATTATTGAAATCACTGCACATACATCGATCGCAAAGGTTCATGAAGAGCGTAATTAGAATTGCACTGACTCAACTTGAAAAACAGAAAATGTCTAGTTCCTCTCCTTGGGATGTTAAAATTAAGAGCTGAGATGAGATATTCCGAATCAATCCCGCCACGAAGTTATTTATACAGAAACGTGACATTAAGCATCATTCTCATATGGACATCATTCTTATATGGATATCAAGGGAAGGTAGTAAAATAATCTTAAGGCGTATTTCATACGATGGAAACATAATATTGGGGTTCCAACGACTATGACGTACAGCAAAAAGTAAAAACTGTTTTTGAACGGATTCTATGGCGTCGATGTACACATTATATTGTGGGTTCCATACAACTGATGCATATTCAAGAATTGGCCTTACGAGAGAGGTATATAATAATTTAGTAGTAAAGGGATCACTGAATTCTTTAGCGCATCTTTTAATGAAGCCAAGGACTCCTCTTGCCTTATTTATCACCATATTAACGTGGAGATTGAAGCGAAGTTTTGAATCCATAATAACACCAATTTCGAGAAAACTGGAAACTATTTCTAAGTTAGTGTTACTTATAGCGTAATTTATGTTATTAGCAGATCTACGCGAGAATGTCATTTGCTTACATTTTTATGAGTTGAGATTTAATATATTTAAACTACACCAGTCCACAAGTCTATTTAGATCAGATTGTAAAAGATGTCGTTCTTCGCGTGATTTGTAACAAAGAAAAAGTTTCACGTCGTCAGCGTACATTAAGACGTTACAGTGTTTTATTACCGAAGGAAGATCATTAATGAATAGTAAAAACAAAACCGGTCCAAGATGACTGCCCTGAGGAACGCCAGAAGTGACCGAAATACTTTTTGAAAGAGAATTCTTATATAAAACCTTTTGAGTACGTCTAGATAAATACGAATTTATCCAATTTAATAATATGACAGGAAACCCAATAAGGTGGAGTTTTTTCAAAAGAAGATTATGATTAACACTGTCGAAAGCTTTGCTAAAGTCCGTATAAATAACATCAGTCTGCAGTCCCAAAGTAAAACCATTTATAACACGTGTAGTAAACTCTAAGAGGTTTGTTGTAGTGGACTTACCCTTCAGAAAACCATGTTGAATGACAGAAATGGTGGAAGACACGGAGTGGGTTAATTGATCAGTTATGATTTTCTCAAATAACTTAGGGATTGCACTTAATTTTGCAATTCCTCGATAGTTAGAAACATTTATCTTGGACCCAGATTTATGAAGGGGTATAATATAAGAATCCTTTCATATAATAGAAAAATAACCATTATGCAAGGAAATATTAAAAATGTTGGCTAGAGGAGTACACAGGTTTGTAGCACATTGCTTTAAAATACAGCTTGGAATTTTATCAGGGCCGGTCGTAAAAGAAGATTTTACTTGTCGAAGATAGCACATAACAATATTTGGGTCTATTACAGGAGTTTCAAAAGAGTTAACTGGCGGAAGGAAAGGATTCACCGTGCTAGAATTAAATGGTATATCGGAGTAAGTTGATTTAAAGAAGTTTACAAACATGTTAGAAATCACATTGTCACAAGATGATTCTTCCTGGTTGAATTTCATAAAGGGTGGAAAGCTGGAGGCTTTACGTTTTGAGTTAACAAAACTATAGAAAAGTTTTGGATCATCTTTAAATTGAAATTTTATTTTAATTATATAAGCAGAATAGCATTGTTTATTTAGTAGTTGATATCTATAACGACAAGAAGAATAGGAAGCAAAGTCTAAACTAGAATCAGATATTTTATATTTTTTAAATTAACAATTTTTTAAATTTTTAAGTGCCTTTAGATCATTTGTTAGCCAGGGTGGATTTAAAGGATTGGAGAATAACCTTTTTTTTTGGACTGACAATAAGAAACACTGTTGCAGAGTATCATTGAAAAACTGTACAGAAGATTCGGCGTCATAATATGAATATGATGTTCCGCTAGTTAAAATTGGATACCAATCAGTCTGCGAAAGTAAGGAATTAAGTTTTAAATAGTCCGTTTTCTTAAAATTATAAACTTTTTTATTTCACGCATCAGCAGTTACTTTGTCTTCTTTTTCGTGGGGGAGTAAAACTGTTATTTCAAGAGTTGGATGATGTACATCTTCTGGAAGAGATACGGGATTCGAACAATGGAGATTAACAGTAGTGCATCTATCTACAAATACAAGGTCTAGGGTTCTGTGGTTTATGTTTAAAATATCATTGACTTGATGAAGACACAGATCAGACAGCTTATCTAAGAAATCATTTATCCAATCACTATTGGAAACAGGAGTAAGAAATGAAGAATCGTCAGACGATCTCCAAGTCACAAAAGGTAGGTTAAAATCACCCAGCACAATAATAACGTCTTTATTTTTTAACAAATTGTTAACTTTTTCGATGGTGTTTAAGTGTTTTAAATACATTGTTAAGTCACATTTAGGAGGAATGTAAGAGCAGGTAACATAAATAATACTATTATTTAATTCAACTGCAACACAAATGAACTCAATGTCACTGGTGTCAAGAATTGTCAATTCTTCAGATACAAGCGAGTTTTGAACATCTATCAAAACACCACCACCGATCTTATCATGACGATCTTTACGAAAAATTTTATATTTACTGCACATTATTTCAGAATTTAAGATATTAGAGCGAAGCCAAGTCGTTTTTTGGATGAGAATCAGGGCTATTTCGGGGACGCGGCAAATGTCCAATATTTACCGGTCTTGGATTGCTTTTAAATTCAAATTTGTGTACAATTGTGTTTGGCGGCCAAAAGTTTACATCAACTATAGAAATAAATAAATTTTATTTACAAATAAGGAACCGTTATTCTAAAAGAAGTAATTGATCTTACATTTGAATATTTGAAATTAAACATCTATATCAACCTCTGTTGTATCCGCAGCTAAGCGAGAAACAAAAATTGATTTAGTTGGTGGAATTGCAATGATTGGCTTAGGTGAAACAAAAACCTGAGAAGTAAGAGGAACAACCTGGGAATCGACCAAAGTTAGTGAAAGAGAAACAGTTTGGGCATAAGACATGACTGCCAATGAAGGTGGAGGTGCCAGCACTGGCGAAGGAGCAAAAATTGATATGTTTGCTGTATTCGAAGTAGAAGTTAAAATAGGTGGAGGGGCTGTTATACCACCAATTTGAATTTGGTGGTATTTGACCTAAAATTATATCAAAAAGGATCATTAACGAGCGGATTTTTCACCTGCTTTCGAGAAATTGAATTTGCATAGGCAAGCATCGCTTAATTTTCTGATTTTTTCGTCGCCGACCCATCCAATCATTGGAGCGAACTTCCTACAACATTTTCATATTTTACCTGAACTGACTAAAAGAATTTTAGTCAACGGTATATAACTAAATATATATACAACGACGCTACAGCTGAATCGGATGCATCAACTTTCAATACTAGTCTTGCATCTTTATTGGATGAGAAAAAATAAAGATGCAATACTAGTATTGATAGTTGATGCATCCGATTCAGCTGTAGGCGCAGTAGTTGAGCAAAAACAAGAATCTGACTGGAAACCGATTGCGTTCTTTTCTCGAAAATTGCAGAAACCAGAAATGAGCTACAGCATATACGACAGAGAACTGCTAGCTGCATATACGGCAATTAAACATTTCAGACATCTGCTTGATTGAAGAACTTTCAAACTTTTTACAGACCATAAGATATTCAGTTCAATCAGAAAGCCAATAAAGCCAGTCCAAGGCAATTGCGGCACTTAGATTTCATCAGTCAGTTTACTACCGATATTCAGTACATATCGGGCAAAGAAAATTTTGTCGCTGATGAGTTTTCTCGAATCCAGGAAATATCAATTGTACACTTTGAAGACATTTTTAGTGAACAACAAAATGATGAGGAATTGACTGAGTTGCTAAATTCAACATCAACTTGCTTGCAATTAGAAAAGGCTAAGATACCAGGTTTTTGATCATCTGTGTTCAAACATTTAATAACAAGCACAATACAACTGCTCAATAGAAGTTCGGTCAAAGTCCTTTCTAGGGCTGAAATGGCAAATTTATTTTTTTATTTTTTTAAGATACCAGGCAATGAAATCTTTCGTTCACATGAAACAGCTAGTCCATATATTTCAGTTAATTTACGAAAGAAAATTTTTAAACAAGTTCACGAGCTTATACATCCCGGTGTCAAAGGCACTCAAAAGTCACTCTTAAGTCGATTAATTTGGCCCTCAGTGCGAAAATATTGTGCAATTTGGGTACGCAATTGTATAGCATGTCAATCATCAAAGATTAATAAACTCGTTCACACTTCATTTCCCGTATTTTCGCTTCCCAAATGTCGCTTTGATGAAAAACACTTAGACATCGTTGGTCCCTTGCCACTATCTGAAGGATTTTTATACCTACTTACTTGCATTGATAGGCTTAAAAGATGGCCAGAGGCACTACCGATGAAAAATATTAAAGCAGAAACCGTAGCTCAAACATTTGTTGATGGCTGGATCTCACGTTTCGGTAGTCCAACCATCCTCGTAACAGATCGAGGAAACCAGTTTAGGTCGCGTATTTTCGAAACATTGGCCAAATCTCTTGCTATGGAATTAAAGCACACCACATCATACCATCCACAATGCAACGGCCTTATTGAACGTTTTCACAGGACCATAAAAAGTGCAATTTCATGCGCTAACACGCAGCAATGGACAATAGTTGCATCAAAAGTTCTGCTTGGTATTCGCACGGCCGTAAAAGAAGATTTACAAACAACAGCTGCAGAACTTGCGTATGGCGAGCAAATCTGTTTGCCTGGTGACTTCATAAATACTGTTTATTCTCCTGTCGATCTCCGTAGTTTTGTAAAAAACTTTAGAAACAAAATATCTAAATTTTATCCACATGAAATGTCTTATCACGCTTCTTAGAAATATTTCGTTCCAGCAGATTTAGAATCATGCTCACATGTCTGGGTGCGAATGGACAAGATGCAGAATTCATTGCAACCTAAATATTATGAACCTTACAAGGTTGTTGATCATTTTCCGAAATTCTTCAAGTTGCTGATCAAAGAAGATACAGTTTCTCTTGATAGATTAAAACCAGCTTTCCTGGAGAGTGGATCATCGACCAAGGAAGTAGCGTTTGCACTCGAAGGAGGTAATGTAGCGTACAGTTAAAAGAATAAAAAACTTGTTTGAAATAAACACTCGCTTTGATAAAAAAAAAATTATTTTAAATTAAATTAATATCAAAATATATAAAACTAGAATCAGAATAAAAAATACGGAATAAATATAGATTAAAAATAGTTACTTAAACATCAAAAAAGACAATTGCATAAAACCTCATACCTCTGTGATATGGAGCTCACAGTCGATATTTTAAATAATATTTTTATGAAAGAAAGAAACTACGAGGTAATTTCTGATGTACTCAACTCGAAATAATCCGACTTTCCACTATGTACAGTGGTGGTCACGAATTTAGCACACACTGTGTTAGTAACTCTAATTTGAAATTTTTTAGATCTTAGCTTGAGAATTGTTATCATATATTTTTTTGTTGAGTATTATTTATGAAGTTAACTCTATGTACCGTTAGTTGGTTTCTTAGTTATTCTTAAATTTTCTGACATATTTCAAGTAGTATGAATCAATGTGGTTTAAATGCTGGACATGAATTTAGCACAGGTTAGAATTACTGTTCCATATCGTATTTTATTTTCGTTAATTAAACTTTACTACTAAGATATACTAAATTTATTATGTTTCTATTTGAGTTCTAACAAAAAATTGTAGTAAGATATGGCGAAAGGCTACTGATGTTCAGAGGCTCAGCGGCATTTGATTCAGCAAATGAAAAATGGTGGAAGCACAGTTTCAGAGATTTCTTTGCTTCTCAGATGTTCAATTTCTAATTACAACATGTAGAGCAGTATTAGAGCATTAAAAATGTAAAATAGCGATCAAGAGAGCGAAAAACAATAGCAAGAGAGGGCCATTTGATTTATAGAGCTTCACTTAGTGATCCTTTTAAGACCTCAAATAAAATTTAAAATGAAATTTCATCAAAATATGGCATAAATGTATCCTCAAAAGGCATAAGAAGACGCTTGAATGAAAACAATTTCCGTAGCTTTATAGCCCAACAAACACCACATGTGTCGCAAAAAAATATTAAATGCAGTCTTGCGTTTGCAAAAGAATATTTAAAAAGTCAAAGAATTTTTGGAAAAATGTGCTTTGGAGGAATAAATCAAAGTTTTGCCGGTTCGCATCTGACAGCAAACAATATGTGTGGCGTCCTCAAAACATGCAACACAATCCAAAGTACACGCTCAAGACGATTAAACAGGGTGGCTGAAATGTTATGGTATGAGCGGAGTTTTCTTGGCACGGAGTTTGTCCGATTGTTAAAATTTACCAAAAATTGGATCAGCACGCTTACAAAAACGTTCTTGTCAATACCATGATACCGTTTCAAGAGGATAATTTGCCACTTTAATGGCGTCTTATGCAGGATAATGATCCAAAGCACAGTGCTCACATAGTTAAGAGTTGCTTGGAAAACAAACGTATTGATATTTTGAAGTGGCCATCGCAATCATCGGACTTAAACCCGATTGAGAATCTGTGGAGGGATGTCGAGCAGCAAATACTAACAGTAAAATCAAAAAATTTGCCATATTTGTTTAGGGAAATCCAAAGGATTCGGTATAGTATTCCAAAGTACCGTTGTGAGGCTTTGGTCAAAAGTTTACCAAGGATATGAGATGCAGTAATTAAGAATAAGGGATTTCCTATGAAATATTGAGTTTTATGCAATCAATTTTGATTATATTTTTCATCCTAGACATTTCTTCGCTCGTGTGCTAAATTCATGACCAAGTCGAAATGCTTATTTTTAATTTTTATTTGATTTTAAGCCCAATAAGAAAAAGTTTTGAAATAAAAAAATGTATATAAGAAATAAAGAAGACATAATTGCCAAAATTTTTTTTAAAGGATGTAGTTTATTTGTCTAACAGAGAATTCTTCTCTTCCTCGTATTCGTAGTACCGTTAATCGAAAATAATGTGAGGTCTTGCGTGTGCAATAGAAAATATTTACAGGTTTGTCAATATTCGAAGCGCCCATCTGGCAACACTGTAACTTTCCGCAGTGATGCCAAATCGACTAATGACATACCGCGTTTGAAGCGCTATTCCAAGCAAATGTTTACGATGGAACAGTACACGCCACGCGAACGCTCCAAAATTGTTGAAATTTACATTCAACAAAACAAGTCAATAGTGAAAACTCAACGTTCTGAAAACTCATGAGCGATGAAGCTCATTTTCAGTTGAACGGAACGGTAAACAAACAAAATTGGCGTATTTATGCCACTGAAAATCCACAAGAGATTCAAGAGGTACCTCTTCACGATGCAAAAGTCACTGTTTGGTGCGGCGTTTGTGCTAAAATGCTCATTGGGCCGTTCTTTTTTGAAGATGATAATGGCTACAGAGTTACTGTCAATCAGGAGCGTTATCGCGATATGATAAACAATTTTTTCATGCCAATCGTTCGTCGAAAGCGTATCAAGCACTACTGGTTTCAACAAGACGGCGCGCCACCACACACAAGCCGCACTACAATCGATTTTTTGAAGCAATTGTTCCCTGGCCGTTTGATGTCAAAAAATGGTGATTTCGATTGGCCGCCAAGATCACCAGATTTAACGCCTCCAGACTTCTTTTTGTGGGGTTATTTGAAATCAAAGGTTTACGTCAACAAGCCAAAGACCCTAGAAGAGCTGAAAACCAACATCCGTCAAGAAATAACCGCCATTCCCATCGAAATGTTGAAGAAAACCATGAAAAATGCTGCAAAACGGGCACAATATGTCGTAAAGGCCAATGGCGACCATTTACGAGATATCATATTCGAGAAATAATGTAAGCAAATATACTTGAACCCAATTAAATGAAATTTATGACGAACAGACAAAAATTTGTGGTTTCTTTGATTTATTTGAAAATAAAATGGGCGCTTCGAATATGGACAACCCTGTATATACACTAAAAAAAAGTTAATAAAAATTTACAACAAATAAATGGAAAATATAAGTATTCACTTTACTTTTTTAAGTGTGCTAAATTCGTCACCACCACTGTACGTATGTTAGTCATGTATTTTATATCTATATAAATAAAAATCAAATGTCGTTCGTTGGTAATTGCATCAGTTGAGAACGGCTGAACCGATTTGGATAATTTTTTTTTTAAATGTTCGTAATAGTCCAACTTAGGTTTTTACCGTAAAAAAAATTGACCACGCCCACTTTGCGCCCACTTTTTTTGATTTATCTAAAATCGGAAAACGGCTGGACCGATTTGGATAATTTTTTTTTTAATGTTCATAGTAATCCAATTTAAGTTTTGTCGGAAAGAAAAATTGACCACGCCCACTTTTGCGCCCACTTTTTTCAATTTATCTAAAATCGGAAAACGGCTGGACCGATTTGGATAATTTTTTTTCAAATGTTCGTAGTAATCCAATTTAAGTGTTTACTGAAAGAAAAATTGACCACGCCCACTTTTGCGCCCACTGTTTTGATATCTATATATATAAAATTAAGTGGCAAAACTTCCTGTTCGCATACTCCTCCTAGACGGCTTGCCCGATTTCAATGAAATTTTCAGGGGTGATTGGGGTCTGTGTGGAGGGTGCACATAAGAAATTGCATGTGTGTATCTTTGCAGGTTTTGTACCACACCCCCTTTTGTCGCCCACAAATCAATAAAAATGCTGTATTTAAGACGGTTTTGGTCGTATGAAATTAAAATTTGGTAAATAAGTTCGTATGATAACTATAATTAACTTTGAAAAAATGGGCGTGGTCACAATTCATCTACGCCTACTTTAAAGAAAATATCAAAATACTTCGAAACCATTGGTCCGATTGAGCTCAAATTTTGTAAGTACGCTTTGCTTTGAGTACGAGATGGTTTAAGGGAGTTAAATATAATGCCACACCCCCTTTTACCTCCCACATATAAATAAAAAATTGTTGTTATCGAATAGCTTTAGTTAGAGTTATGGGTCGCACAGCTTAGAAATTCGGTATTCGACCACAATTTAGACGTACCGTTCCTGTGATGAAATTTTATGGGAGTGGACAAGGGGGAGGGGCACCTCCGATACAACCCAAATTTGTGATATCGAATAGCTTTGAAGTTATAGGAATTCATCTTTGGAATTCAGTTTTTGACCTCAATTTACACATGCAGTTTCAATGGTTTTATTTTATGGGCGTTGGACAGGGAGGCGTGACATCTCCCTTACAACCCAAATTTGCGATATCGTATTGCTTTGAAGTTATAGGTTGACAGCGTAAGAATTCGGTATTCGACCTAAATTTATACATGCATTTTCAATACTTACATTTTGTCGTCGTAGGGCAAAGGGGAGTGGCACTTCCCATACAACCCAACTTTGTGCTATCAAATAGTTTTAGAGTTATAAGTCGTACAACGCCGAAATTCAGTATTCGACCTCAATATACACATGCAGTTTCATTGATTCAATCTATGTTCATTGGTAAGAGGGGCGTGGCACCTCCCATTTAACGTAAATTTGCGATATTGAATATCAGCGTCAGAATTCAGTATTCGGCCCCAATTTGTACATGCAGTTTCATTAATTACATTTTATGGGCGTACGACAAGGGGGCGTGAAACCTCCTATTAAACCCAAATTAGAGATATCAAATAGCATTGGGGTTATAGGTCTCACAGCTTTGGAATTCAGTATTGGACCTCAATGTACACATGCAGTTTCATTGATTACATTTTATGAGCGTTGATCAAGGGGGAGTGGCACCTCCCATACAACGAAAATTTGTGATATCGAATAGCTTTGTAGTTCAAAGTCGCACAGCGTCGGAACTCAGTATTCGACCAAAATTTACGCTTGCAGATTTACTGATAAAATTTTTTAGAGTTTGTCGGGGGGGCGTGACACCTCCAATTTAACCCAAATTTGCGATATCGAATAGATTTGGAGTTATAGGTAACTCAGCCTCAAAATTCAGTATTCGACCTCAATGTACTCATGCAGTTTCATTGCTAAAATTTTATGGGCGTAGGGAAAAGGAGAGTGGCACCTCCCATACAATCAAAATTTGTGCTATCGAATAGTTTTGGAGTTATATGTCGCACAGTTTTGGAATTCGGTATTCGACCTCCATGTAGACATCCAGTTTAATTGATTACATTCTATTATCGGTGATGAAGAGAGAGTGGCACTTCCTATACAACCCAAATTTTTTATATCGAATAGCTTTGTGGATATAGGTCGCACAGTCTCAGAATTCAGTATTTGACCTCAATTTAGACATGCTGTTTAACTGATAACATTTTATGGGCGTTTGAATAGGGAGAGTGGCAGCAACGCGCCGGGTTTCAGCTAGTTTGAAATAAAATCAAAAGTAAAAAATTCTTCAAAATTTTTATGTAAATGTCTTCATACATAAGTTTCTTTAAAGACTCCTACAAAGAAAAACAAAACTTAGAAATAGTCACTGTTTAGGACAGTGAATTTCATCTATTATGTATCATTTAATTATTTCATAGATTCTTTGGATATTTTAGATGGTTGATTTGTTACCGTTTGCATGATTCATCTGTCGAACACCAGTTAATTCACGCAGCTTATTGATCCTCTTCAAATTCGTTATACTACCATTACACTATCCTAGTACAATAAATTCGCTTCTCCCTTGTGTTTTTATGTGCTTAAGATTCGTTTAAATTAACATTTCTACACGCCGCGGCCGTAACCACTTCATGAAAAAATAGTAAATTCTCTTAAAATTTTTTAGCCAATAAATCCACTTCAAGTAAGAGGGCTATTAATTACTTAACCCTCTCGACACCTTGAACCATACTTAAAACTGCTTCATAAAAAAAAAAAACACGAACCGGCAAGAAGTATAGACTTCTACAGAGTATATGCATATATTTTTTTTTTTAACCTTAAGTACCCGCAGACCACTTCAAGCCACCCTAAAGACTCTATTTTGAAAATTGACCAGAACCACAACAACATTTTACCTACAACAAGCAAACCAACCAAGCCGAATCTCTGCAGCGTCCTTAGCTATACACTTAAACGTTCGTCTCTTCACTGATGCCGCGGCAAAGAGGCAAATACATTTTTAATCCATTTTCCGAAATACCAACAGCAACAACAAGTTTTTAAAATATATATTCTCGTATAGAAGAACTTAACCTCCAACAGGACTTGGCAGGGCAACACTTGAAAACCATAAAATAGAACAACTTACCAGTGCAAGTCAACAGAGCCCAGAAGGACCCTTTAATAAGGAGCAGCAGCTACCTACCAAGGAAAAAGCCAGATAAAAAAATCCTTTGCCTTACTCTATGTTTCGTTGTGCTTGATTGTTTTTTGCTATATATTTTTGTTTTTTTGTTTGCCAACTCTGTCCTGCGCCTCTTCACCATTAGAATCTTACAGCTCCACACTGTTGTTGTTATTTTCGTTGTCGTTGTAACTTATTTTGGTGTTTGTGGTCTCTTTTTTTCTGGCCTGACTTGACTCAGGTACTTCAGATTTTTTGGGAGCACACACACACGCACACACAACGAATAAACCAAAGGCACTAATGGCTGATATATGCGTGAAGTGCAGCAGAAACATTAACGTCAAAAGCGGCGAAGAAGCAAGAGCAGCCTTGCTTGTTTGTATTGCATTTACAGATTTTAAGATGTGAGAGTGGAGTGAAAATGGTTTCGCAGAAGCAAATCCTTTGCTACCATTTAAGTGGAATACCAATAAATTCTTAATACAACATGAAAGCACCTCGCTACGCACTTGTAAAGCTTTTAAAAAGTTGTCATAAAAGTTGGTGTTAAAATTTGTGTTGGCGGCGGTTAAATTTCTTTGAGAAGAAAAAAGTACTAAACATATAAAAACATTTATTTTTCTTTTTTAAGAGTTTTAAGAAAATAAACTTATTTTTGTCTGCGATGAGAAAAATTAATGGCTCTCAAGGGGGCAACCCATTTTTAATCGTATAATTATTAATAATTTAATTGCTGCGGTTTTCATGTTAAATTTTAATAATGACAAGTAAGTTTTCAAATTTTTTTTTTTATACAATACTTATTAGTTTATTTCTGGCATAACAATAAACTTGAAGAAAAACGGATGTTTTTGTTTTTATGTTAAATTAATTACTTGTTCACTTATAAAGTTAATACGCTATACGAGTAGAACGTATTAAAAATTAACAAAAAATATTTCAAAAATGCTTATAGTTGTTTTTATAGCTTGTAGAATGTTGTAAATGGAGCAATAAAAGTTTTTATTTATCAACTTTTCACAAGCAACATCAGTACAATATCAGCAAATATCAGCAATTACTAGATTAAGGTAACCTTAGCTCGTGTACACGGTTAAAAATCTTGGAGTAAATTTTAGTCCCTCTAAAATTTAACTGCATTTTTTAAAAATTCACGGCTTAAAATTTAAACTTAGCAAATACTAAGTCAAAAAGCTCTTCTGTACTAGAATTTAAGCCAAAAGATATATTACAGCAGGCCCGTAGTGTTTACGCCAAAACTAAAAATAGTCGATTTGATAAACTTTTAAAACTAGCTAAAAAGACCAATAAATGGTCTTAAAACATTTTTGGAAGAAAGTTTTTTACAAAAACAGGAATGCATTTCGTTTCGAAAGTTTCGAATTATTATTAAGCTCGAGGTCAAGTTTGTTGATAAAAGAACAACTAACAAAGAACATAATAAAAATACGTAAACATTTTGCAAGCGACAGTCTACTGTCAGCTGTTTTCATTTAATTTTTCATTGCTTATTAGCAGGGCTCGGATTTTGATGACCTAAACTTCAAAAAATTACAAAAATGACCTAAAAACTGCAAAAAATTACCCAAAAACTGACAAAAATTACCTAAAAAATGGACAAAATTGCACAAAAAATAAACAAAAAATGTTGCTTTAAAAATACAACATTACTAAATTAAAATTTATTTTTTTTTTTTTCTTAAAGATCAAAGAACCATGGCATGTGCCTTATACAAACAAGGTTTGGTCTTTGACCTGAAAGAAAAGCGATAGATTTATTTAGAGGAATTGATTGGAACCATACGTGAATTATTGATTAGGCGAAACAACCATGAAAGACACAATTTGAATTACTTTTAACCGAGGCTAGTGTTATGCCTTAACCTCGGCAAACATTTCCAGTTCTTAGTTGCTCCTGTCCTTCAATTCCGCATTTTCCACAATTTAGCTGTGGATTTTTAATTTTCCATAATTCTTAAATGTAGATAAGAGCAAAGAAAGTGAAAAGAACTATGCCCGAACCCGGATTCGAACCAGGGACCTCTGGGTTGATAGTCTAGCGCACTCTCCACTAGACTACAGAGGCCGACAAACAAACTCAGGATACTAGCATATCCTCCAATTTTATCTAACACTTGTTTCATTTTTCTACATTCTTTTTATGAAGCTACTTCTTTGTCGTGAGGTAATGTTTTTGATTGAAGGGACTCTAGTGTTGAAGGAATATGTTTAAAAATTTGCATTTGGACATTTTTTAGTACGAAAAAAACAAAAAAAATTATTTAAAAACTACACTTAAATGACCTACAAAACCGAAAAATGCTCTATAAGCTAAAAACGTCTCAAAATGACAATAAAATAACTCAAAAATCTCTAAAAATGACCGAAATATGCCCTAAATCTATTAAAAATGACCTGGAAACTAAAAGCGATGATATATGACGAAAAGATGTCCTAAAAACTATTTATATTTGAAATTTAGGAAACATAAATGGACGTTTTAAATAAGCAGGAAATGTTTAGAAGAAGCAGAAGAAAGATGACATGTCATCGAAATCCTAGCCCTGTTTATTAGTATATTTTCTAAACATAAAAGTTGATCTTTCTTGATAACACTAAGCCTTTGGTATACCAACAATTTTGTACTTAGTGCCAAAAGCTTTTAGTGGTTACAGGCGCATACAAAGGGGGTTTTGTGGGTTAACCCCCCTCCCCCGAAATTTAAGAATTTTAACAAGCTTCGAGAGAAACACTCAGCACAGCATGGAAAATAAAATAAAAAGACTCAATTTTATTTTACAATATATGTTTTATTGTGAAAAGACTATAATATATAGACTTAAAAAAGTTTTTCAGTACACTGAAGGAATATGTGTTCAAATTTAATGGAACTGTGTTCATATCAAACAAATTTGTTTTTGAAATAGAGCTTGAAAAAATTTCATTTAACTTAAACTCACATGCTTGTACAGTTCAATTGAAAACAAAAGTTTTTTTTTTAAAACAATGTTTTTAAATATACTTTTATAATAAACATTTACAGCTTGAAAACATTTGTTTGAAAAAAATTTAAAACAAAAACTTAAGTACTGAAAACCAATATTTTAAAAAATAATTTTAAAATATCGTTCTTAAATTAAAAACAATATAATTAACCGCCATTTTTTTAATTCCTTTTTTCATTTTTTTCGAGTTTTTAACGTCATATTCGTAACTAGTGACCCCTGGAACCCCTCGAATACCATATTTTAACTCCATTCGATGAAGTTTGGGCTTGTTGTGGCTTAAAATGTTTAAATTTTTAAAAAAAAATTAAGTAAAAAATTAGTTTTTATTTCATCTAATGTGAAGTGTTTCGTTATATTCCTAAGTAATTTATTTATAAAATATTTATTTTTATTTGGGTCCTGCCTAATGCGTTGCCGGCGTATATTCGCCACTGGCTCTAAATTTGTTTTATATTTTTGGTAGCCGTTCACTATAAAGTGCAGAGGCTTTATATTTTTAAAAGTTGGCAGCTTATAAAAAGCTCAAAGACTTTTAAAAATATAAGAATTAGCTGGCAGCTTTGGAGCTTAAAAACTAATTGATTTATTTTAAAAGTAATAGTAGAATATCGTAATACATATTTGTAATTTAGTATTAATAGTTTAATATGTGTGAGTGAGTAGACTTATATTAATCAAAGAAGTAAAATATAAGGAAATGATGTTGCTTACACATACACTGTACGTGAACTGTCGCACCATTCGTAAATTGTGCGAGCGAGAAAGAGTGTGTTTTTTGACATTTTTGAGAACCCTGGCATCTGATTGGAAGACTCCTCAGCAAAATAGTTGAAAATAATTTAATTTCAAGCATTTTTCACTGCTTAAAAAGCAACAAAATTAAAGAAACAAAACCACTAAAACAAATGCAATATGAGTTGTGCGGTTAAGAATTGTAGTAGTTCCCGAAAACTTAAAAACAATGCACATTCGTTCCACAGGTAAATATGTCCATACGGTTTAAATTCTTTTAACAAAAGTGCTTTATTTAGTTTCTAACGATATTTTTTTAGATTATTTGTGTTAGAAATTTATATATATATTATTAAAAATGGTTTAAAAATGCAATTTAGACCCCGTTTATTTTCCGCCAGTTTGATCAAACCACATCTGTCAAAACACAAACACTACTTCAGGGGCGCAGTCATTTTTCGCAGTTGAATACATGTTTGGGGCGCTCTTGTTTTCAGCATAGTGAATCAGATTTAGTACCTGTTTGTAAAATTTTTCTGATTTTTACACAACAACTAGGTAGAAACACCCAAAAAATAAGGATTTTAAAAAATTAACCTAATTTAATTTGTAATTAAAGTTGAAGTTTAGAATTTATAGGCCTTCAAATATAGAAAAATTACCTAAAAATCTTGCAGTATTTCTAGTTTTTCAACAAAACTAAGCTTTATGGGTATTAAAACAAAGTTAATGTGCGGATCTATTCAACGAGGTGTCAAATTTAGAATTCCATAAGAATTCATTAAGATATAATTTTTTTATAATTAGAATTTGTCTGAAATACTAGTGGTTTCTCTTTTACGAAAGCAATACATTAAAAAGAGAATTATTAAAAAGATAACTTCATTCAGAACTGCTGTAGACAGACAAGCCTGTGTAGTATTTACTGAGGTTTGTAAGCCCTAAGCAGCATCCGAAGGCCTCCTTTTGATACATTTATTTTTTTTTTATTAAATTTGGAAAAACCTCGCAATTTTAAGTAAAAAAAGGGTTGTATCTTAAATGCATGTATTTTTATGTTTGATATCTTGTTGAATAGATACTTGTATTATCTCTCTTTTGATACCCATAAAGTTTAGTTTTGTTGAAAAACTTAAGAAATCAGCTAAATTTTTAGTCCACTTTTTCCAACGTTGGATGCCTATAACTTTTAAGCCAATTGCGAGCGATCAAAAATTTTTTAAATAATTAGAGTTGTTGCTATTCTTGAAATATTTCTAAAATTTTAATGCATAAGAACAAACTTTAACAATTTGGGCCTTCTTTTAAGATACAACCGAATACGGCCCTTTGTGATTGTTTCTGTATATGTGTGAACCAACACCAATATAGAAAATACCACACTTTTCTGCTATTAAGGGGTTAAGGTGGTGGCAGGTCTTAAGACCAGCCCACTTAGACCATTATTGGTCCGTTGTGATACCACAGAATGGAAGATGGGAGTAATCTAGTGAAACTTTTATGTAGGATGTTCTTAATGTGGCAGAAGCTGTAGAAACATGTGATATTATATCTGAAGCAAGTTTTATGCCTTGCCCTCAGTCAAATCAAGTTACTCAGCATTCCTCTCCACAAACTTTTCCTACCACCACCAACTACAACTATTTGTCGTAAATTGACGTGTTTTAAAGTTTCTTTGATTAGAAATAAGGAAAGAAAGGTTGTAGCGTAGGATCATGGCCCGGCCAGGATTCGAACCCGGGACCCCTGTGCGACAGTCAAGCGCGCTACCACTAGACTATCGAGGCCGCCTTTTCTGCTATTATACCACTTCCTTATATTTTACTTCTTTGATATTAATAGAAAACGTAAACATAATCATATGTTAACATATTTGTGTAGGAGTAAAAAGTATAATATAATATCATATGTTTTGTATTCAGCCATATGGGTACATGTGTGCGAATGAGATAGATAGTAGTGCTAAGTATGAAGATATGTTCTTATTGTTTGAATAATATCTTAGTATAAAAATGAAATGAGGTGATACATACCGTAAAGGTGTATTACTTTAACTTAGTTTGAATATTATTGTGCATGTTCTCGAAAATTCTTACAGTAGAGGTTTTATATTATTACTTATTTTAAGAAAAGCTTATTTTATAATGAAATAAATTAATGTAAATTAAAAAGTTAAATAATATGTATAGGTAAACTACAAATGCTAATTATTTGTAAAACCAATTTAAAAAATATTTTTACGCAATCAAATGTAAAATTGGGTTTTTTTTAGCTTAGTCTCAATTATCTGCTAATTATTGTCAAAGACTCTACTGAACATAAGTTTTCAATTCAAACTCAGATAACGACGAATTTTTTGTTATTGTAAACGCTATTTTGTTATTGTATTTTATTATTGTTATTGTAAACAAAGACAAAATTATAAAAAAATTAATGAGTTTTTAGTTGAAAATTTAATTGTTTGTTTAAATTTAAAGTATGTTTTTATTCTCAGTGTAAACAATATAAAAAAATTTTCCAAAATGAATTTTATTGTTTCTTTTTATTTACATCTTCTTCTCGATAGGTGGCATAAGAAAGCAGTCCTTTTCAACCGGCGTAAGATATTTTCGTACCGATTTATCGAAAAAAAAATCAAAGTGCACTTTAATAAGAATACTCGTAGCCAACGCCGTATATAAGGGGATTCCGGGGATTTAAACCCCCCCTTAGCAATCCAGAATATTTTTATGTATTGAATAAAAATACAGATATTCCAAATTATTTAATTTTGCAAAAACATGAAGTTAAATTGAAGATTGTATAAGAGTACTTTGATTAGATATTGAGTTAAGTATAATACAATATAAATATTTTCCTTTTTTTTTGCCTTTGTGTTGTTGCTTACGTACTAACTCTTGCAGAACGTATGCATATAAGGGGTCGTCCAAAAACTACGTTACTGATTTTCCGGTTTTTTTACCCCCCCTCCCCCTGCATTACTTTTCGTTGTGCTTTTCAAAACCCCTCTCCACCCCATAAAGTAACGTGACATATGAAATTAATTCATTCGAATGATTATATATTTTGACTAGCTCTGACAATTTGCACTAGTATTAGTGACTAGTGTGACTATTAACATTAAAGGAACAATTGGAAAAAAATAAATAATTAATATCATCTGTAAAAGCTATTCCATCTTCGATCCAAGATTCGATGCTCTCAATCACTGGAATAGAAGAAGCTGGTAGCTTTGCTGAGGATTCTTCAAAATAGAATTTTTCATCGGATTCTATGTCGACCCATTCAGGTGAATCCTCATTTCTAACGCAAAGAAATTCACCTGGTCTTTTACAGAGTACCCTTAAAGGCTGCACCCGAGCTGCACCAAGTTCTGTGTTTTTGTGTAAATGCTTTCTGAAAATTGATTTATTTAAATAGTATGTTTTATTCCGATTTATTGTAAACGATATAATTGTAAACGGCAATTCATAGAAGTTTTAAAAACGAAATACAAGCCGCAAGTAGGACACGACCTTGAACCGATTTCTTCTTTCTGAGAAGGACTGTACATGTCATAAGGTATCTCCTTTGATCAAGAACATTCAGGCCTTAACGTCAAAGCCTGTCGCAAAAGCAAAGACCCAAATTTTTCAGACGTGTGCTGAGATGGTGAAGGAATACCAAAAGGTTCCTGTGTCGAGGGAAAAGGTGGTGGAAGAAATCGTTGTAACAAAAGTTAACCATCAATTTAGACGATCAAATATAAACATGTAAGGTTAAAATTTTTTGAAATGATTGTGTTATTAATTAGAGGTTTTACGTCGATTTTTTTAATTTTTGGTAACGTTACAATATCTAAACACCTCCCCCCCCACCGTTACTTATCGTAGTGCATTTCAAAACCCCTTCCCCCCTTAATTGGTAACGCAGTTTATGGACGACCCCTAAGTTGAACAAAATTATTCTAAGCCAGGCACATTTTTCAGTTGCACGTTTTCTTGAGCTGTGTGTAATTATTGTCAAGTGCTTACAATAACTTTTTACCTTAAGTCATTTTCTTTTCTCGAAAAACGCTGTATTTTTTAGCCCTTTTTGAAAATTCTGCCTTCTTTTGAAAAAATAGTGACCTCTTAAATTTAATCGTGTTATTTTTTTTTTTCTTTTTGAAAATGTTGACTTCAAGAGTAGAGCAAAATGCAGAATTCTCAAAGAGTGCAGAAAGAGGACAAACAAATTGCAGCATTTTTTTCGAAAAAAGAAAATGCAGAATATTTGGTTGCAATCCATTTACATAAAATATTTTCATTTACGTCAAATTTGACAATGCAGTTGTTAAACATTAATAAGGATTTAATAGAATGATGCGAACATATAAATCTTGTATTCGAAACATTCGCAAATTTTGGGAAGAACGTTATAGAAGCATTTAATAAGACTGAGATATGCTTTTATTTACTTGGAATTACAATAAGTAAGTTTCATTTATTAAGATGAAATGTTACGGCAAAAATAGCAGAGGAATTTAATCGATTTAAGCTTTTCATTCCTTTCGTATATCAGTTAGCTAATCAAATGAAATTCCGATTTCCAAAGTACTTTAGAATATTTGCTAATTTTGAAAATATAAATCCATCAAAAATAAATAAGTTAAGTATTAAATCTTTTCAAACTATTAAAAGGGTATTGTATCCAAATAAAATAGATATAGAAAAGTGAAGAACCGAACTTGAGTTAAAGAAAACTAAATGGACTAACAATAGAAGTGAGGGTTGCAGAACATCTCTTGAAACACTTAAATTATTTTGCTGCGACAAATGTAGCTGTCAGAAAAGGATTTTTACACAATTTTACAAAATTCTCTAAATAATTGTTTTTTGCCCTGTAATACAACTTCCAGTGAACGTTCGTTTTGCACATTAAAGTGTTTGAAAATTTCACTTCAAAACTGACGCTACTGGAACGGAACGCTTACTGCTTTAGCACTATTAAATAATCATAAGGATATTTCTGTGTACGAGGAAACTGTTATCAACAAATTAACTTCGTGCTCTGCACAATTTGCTTCAAATCTACAACTACACTGAGAGTAAAAACATACTTTAAAACAAAACAAAAATTTTAAAATACATAGAAATTTAACGCGTTTGCTTTTCTACAACACAAAATTTGAAGCAAGCGTGTTTAATTCTCAACTATAAACTCATTTGTTTTTTTTTTCTGTATAATTTTTTTATATTATTTCTATGCAATAATAAAAAATAAGTCACATCTGAGATTGAATTGGAAAATTATGAGCAGTAGGATTATTGACTTTTATTGCCATAAAATTGGCAAAACTCCGATCTAACATTTGATTGTATGAAAATATTTTTAAATTAGTTTTTTTATAAATATTATACATTTGGTACAATAAATACCAATTAATTTAATATTTAAAACATTTCAATATTTTAAGCCGTAATAAAGCGCAAACTTCATCGAATGGAGTTAAAATTTGATATTCTATTGGTCTCAGGGGTCGCTTATCACGAATCTGATGTCGAAAACTAGAAAAAATTAAAGAATTGGCATCGAAAAAAAAGTGGTTTAATATAATTGTTTTTAATTTAAGAAAGTTATTTTAAAATTATGTTTTAAAATATTTGTTTTCAATATTACAGTTTTTGTTTCAAATTTTGTTTTGAAATAAATTTTGTATAACTGTAAATCTTTACTATAACAGTATATTTAAAAACATTGTTTAAAACTTTTGTTTTAAATTTAACTTGAAAAAATTTTTGAAATGAAATTGTTTCAAACTCTATTTCAAAAATGAATTCGTTTAATATGTTAACAATTTAATTTAATTCAAACACATATTTTCCTCAGTGCATGTATAAATATGTTTATATTTTTAAAATATCTATTTTCGTTGCTTTGCTTAAATAAATACTTCTCGTCCTGCTCAAAACCGAGCAATTGAATCAATTGTGTATGTTTCAATTAGAATAAATAAAATTTCATTAACTCTTTTCACTTCGACTGTTGAAATCGGTTAAGAAATTTGGATTCAGATGTTCAGAAATTGGCCTCTAAGGCATTCAGAAATTGGATTCTAAGGCCTTCAGAAATCCCTATGGATATAAGCCCCCAGATTTTGCTTCACTAAACCCCCCTCTTTATGAAATACCTATCTACGGCGTTGCTCGTAGCTGCAACCTTTACTAGAATTATTAAGTTTTGCCCAATAGGAAAAATTTAGCTCGACTTTTTAAAAAATGTTGTCATTTTCAACGCTTTTGATCTCCGTAGCGGGGGAATGTAACCAAATCAATTGTAACCAAACGTTATAATAGTAGTTAAGGTTGTCGTAATCTTATTAATATGCACTTTGATTTGTTTTTTCGATAAATTGGGACCCTTTGAAATTGAAATTGGGACTTTTTTTTTTATTTACGTAAAAAAATTTTTAAGTTTCTTTGTCTTGTAGTCTTTTTACAATAAATATCAATGCTAGTTGATTTCATTTTTACGCCATAACTACTGAACCCTTAAAGAACACACTTTCATTTTATGGAAAGGTAATGAAACGTAAAATAAAATGAAAATAATGAAAAGGAAAAAAACTATAGCGCCTGTTGCTGGCATGGTATTAAACTTTGAAATTAATAGTGGGTCGTGTAACTGCAATTTTAAAAAAGTTTAATATTTTTCCCTCAAAATAAAATGTTGAATGATACCCTATTTACGAAAATCGCATTTAAATTGACTGAGCTACGTTGTCTCAAAATAGATCCTATTTTGGCGTTCGCATGGCTTTGGGTCCGCGAAAGAAATCTCAAAACCTCAAACTCCGGATTTGGTTTTCTAAACAATAAACTAATCTAAGACAAATATTTGAGCCAAATCGGAGATGGTCAGTGCAACTAATGTTACACTTCAATGTGAAATGGACGACATATTGAAAACAATTTGTTCCTACTTTGACGAAATATGTTTAATGCAAATTTTTTTATAACATATTGTCAAAAGTTGGTTAAAAAATTGCTTGAAATATTTTTTTTTTAATTTTATATGAAAACTCATGCATTGATATTAAAGGCTTTATGTTGTTTTAAAAACGTGATGATTTTTCCAGTGTATAAATTGATTTTGATCAATATTTTTTACCCCATATTTGTAAGTCAAATCGACCTGTAACGTTTATGTATCTATACGTTATATATCCATCAACAAGCCGATTCCTGAAGATTGGTGCAATATTGCCGGTTTCAGTCGCTTCAAGCAAACCCTCGTTTTCTTCGCTTCGAAGACCCAAAACATGCATGAGAAGTAAAACTGGAGAAGAAAGGCTCAATGGGTTAGCTCTTCTAAATGTTCACAAGATGTAGAAGTGACCACGGAAGAAATTTTAAATGCATTAGCCCATAAAAATATATACTTTTATTATATACGATATAAAAAAAAATTGGAATAAGTCTAAACAAAAGAAAACCCCCGAAATTTTTTTCTGGGTACGCGTCTGATTGGTTATTTTATTTCCAACAGCGGAACACAGTAAAAAGAGTATTTAAATTATCAACTACTTTCACTTTTGGTCCAACATATAAGTTAAACAGTAGTAACAGTGTCCAACAGTAATAAAAAATACCATCCCAAAGATAAAAGTTTTGGGCGTTAGTATTACGTATTAAAGTTTAAGTCTCACAAATTTTAATTTTTTTCTAAAATTTACATTATTTTTATCCTTCAATTTTAAATATCATCAATGTCGTGAATATGAGTTTGTTTCAGCAATTGGATTGTCCTCATGCAGCAGTCCAACTTAATGATAATGGCTTTGGGAGTTTAGTACCATTTCGAGGACAGATATTGGGGTTCCCCTTTCATTTATATTTAGGCTTCCATTTATCATTTTACTAAACTTTATGGCTAGTTAATAATTTACGAGTATTAACACAATATGAAACGTTAAAGCTTAGTATGCTGTAGGAACGAAAATTTTTAGGGAAATAATTATTTTACATGCGAAATTTTGGTGTGGAGTCAAAATTTTTGTGTGGAGAAAAAGCACTGCTGTTCTGGTTGACAGATTCATATTTTTATTGCTCTAATTTTATATCCTATAAAAAGCAATACTACACATTAATAAACTATATAAATGCAACAATAAATTTGTTAAATAACAAATTTAGCACTTAAACATACTTACTGCTTATTTTCTATTGTTGAATGGCAAATTTCCGCGCCAATTAAATGAACGAGCATATAATCGATATCGAAATTTTGAAATTTCAACTCTCCACTCACGAATGGAAATTTGGCAAAATAGCAATTATTTTCGCTTTTACAGTGTAACTAGCTGGCGATAAAAAATTTTTCTTAGTGGAAGACTTCCAGCAGACTTTTGAACTCCATAATAATAACATAAGCATAAAGACTAAAGTAAAGCAGAAATACAACAACAAATGTGAGCATGTGAAATGGGAGAAAAACTGACACTTCAAATCTCATCGCCTTTGTGGTGCAATGCGCTAGTGCGCGCTTGCACGGGTATCTCAAAGATTTCTGATGAAGCCTGTAGCAGGGCCGAAATTGCAATAAAATCAGCTAGTAGTTTTTTTCTTTTCATATTGAAAAAAACATTGTTGTTGTTTCTTTTGAAAGATTCGTTAGAGCAATTAATTATTCTAACTTTGACCTTAAGCTCAATAAACGATTTTAAACTATCAAACAACTAGAATTTGTATTTAAAATCAAGTATGATTTAAACTATCAAACATTTAGAATTTCTATTTAAATCATATAAAATCAACATAATAAATAACAAGGTCATTTAGAAAAAACTTTAAAAAAATTTTGCTGCCTGTTCGTTGTCAAAATCTCAATGTATTTCTTATGGAAATTTTTTTTGTTCCTACAGCATACTTAGCTTAAGAACAAAACTTTAATCAACTTTTTTTTGTCATGGTGATTATCAATACACAATGAATTTCAACTACATCACGCATGCATTTTAATAACGCACGCATTTTTGCATTGAAAGCGCCACTGTTGTTTTAGTAACTCAAAAATTGTTGGCTTACAGACTTTATTGTTATTGCAAAGAATTCGTTGTTGTGTCAAGTGCTTTCTTGTAATGGTTTTTTAAAAGGGAAAATTTTTGTCCTGACAGTGTATAATTTTTTGACACTTTTGATAAAAGTCTTATTCATAAAATATATTTACCTGCAACAAAAGTATTTTTTGCATCTTTTTTCCGTGCAAAATTCAAAGAAGCATATTTTTAATCATGTATTTTCCAATTATTTAATTAAAAACAAGTATTTAAGTCAACAGAGATTAAATTCTGAATCCATTCAAATCAAGCCATCAAATCTATGGGCAATAAAAACAATTTACTGCAACATTAAATCCTTTGAGATAACCTGTCAGCAAGGAATAACGAAAAATACAAAAAAAAAAGACACACTGAAGGTTAAGCTTTAAACCTTTTTTGTCAAAATCATATTAAACTCAGGCCCCAAACACATCTTAAAAACTAACACAAAATATAAGAGACACATCCGCTACAGCTTCATTATACACTTCAAATTGAATCAAAGGATGAATTTTATTCAATGTGCTCAAAAGTTGGCAACCGACGAAAGCAAGGGGAAATCCAAAGTCATGAATGTTCTTCTCTACAGTCAAAACTTTGCCAAATGCTGCGCCTTCGACATGCATTTGACGCATTATTACATTGTATTGAAATACAGACAAGCCCTGAAACTCATTCGAACAATGAGTCCTTAACACTTGTCTATACAGGCTAAACGACTGAATTGTTTATCCTGCAAGTTTATTTGTACTTTTTTGTCTTTTCTTGTCTTGTGTTGTGTTTTGTTGTGTTTGGGTGCGTTGCTGTTATTTTATCCCTGTAGATTTCATTTTTCGATGTTTGCGCCTTTGGCATTCAATTTCGATTGTCTTCGATATCAAACACAATTTATACCTAATATTATGCAGATACGTTTTGTTGATATACAAAAAATAATATGCTAAACATACAAGCAAACACATTGTATAACAAAAAAAAAACAAAAGGAAACAGATCTAAAATTCAAATTTTCACATGCTCTCGAAGCAACATCCTTGCAAGCTAACCATAGCTATTTTTCGGATTTCCTCTTGTTTAGTACATACAACAGTTTAGCTCAATTTGAATACATAAAAGAAACAAGATTTTATTAAGTCGAAGCTATTTATGAATATTAAATCTGGAGATCTTATAAGCAAAGTTATTTTAAGTATAGCACAAAATTAAGTAAGGAATATTTAAACATTGTAAAGAAAGTGTTGCTAGAAGGTCGCACAGTCTAGATTAACTTTATATCATCACCATGTTGAGAAAATGAAACAGTAACATTAGACTGACGTACATTCCTAAGGATTCCTTCAGACTTTTTTTTTCAGAAGCACATATTTTTTGGGTCCACTAATTTTTTTCTATAAATCAAACTCGATGTTAAACGATATAATTAAATACTAAAAAAAGTACGCTCATTAAGCATCGCAAAGCCCATTAAAAATAACAACCCAATAATTTGGCTAACAATAAATAAAAAAAACGCTCACCCAAGTAAGTTTAAATAATAGCCATGAAACAAAACAGAAAACACACCAAAAATTACTGAAACAATTCAGTGCTTAAGAACAAAACAGATTTTGTTCACCCTTAAAATAAAACTCTTAACCTAAACACCAAACAATGCAAAGGTACGAGCAGCTCGTTAAAAAATATGTCAACCTACGCTAATAAAGCCCCCAAATGACTACACTAAGTGGAGGGTTATTTCCGTAGCGATAATGTGGACATTATACAATAGAATGTTAGAAAACCCGGCTAATACCTCAAGGAAATAATTATTGTCACCAGGGATGAGTGGAAGGAACAAGGGAACAAGGGAAATGAAGAAAAGATTGGAAAACAACGAGGCGATAAAAAAGAGTAGAGCTTGTTTTTCTTTAGTTGAAGATAAGTTAGGACGTTTTTGCAAATATTCTTTAAGGCAGCAGTGTGAAAATCAGGGGCGACCTTCATGGGGATGTCAAAAAAAGAGGCCTCGAATTGTGCCACCACCAAAAATTGAATGTAAGTATGTAAAAAATTGTTAATAATGAGGTCCCCAAAATCGTGAGTGCTCCAAAAATTTTATATAAATGTTCAATAAAATTCTTAATTAAAGGGACCCTGACCCAACTCCAAACATTTCATGCAAGTTTGCAATAAAGTCAAACAAGTCAGTACATATTAAAAGTGGTCAAGTCCTTTTACGCAAAAGTTCAACTCTTTGTATTTAACATGCATGTTTAAGATGTTATTCAAAAGTACGAATACACATTTCACTGAAACCGTAACAACTTTAAAAAAATGTAGAAGTAATTAACAAAGTTTTACTAATCTTATACTTTTTGGTATTTAAATTTGGAAAGCCCCAAATATAGACATTTTAAAAATTAGCGTTCTACAAAAGTACAAAAAGAACTTCCAATACCGAGCTGCAGAATAATATGATCTATGTATAAATGGCCATGGGCGTCCGCAGTATTTGTTCCAGGGGAAGGCGAAGGCATAAAGGAATTTAGAATGAACATAAACAAATTGTTACCTATATAATGCTATTTACTACGGGTTTTGGTACTACTTTTGTAAACATGATATGCACACTACACCGGTTGACACACGCTTGTGCACATAAGAAAATCTAATATATTTTAAAAATCGTGTAAAAATCTTTCTGGTATCATGTCCGAAATATTTAAAAATGTTATTTAATTTTTTCATATTACTAGAACAACACAATTAGTAGTCATTAGTACTAGAAAATGCGAAATTTTGCAAAAAAATGTTCATTATTTGATATTTAAATAAAGGTGCCTCACCAAAAAAATTGTTCGGGTCGGTTCCTCAAAATAACCATTGACTTATGTTATGATCATTCCCTCAATATTTCTACTCAAGCGATAGCCATCCGTGAGTTACAATGGTTTGAAATAACCACTAAAAATAGAGTTTTTTGTAAAAATATTAGCTGGTGCGGTAGTTAAAAAAAAAACAAATGGCCAGAAATAATAGTTATTTTAAATTTCTTCCAATCTGCATCCACAAATTTTAAATATTTGCATACGGACTTAAAATAAGGCTGTGTTTAGTGAATTTTTTAATTATTTGAAGTTCTTTTAACTCTTTCACTAAAATTAAAAAAATTTAATGATTTATAATGCGATCCTACCAAACTTTCAAGATATCGTCGGAAAGGTTTTAAGTGCTTGCATTAATGCCTAGTTAGAATTGCTTAAATTGATCGATGTTTAAACTAAAATATTAATTATAAAATAAACACTTGCTGAAAAAATACTGTAAGAAATAAAAAAAATAAAAATGAATTTATTTTCATTTTGAAAGTTTCTGTATGGAAAAAAAATAAAGTTTTAAGATTTAAGAAATGTGAACAGTCTGGATACAATGAACGGGTCTTGCAATAATTAGTTCATTATATCCAGATTCGACTGTATTTTTTATCCGATTGCAAGCATTTACATTTTTTTGATGCAGATTGGAAGATGTTTTTCAGGACAATAATTTGTTACAGTTTATTTGCAACTATTATACAATCAAAAAGGTACGTTGAATGCACTTGAATGGTCTTAGCCTATTTCTGCTCACTATACTCGCTTCTATATCTTTCTACATACCCTTTCGTCTGTTTCACCACACGCAGATCTTTTTTTTCATCGAGGTCTATAAACAAGGCTACCCCTTTTTCGAGAGGCAATGTTTTTGATTGAAGTGACTGTATTGTAAAAAAAAATATGCTTAAAAATTTGCATTTCTAAATTTTTCAATACGATAAAAAAGATTTAATTTTTATTTTTGACTTAAATTAATTATATTAAAATCAGACTTAAATTACCTAAAAAAACTAAAAATGCTGTAAAAATTAAAAATGACAAAAAAAAATTTCCAAATCGCTAAAAACTACCAAAAAATGCCTTAAACCTAGAAATTATCAGTAAATTAAAACCGATAAAAAACGATGAAAAATGACGAAAAAACTTTTCATATTTGGAATTTAGGAAACATAAATAAATGTTCTAAACAACCATGAAATGTCTTAGAAGCAGCAGAAAAAAAAGATGACATGTTGTCGAAATCCTAGCCCTGCTAATGACGAATTTAGACCTCAAAGAGAGATGCAGACCATTTTTCAAACAGCGCCCATATCGAAAATAACTCAAACAAAGCAATTGACTTGAACAAAAGTTATTAGCTTCATCAAAGATCTGAACGCATACAAAATCTTATCAAAATCAGTGATAAAAGGTGTTTTATACTAAAATGGCGTCTGATATAATTTTTAATTAATCAAAAAATAATTTAACTAAATTTAATAAATATCTTAAAATATTTACAAAACAAACTATATTGCTCACTAAATTAAACTTTAGTATAAACTAATTAAACCATTAGTTTATGAGCTACAAGCTCTCATATGTCACGCAAAGTAATGTTAAAGTTGTGTAGTGGAGATGCGTACTGCGACCTAAATGAGATCTATTGTACCTCCTTCTCAAAGCTCCGCTGGGTTTGCGGATTACAGAATTTCATCCAGCCCTATTTCTCTAATGAATTTGAGAATATTCTTAGGTTCAAGGGATGAAACCTGCTCTAGACTCAGCTCATAATTCCCCAGTGCTAGTTTACGTCTGCGAGCCACGGCGGCGCAGTTTGTAAGTAGGTGTATTGGAGTCTCCTCTGCTTCTTCACAAAAACGGCAGTTACTATCGGTCTCTATGCCCAATTTCATCAGGTGGTATTTGAGTTTACAGTGTCCTGTAAGGAACCCCGTTAGAATCCTAAGATTCGGTTTGCCTAAGCTTATGCACAATTTTGCTCTCCGAGTGTTAAAATCTCTGAGGAGCAATTTGGATTGTCTTAGCTTTGGGAGGCTTTTCCAAAGGTTTGAACGTTTATGCCTCTCCTCCCTTCTTAGTTCTTCTTTTATAGAATGTGTGCCCAATCCGCAGAATGGTTCTGGTCCTATAAATTTTGTGGCTGCACCCTGTCGCGCTAGACCATCGGCTTCTTCGTTACCCTGTATTCCTTTGTGTCCTGGGACCCAAAGTATAGTAACATTGTTATTCTTGCCTAGTTCGTTGAGTTTTGTTAGGCATTCCCATGTTATTCTCGATGATATCTCATAGGAAACTAATGCTTTGATTGCTGCTTGGCTGTCTGACATCACAACTATATCCTGACCTTTGTATTTACGGTCCAGATTGAATTGTGCACACAGCTGTATTGCTAGGATTTCCGCTTGGAAGATACTGGGTGTTGTCCCCATAGGTTCAAAGTGCTTGGTTCTTGGCCCGTACACCCCTGCGCCTATACCTTCCAATGTCTTGGACCCATCTGTATACCATGCTATACTGTGTGGTTTCTTAACTTGCGATATCATCTCGTGTCCCACTCTTTCTTGGTACTAAGCTTAATTCCGAAGTGTTTTTCGAAGTTATACCTTTTTACTATATCGTCTCTTGGTAGATCGATGTAGGGAGTGTGCTTTGCAATATCCTCCTTCTCTCTACTGCTGATAGTTTTACCTAAACCTGTCCCCTCTTTTGCAATGCACAACAGAGTTCGCTTGGCTACTCCCTCTATGACAAGGTGTAAGGGTGTTAGGTCCAGAATTACTTCTAGTGCTGCTGTAGGGCATGTCCTCATGGCCCCTGTGATGCATACACAGGCCAGTCTCTGCACCTTTGTTAGCATATTCCTCATTGCGGTTAGCTTGGTTCTCTCAGCCCATGCTATTGCACCATAGGTGAGGATGGGTCTCACCATCATGGTATACATCCAGCGGAGAATTGTTGGGTTACAACCCCAGCTTTTCCCCGCCAGGCTCCTACATACCATGAGTGCGCGCGTTGCTTTGTTTATAGTTACCTCTGCATGTCTTCTCCAGAGAAGCTTTGAATCTAGTGTAAGTCCCAGATACTTTACTTCTCCTTTGAAGGGAATTTCAGTGCCATCCATTCTCATTGTTCGGAGGTTTGGCAGGCTTCTTTAGTTAGTAAAAGGTACTATGGTGGTTTTCGCTGGGTTGATACTTAATCCCACTGTGTTGCACCACTCCTTTGTTACTGACAGTCCTCTCTGTATCAGGTTACAGAGTGTATCCTCGAACTTCCCTCTCGCTACTAAGGCAATGCCGTCTGCGTAACCCTGACATTTTATACCATTCTCGGTTAGCATCGTTAATAATTCGTCCACAACAAGACTCCACAGCAGTGGAGAAAGGTCACGCAAAGTAACTGCAATGTTACTCCAAGTTAGTGCAAATACTTTGTGTTCGGAGAACAAAAGAAGCGCTAGTTTTTTTAAGCAGTAGTTACGCTTTATGTTTTTGTCTTGTTGCTTGTAAATGACTATACTTACCATTGCATACCAGAAGTTGAAAAGACCCTGCGCTGGTTATCAAACCAACAACTTGAACATGCATTATTCGGTCTTACGACACGCTCATACACAGTTGGCTTCAATGTTGCAAGTATGTTCGACACAAGAATCGCAGCGCTTCCGTAGTGCTGTCATACTGTCACTGTATTTGTTGAGGGTAGATTGCAAGTAGCGAAAATGCCTATCGCTTGCAGATCTCTGTTTGAAAGCCTTTAACTCCTACACCAATTTCGAGCGGACTGAAATTTTTCAGATTTAGACTTAGGAGGTCAAAATCCATATCAATTGCAAAAATTAAGAATTTGAGTTGTCGCTTTTCTTGAAATGTTCCCCGTATGTTTAGGGAGATATTTTTCACCGGTTCTCGCACCGCATTGACACCAATCTACTTATTTCTTTTTCTAACATGAATCAGTTCTAGCAGCATGCAAGTTACTAAATCTAGAACGGAATGAATTATCTGAATGATTTAAAAAAATGTTATTTGTTTTTTAACTCAAAACGTATGAATAAATAAATAAAAGTTACATGTGTATTAAAGTTGTTTTGGGTTTCATACATTTTCTTAACATATTCCAGAACCTCCCTGCAAGGCTTGATTCTGAATCCTGGCTTAATATAGGCACGTAGCGCGAAAAAAAGTCTAGAAAATTCTCAAACAGTGTGAGAGCCGCTAAATAACGTGAGTTTTAAGAAGTATAAAGTGGTTGTTTCAAATCGAGTTTCTTTACGCATTGAAAAGTGTTTGTGAAACAAGGGTAAATGAAATGGTATCGTAGCTTATTAGGCCATGTTCATATTAAGCGTTTTTGTCGCGATTAAGACACCGCTACCAATTTTTTTCGCAAACGCGGCTGGAAAAAACTGAATAATAAATAAATAAATGTATTTAAAGACATACAGAGTTCATTATTTTTCAGCCGCTTCTGCGAAAAACAACGTGAGAGCGGTGTCGCAATCGCGACAAAAACGCGTAATATAACCACGGCCTTACAGCAACGGGTACAACGTACTATTTGAAAACTAATGGTTTAGCTCAATTTTATTTACAAATTAACCTAAAAAATTTATTTTTGAAAACTCTTCAAAATATATTAAACACATAGTAAGCATATCTTCATATTAAAAAAAAACAAAGCGTAGGTTACAAAAAATTCAAAATTGACTTTTTGACTGAATATGATACACCTTATCAAAATACATGTTTCGCAAAATTTTACACTTCTACAGCTTAAGACGACGTTTTTATTCACAAAGTTCTCAAAGCCCTAAGTTAAAGCGCAACTAACAATTTTTAAAGTTTTTTGCTTTTCTCTTAAAACTTTTAAATTTAACATTACGGCTTTTTTATTTGATATGAAGATATATAAAAATTTTCTCCGCCTAGGGGGGCAAGCGTCCCCTTTGTCCCCCTGCGGACGCCCATGATTCGTTGTATTCTTTATTAATAATAAGACAGTGCTATGGTCCTGCCTTAACTTATTAAAATTTATTAAAATCTTCTTCACAAAATCCCACAATATTATTAATTGTGGGTTATCTTAAGAATAGATAGTCAGAATCCTAGGACCGAGACGAATAGCGAAAAACTATCCAATGCGAACCTTTACTAGAAAATCAATCGCGCTAAGGTCTTTGGTTAAAAAATTGGTTACTTCTCGACACAAATATATTGTTTAATCTAGGGTGGGCTATTTTTTTTTTGACATTTTCTTTGTGTCATGTCATTTTATAGTTTTTCTTGTTGCAGCTTTCTTTTCACTATAATTTTATTGATATTGGAATCGCAATAATACCTGAAATTTTTCAAAAACAATTAAAGCTGTTATTTGCGTTACAAACTGTTACAACACAAATAAAAATTGTTTCCGTATCGCGAGCAAAGCCGCGAAGGGTTTCTAGTAATGTATGTATATATAATACATAATACATGATGTTAACAAACATCAATTCTGAAATGATCTATACAAGTTAATGAATTTTTTCATTAAATAGTAAAACTTTTTGTCAAAATAATTTGTTGCATCATCTGCTTTTGTTTATTTCTTTTCAGTGTGTTCTTTTTCGTTTTCGTTGTGTTTTTTCCGTAGAGGATTTTCTTTCGGAATCCAAAAAGGTCAATTAGCCAATATTTTCATTGGCTTTCAGAATCAATGCTTAAGTAATTAAATTTTCACATCAGATAAGCTTCAAGTGTCAAATAGTTAAAACTTGCGTTTTTGTAACGTCCGTAAGAAATGGGTTAATAGTAATAAATTTGTAAGAGTTTCGCCTTTATTTTCTTTTATTTATTAATAATAAAGTTTTTAAAATCTTTTTTAGTCTTATGTTTATAAAATTGTTAAAACTGTGTTTTTTTGCCCATTTGTGAAGGGGACCCCCAAATACTGATGGCAACCGGCCTAATACCGCCCCTGGTGAAGATACAACTTAAAAGAATTGTTATCGTTCCTTTATTTTCAGGGTGGGAAATTCTTAGACATAGCTGACGCTTGGAGTTACTCATTACTAAATAGGTACTTAAAAACGTTATACTTAATTCTTAAAATATAAAAATTGAAACATCAATACAAAAGTTTAAACATTTTTCTAAGTATCGATCTAAATTAAGTTTTAACCAGAGACTTTATATAAAAGGTATTTTTAGATTTTTAAATCAAAAAAGCATTGTGAAAAAATTGTCGCACCGCCGTTTTGAAGGTAACATTAGAATTCTCTCACATATTAGAACTTGATTTCCAATTAATTTTTTAAAATTGTGATTATTATCAAAATGTTTTGCTAAAAATTTTAATTATTTCTGTTTTTATTTTTTTAAGGCAAAAAATAAAAATCAAAATTTTCCCGATATTTTTTAAGCACAAAATAACCAGTAATTTTAGATTTTTATTTTTTTAGGCAAAAATAAAAAGCAAGACTTGCCTGATATTTTTTTTGTCACAAAAAAGACACTAATGCATTGCATAAATGCATTTAGGAACTCAGTCAATCTGCTTACGTAATACTTGAACGGCCCCTTACGAAGCACTTGCGAAATGACTTAAATCCCGTTATTATAAAATTTCCAACTTTGGTTCAACCGTAAACTGAAATCCTAATTTTGTTTTTAATTTTTGACTTAAAAAATAAAAATCAATAATATCAAGTTGTGCTCGAAAGTATGTTCGGCATATTTTGCTTTTTATTTTTGCCTTAAAAAATAAAAATCAAAACTCTCCAGCTATTTTATGCTCAAAAAATATTGAGCAAACTTTAAGTTTTATTTTTGCTTTTAAAATAAAAATCAAAACTTATTAGTTATTTTGTGACCAAAAAAATATCGGGCAAATTTTGATTTTTTTTTTTTTTGCCTTAAAAAAATAAAAATCAGAAATAATTATTATTTTTTGCTCAAAATTTTAAAAGTCACAAGATAAGTATTATTTTTTGCTTTTTATTATAAAATGCATACTCAGTACAGTCTCTGGTTTTAACCGAAGTAGTTCACTTTAATCTTGCATTATATCTAGTATTTTCCATCTACTACTGTATCTTCACTAAACAGTCAATACTAAAATGAATCTACAAGAACTTTAATAAAACACTCCAACAAAATTTTTGCAAAAGAGTGACCATAGAAAATTCTCGAAAGAGGACGTCACAAAGTTTCGTATATAATAAAATATTACCTTGGGAATTAAGTTGGGAGAAATTTTAATTTTAATTTTATTTTATTTGTTGTACCTTTGAACTTAACTGTTTCTAATGGTTTACGGTAACTTGACCCTTTTTATGCTTGTCTTTGATATGTGATTTACAAATTTATTTTCTTATTAGCTTCAGTTAATGTTCATGAACTAAAAAAAGTTTTTTTTGCTTATAAGTTATTTCTCAGATTAAAAAAATATTTAAATCTCAACCAACTCAAATTCAATTCCACGAATAAAAATAAAAGTATATTAGATAAAATTAGTTTTCAACAGTTATTTCAGCTTTGGTCGGAAGCAGCAGAAGTCAATTGCATTGATTTGAAATAAAATTAAATCGATTGAAATCAAATTAAGTCTGAGTAGATCAACAAACAATATTGAAGTGGTTTTTTGGGTAGTGTTTGGGTGTCAAATCTTAAATATTCTCTCAAAAATAAAATAAAGAATAACTCAAGCAGCACAGCATTGAATATAATATATTCTTATTTTAATTAAATAGAGATTATTTGACGAATTGCTTACAATTTTTTTGTGTTGAGTTTGAATTTATTTGACTTTTGTATTAAAATTGTCTTCAATTTTCTAATCATTTAAAAGTACCAATTAGTACCAAGCATTGAGACTTGGCTAACGTGTGTTTATTAGAAAATAATTATTAAATGAGAACATTTTATGCACAATACACATGCGAAGTCATTTTATGGCACTGTTTGAATTAATAAATCAATAAATGTTCCTGACATGTGTGTGTAAACCGACGCATACTTAAATGCCATGGTTAACCGTGAGTGGCTTTGGCTGCAGACGACAGAATCACTCAAATTCTGTGTTTAATCCTTGTTTGTGTAAGAGTGTTAACAACAATGTTATGGTGTCCTTCGGACAACATATAGATATGTATGTTTTAGCATGGATGCCTACATGGCATTATAGGGCCAATGACAGGTTTTTGAGGCAAAAAGTAAATTTTTCAACCATATAAAAAAAGTAATAACGGCCTTTTATATTTTTAACACTTTGAAACGCTAAAATATTAAAAATTAAAATCAAGTGGTAACTCATGACGACATGCCGAGCTGTCAAAGTTGTTATATTTTGCTTTGCTACATTTTCAGACATTCAATCATAAACAAACAACAAAGGAATTGTCGTCAAACAAAGACTTCTAAGATTATAAAAATTTTGTTAATGGAAAAAACTTGTAAAGGTATATAAATTAACATGTTATTAAAATTTTTGAAAAAGTGAGATGTGGTAAATAATTTTTTGCGTCAGCACGTGCTGTCTTTTTTGTGTAGTTTTTGTTGCCGTTCATGTGTTCTTTGGAGTAAAAAATTTTACGTATGGAGAAAGGTAATAATGTGTACCATCATTTTTTGGAAAAACGATCTGCTCCAATCCGAATTTATAAAAATCTATTTCCAGATAGCGTAAAACTTAACAATTTGGATATATTTAAAAAAGTTTGGGTTGGAAAATAATAGAAAGTCCATTAATGTTATCAACTAGATATCTGCAAAATTAAATAGAAGTATCAATAAAAACTGTATGACGACAGTGAAAAAACAAGTTAATAATTTCTGTGCACATGCTAACCAAAAGTGGGTAAAAAATCGGAGGATCACAAAGCTTTTTCTAGAAAATGGAAGAGTGTGGTTATCCCATGAGACTGTATTCAAACTGTTAGAAAGTATTTTTGCAAAGAAAAAAGGCCGTCCTTATGTGGGTTATGACAAGGAAAGTGAGCGACAAGCAAGAAAAATTGCTTCGGACATTTCGTCCAAACAAGGAAATGATACCAAGCTATTGATTCATGCTGCTTCTATTTCGGCTAATTTATCAAAAGAAAATGATTTTAATTTTATTCATAGAAAGCTGCTTCGTCTCAATTTCAACCAACTGAAATGAGAAAAAAACCAACTTGTGACGAGAAAATGCCATTACCGCTCTCTCCTCAAGAAGCATTAACCCGCTTGTAAAAATTTATCGGTGATGACATTGTAATGCAGAACTGTAAGCGGAAACGAAATCTTGTTTGTGTTCAAATAAGTTTCTTTTCATTGTAAAAACAACAGTTCGACTTTATTCGTCTGTGTAGCAACATCGTGCTTTCTGACAGAAAGTTTTGCAGTGAAGTGTGTTTGTGAAAACTATTAATCTTCATGCTTAAGCCAGAACAAAGTTTCATAAATAAAAAAAAAGTATTATTAAACATTTACTCTGAAATGCTATATAAAAGGTAATAAATTCGTTCATTTAATTGTAAAAATTGTTGTGGAAATAATTTATGGTGACATTTGCTTTTGTTTGATTCATTCGGTGTTTTCTCTTTCGTTTTCGTTGTGTTTTTGGCGTAAAGAAGATTTTCGTTCAATTTATTTGTGTTCTCTCCAATTTTGTGTTCTCTCCAATTTTGTGTTTTATTTTTTTTGTTCTCTCCTATCGTGTCGCTTACACACATTGTCGCTTACTGTGTTATGTAGATTTCATCAGTGTTTTAGCGGCCATGTTCCAACAAATGTAATTGAGAATTGTAAACAGACTTCGGAGGCTGCATTAAATAAAAGAAATAATTGGTTACATCATGTGTCCATTTACCACTGGGATACTCAAACATACACATTGCGACCTACGTGATCGATCAAATGATTGCAAATGGTTCTTTTCACTTTCTTTGTTTTTTCCTACATTTAAGAATTATGGAAACCTCAAAATCCACAAATAAACTGTGGAAAATGTGGAATTAAAGGACAGAACTCAACTAAGGGCTGGAAATGCTTGCCGAGGTTAAGGCATAACACTAGCTCGGTTAAAAGCAATTCAAATTGTCTTTCACGGTAGTTTCGCCTAATCAATAATTCGCATATGGTTCCAATCAATTCCTCTAAATAATCTACCCCTTTCCTTTCCGGTCAAAGACCAAACCGTGTTTGTATAAGGCGCATGCCTTGGTTCTTTGATCTTTAAAAAAAAATAAAAAAGTTATCTTTCTATAAGTTGCTTTTAATTAAAGAAATTAATCTTAAAGCACCGTAACGCTTTTTAAATTTTTGGATTAAAATTTCAAGAATTTATGAATTCATATTTCAATCATTCAGTCTTCAAAAAATTTCGCAATTCCTGTATTGAGCATGTATTCAAATAGATGTAGTTTTGAAACCGTAAGTTGTACAGGAAAAAGTGTGCACGTATTTTAAAGATTTTGAATTTATCTTTTTGGTGGTATACTTTTTTGCAGCATTTTTATAAAAAAAAAAATTTCTTTTTAAACCTGAAATTTTCAGTCACATTTTTCGTAGTCTTTGCAACAATTATTTACATTTTTAGTTCAGTTAAGACAATTATTTTAAAGGCTAACACACAATTTTAGGTTGGGATTCTAACGATTGCTATTTTTAACTAATTTTTTAAAAAATGCCTACAAAAGATTTCCTGTTTTTATACCGTAAATTCAATTTTTTTATGTTTATACCAATGAATATCCAAAATAATATATGTTATTATTCAAACAAATTCATTAGTCCATTAAAACATTCAAATGAAGCCAACCAAAAATTTTATATTTTTTTATATTTTTAAAAACTGTTACAATATTCGAAAATATGGAATTCTCGTTGTAAGAACAAGAAATATTTTGTAGGCATTTTTGAAAAAATTCCTTAACTAAACACTGCACTAAAAATATAAAAAATTTGCTGCGAAGAATATGAAAAATGCAACTGAAAATTTCAGGTTAAAATAAAAGGAATTTGTCATAAAAGTGTTGCAAAAAAATATACCACCAAAAAGACCAATTCAAGATCATTAAAATATATGCAATACTTACGTTTTCAAAACTACATCTATTTAAATACATGCACTAAGTAATTTTATTTTTGTAGGTTTGTAGTGCCTTTAAAAAAAAATTGTGTGTTTATTTTGTGAGAAAAAAAAATTTTTTTTAAAAAGTTATACACTGTGAAAATAATAAAATATAATAAAAAATACAATTACTTAGTGCATGTATTTAAATAGACGTAGTTTTGAAAACATAAGTATTGCATATATTTTAATGATCTTGAATTGGTCTTTTTGGTGGTATATGTTTTTACAACATTTTTATGAAAAATTCCTTTTATTTTAACTTGAAATTTTCAGTTGCATTTTTCAATAGTTTGACTTTACTCGTCTGTGGAGAAACATCGTGTTTTCTAGCAGGTAGTTTTGCAGTGAAGTCTGTTTTTCAAAATTATTCATCTTTATGTTTAAACCAGAACAAATAAAATAACTAAGTGTTATTCAACATAAATTATGAAGTGCTTGATAAAAGGTAATAAATTCGCTCATCAAATTGTAAAAATAATTGTGAAGAAATTATTGAAAAATTTGTGGCCTTTGTTTACTTCATTCGGTGCGCTCTCTTTTGTTTTTGTTTCACTTTTGGCTTTGAGAAGATTTTCATTCAATTGTTTATGTTCTCTCTAATTTGTGCGTAATTTTTTGTTCTCTTCTATCTTGTGCATACCTACTCCCATCGTCGCTTACTGTGTAAGGTAGAAGCCATCAGTGTTTTAGCAGCCATGTCTGAACAAATTTAATTGAGAATTTTAAACAAGCTTTGGAGGCCTCGCAGCTACATTGTATTTAAGAAATAACTGGTTAGGTCACGTGTCCATTTACCACTAGGTTATAAAGAGATTCAAGATAATGGTATTGCATTTGAGAGAACATTTTTCAAACAATGTGCAAAGTTAATTGAGTCGTAATTTGCTTTGTTGAAGCTTATAGCGAACTTTCGTGCACGTGTGAAACTTTATTTAATATCTAGTAAGTAAGTGAAAAGTTATTAAAAAAGTCAATATTACTAAATTACAACTAAAATAATATTAATAATAAAACTTTCCATTAAAATTACAATCAAAATATGTACTTCAATGGGTAACTCCGGTTTAATTGGTATCTTTAACTTTGAGATTCATTGATACGTAGATTGTTCACAATTTTCATAGTGATATTGTACTTGTTATACATATTGTAACAATATGATTGAGCAAAAATACTTAAAGCCTAATATTATACATATGTGCCTATCGATGATTCCATATCAATTCAACTAATTTTGAGCAAAATCTGACCCTTGTGTTTCCGATTTTTTTTTAAACTTTGTAGGTTAGTAGTGCCTATAAAAAAAACTTAAACTGTGTGTTTATTTTTTGCGAAAAAAATTTTCTTTTCAAAAGTTATACACTGTGATAAAAAATAATTTGAGCACAAACAAGTTTTGTTACACCCCGTTTACAGTTCTGCATTACAATTGCATCACCGACAAATTTTTACAAGCGGGAAGTTATATGGATAGCGCATCCTCAAAGCATCTCGAAGCAACAATAATATGAGCTTTTTCTCATTTTATGCTATGAGCACAATACGCTCTGTATTTTTTTGCTGGATAGTTGGTTTATTAATTTTCAATAAGGGTGTTCATTTTGCTTTTTCAAGTTTAAATAAATGTTTTGTAAAGTTGTGAAAACAAAAAGTATCAAAGCACTCTAATAAAATAAAAATAAAATACATATTTGGTTGAATTTGGCTACTTTACCCTTAACTGATACTCCTGGACTGTGGGAACAGAATAAAAAAAAGAGAATATTTCTTTAATAATTCAATTCAAAATTCAATTCAATTTAATTGAATTATTCAAAATAAATAACAAATTTCTTTCTTAAGGCCTGTTTCCAGCTCTCAAGTAAAGCTTATTTTCATACATAAATCTGAAAAGTAATCGAAAAGTAATTTTTCCTTCTCAAAATTACTTGAAAGAGAATCCAGCTCGTAAGAAAAATTTTCTGTTCTTACTACTTTTTTTTCATTGAAAAGTGACAACGGTAACACTGTGAATGTCAAGAAATATATGCAAGTTATATTATTACTTCAAGTAAAATTTTGGCAACCAACATTCAAAGTTAAATAATTTTATTGATATCATTGATTAATTGATTTAAAATTAATAAAAGAATATTTTAGACATGCACATGAACATTTCTACGGAGGGAGAAGAAGAAGCAGTCAATTTTGAGGGGCAGATGTCTTCCGAGAAGCGGTCGAAAGCTGTCCGGAAGAAGCGGTCTGCCAACATGTAAACAAAATGTAATAAAATGTAAACAAACGCTTTTCTCTATTACTTACCTTTGCAATTCAGCCATTACTCATTTAATGAATTATTTCAATATTTATTGCAACAAATTTATTTCAATGTTTTATGAAAACAAATCAGCCTAAATTTTCAATACAAAGTGATACAATGCTGGAACTGTCAAAACTCTCGCCGTCAAAATTACTTGTCCACTACTTTTTTACACTCAAGAAACTTAAGTAACTTTTTCCTTGAGTAATTACTTGAGAGCTGGATAGAGACCTTTAATAGGAAAAAAAAACTTTATTTAAGACGTTCTTTAAAAAAAACAACATGGATTTCTAACTAAATTTTGTGGTTTTTTAGTATTTTCGTTGGTGAGATCCCTGGAACCAGATGTACTGTTAGTGCAATTTTTTTAGGTGTACCATTTAAGGGTAAAATATTTGTTGCCTGAGTTTTGCACTTGGTTATCAAATGTCCTTGAAGGTGCGTTCAAATCAAAAGCTGCTTACTTTAAAACACAATTTAGCAATTAAGCAGGACTTTTCAAAATAAAGTAAATACGTTTGGTAAATTTTCTTTTTAGTATGTCTCGTATAAATATAAAATTTATCGTCCTCATGGCAGTTTGTCTATGAGCGTTTTACTAACCATGATGACATTAACTGACATTTTTAAATCCCAGCAACTACATGCACCTTTTAATGCATATTAAAAAGCTCAAATACACACATCCAATGCAATCATACTTGATTTTATCTTTTTAATTCTCTGTTGAAATTGATATTATTACTGTAGCCTTATAATCACAAAAATAAATGTAAGCAAATCGTTCATTCTTAAAATTGATAGCGTTAAAATTTAAATTCAGTTGATATTGATTTTCGACTTAATTTTTAATAATTTTAATTAACTTGAGTATATTTTAATTACAGCACAAACATTTTTTATTTTCAATGATAGTTGATTTTTAATACATTTTAATAGGATTATAAGATTTCCATTATTCCATAAACGATTTCAAAAATGAGCAAAATTGATACATTTTGGTTCAAAAATGTTTTTTTTTATTGAGTTCAGAAATGTATGCAATATTAAACTGTGCTAAGTTTTTTTTTTAAATTTATTTGTACATTTAAAAGTTACATTCATTAAGTTTTGACCTCAGCCTCTGAGTGGCATAATAGAGGCAAGTGACAACATAAAGTTATTCGTTAAGTTTTATAATTACTTGTGATCAGTTTGGCAACTTGTGTAACCATAGACTTATAGCTGGTGATGCCTCTATTGCACTTTATCCACTAAGGATTGCAGTTGTCAATACATTGTTGAATGCACCTGAGATGTCTAGAAACGCATCGAGTGCGTATTCCTTGTGGTGTAGGGCTTTTTCTATGGTTACTACTGGGGAGTGTAGTGCCTGGATTGCATCATTCCTTAGTTGCAAGTCAATCAGTTTCTCGAGGGTTTTGAGTATAAAGGAGGTTGAGCTTCTTGGCCTGTAGTCCTTCGGATACAGATGGCTGCTCTTACCTGCTTTCGGTAGGAATACAACCCTCGCTGTCCTCCAGGCCACAGGTACATACCTAGTTTAGCCTGATACATCGTTAAATATATTATCTAGCGATGGGACTCGCTGCATGTAATTTTCGACCTACTTAGTTGGGTTTTTTTTTTAAATATTGATAATTACGGCACAAAGATAATAGGAAAAAGAAAATAAAAAACATTTAAAAACGTTTTAAAAAAAGCGTAAGAGAAATAAAACAAAATTACGCTCACTCTTAATGTATGAGCAAGAAAGAATTTACGTATGCACATATCCATCCACTTAATTATTTTTGCTTAAGGCGTATTCACTGACCACCAGCGTGGCCATGAGCTAAGCAAAAAGATAGTTAAGCCGGCCAAATAAAAAGTCAAAACAAGCTAAATGACTTGAAAAAACAAGCTTAACAACAAGCGGATCTTTGTCATGCAATTTTAAGGTTATTATTTAATGTTGACTTTATATGATTTAAATACAAATTCTAAATGTTTGATAGTTTAAATCATACTTGATTTTAAATACAAATTCTAGTTGTTTGATAGTTTAAAATCGTTTATTGAGCTTAAGGTCAAAGTTAGAACAATTAATTGTTCTAACAAATTTTTCCAAAGAAACAACAACAACAACAAAGTCTTTTTCTTTATTATTTCATTTTTAACATAACATTTATTTTTAATATGGGCACTAGACCGTAACAGAAAAAAAATTTGCCGCACATCATCTAATTCGAAACATTTTTGGAAGGTAATTCCGAAAATTTTTCTTACCAAACGTTTCGTCATATCTTCGACATTTACAGTCCGATCCTAATGTTTGGTATATCGATGTTTTTGTCTATTTTTTTAAACTATTTTTTTTTTGCTCCAAAGATTGTTGACCTCAATTATCCCTTTCCATTACTTATCCACCAAATCTTAGTTCTTACCATCCTAAAGTACGACTAATGTCAGAAAGCTTGTACAAAATAATTAACCCTTTTCCTATGTAAATATTTAGATTATTTCAGTAGAATTACTTAAAGAACTATTTTTAATTTATTTTGACGAACGTACTTAGGTACCTTTTCAAATTTTACGTCATAGCTTCGTATTTAGAGTTTGATCTTAAAGTATGAAGCATATATCGATGTGTGTGTCTTGAGACAAATTTTTTTTTTTTGCTCCAAAGGTCATTGATGTACCCTGTTCTAGTACTTGCCCACCAAATCTAAACTTCTAAAACATGAATTAAAAAAAGTCAAATAAAAAGTCACTTTAATCACAAAAGTTGCCAGATACTTGGAAGGTCCTGCTGGCCCTAGCCCTTGCCTTTTAAAATTAGCTTTACTTAATTTAAATACATGAAATGTTTTTAAAATGATATTTACAATGCCTACGCAGTAGATTCTTTTAATTCTATCAATTTCAAAAAATTTGATATATCTGTGTCGATAAGCAATGACAGCTTAAGTCTGATTTCAAAGTTTCGAGAAAACTAGCTTCATAGTTTTCAATTGCCATATAAATTACATGAAAGGGTCTTTTGTTTTTTTTTCATAAGTTTGGTTTAAGTAACGCTAGAAGCTTCAGACTTTGTGTATTTATAGTGCTTTATGTGTGAAGCACAGCTACATCAAAAACTCATTTCTGCGACAAGTCGACTTAAGCTATTGTTGCTTATCGACACAGATATGCAGTCGGCTTTTACTATCGCTCTTCACAGAACTGTCAGTAGACTCGTCTGTTATTATGCTGTTAAGACTATTTTCAGTTCGAAAAACAATTGCGTAGTAAAATAAGGCGACAGAATATTTTTATAAGTACCCTGTAGTTTTACTGGTGGCAACATATCCCTTTGGACATGTCATTTACCGGTATGGCCCAATGGAATAGAAGAATTGTAAGGCCCTTGGTAATGCACGTTGGGTGCGTTCGCCCCCTGTCAATAACATAGATGTATTGAAAGGATGTACAAAATACGAGGCGAAGGGCATGGCTCTGCCACTAAAGGCGGATTCACTGACCACCATCATCAAGTTATTTGTGACAGCTTTCTTGCTCTCTCTGTGAGAAAATACCGCAGATCGATTCACTGACATGTAAAACTTTCAGCAAGTTTTCTATTTTTCTTTGTCATATTCAATATTGCCAGACGCAATGCTTCCTTATTTTGAAGCTTCAAAAAATAAAACATGCCAATTTCAACTCAAGAAACTCCATTCTGGCAACACCGCGCAAGAAGATTCAGTAGAAAAATTTAAATTAAGTTAAGCCCAAGGTTCATTTATAAGGCTGTGGCACTTGAGAGAAATGCACTCTTTTCCCGCCTTAGCTCAAACTGTTGCTGTGCTTTTCTTTGTTCTCATTTTTTATTTTCTTCATTTCTTTTCATCCATTCTGACAGTTCGACCGAGTTCGCTCTCAAGTGCCACAATCTTAAAAATGAGCCTTGGTTAAGCCGGATTCACTGACCACCTTCAGCAAGTTTTGCAAGTTTTTTTACATGAAGTTTTAAACATTTTTGTGCTCTATCTCTCTCCACACTCAATGTGAGAGTAACAAAAACTTACTGCACTCTCTTTGACTTGGTTAACTTAATTTCAATTTTCTTGCTGAATCTTTTTGAGTAGTGTTGCCAGAATGGAGTTTCTTGAGTTGAAGTTGTCATATTATATTATTGAATCTTCAAAATAAAGAAGCATTGAGTCTGGCAATATTGAATATGACAAAGAAAAACAGAAAACTTGCTGAAAATTTTACATGTCAGTGAATCGTCCTGCAGCACATTCCCACAGAGAGAGCAAGAAAGCTGTCACAAAAAACTTGCTGCACAGTGTGGAGAGAGATAGAGCACAAAAATTTTCAAAACTTCATATAAAAAAACTTGCAAAACTTGCTGAAGGTGGTCAGTGAATCCGCCTTATACCAAGAAGTGGGTCCACCGAACTACAGGGTAAAGCTACTTTTTTGACAGATCGCAAAAAAAAACAAAAAAAAAAAGCCATAAAGCTATATCGTAAATTTTTAGGCCAATCCGCCAAAAGCTGGCTAAGTCTAGCCTGGAAAAGTCTAAAACGGCCACACTGCTGACCACCTTCAGTAAGTTTTGCAAGTTTTTTATATGAAGTTTTTGCGCCTTATTTTTCTGCACACTCAATGAGAGAGTAGCAAAAACCTGCTGCACGCTCTTTGACTTGATAAAAATAATTTCAATTTTTGCAGAAAACTTGCTGAAGATGATCAGTGAATCCCGCTTTAGCGAACTCATAAAATCAAAGCTCGCGTAAAAAATGTTACTCTGCAAGACCTATAGAGTAAGCGTTTTGTATAGAAAGCTGTTTGTTGCGCACATTGTGATAAGATTTTGCTATAGGTGGCGCTTAACAATGAAGTTTAACAAAACATAATAACTTGACACATATCAAAGCTAGGATATAAAAACTAAAATCAAAGGTGTTATCAAAGTCAATTCCCACATATAATATAATTGGTATAAGGAAACGGGGCGTGACACCTCCCATACGACTACAACACCTTAAACATGATATTTTGCTACTTATAAAAGTTAAAGTTTTTTATAGAAAAAACATATGTGCAATATTGCCAAATAAAACGTGGTACCACCCATGCATCTCTAAAACCAAAAAACCGATTACTGCAAAACTAACCGTCGGATTGAGTTGAAATTTTAGGTAAATTTTTACTTCGGTACCCGATTATTTTGATACAGACACACAAAATAAGCTTCAAAACTGTAAATAAATAGAGGTAAGGCGTGGTAAAGCGTGCCGGGAAATAGCTAGTTCTTTTTAAAAGCATATGCAATGGTAATCCAATCAATATGCAACTGTATCAACTATTGAAATATCATACTGTTAGCCCTCTCGTCCAGTTTACCCTTCAGTTTATATAATATGAGTATGAGATAAGATACTCTATAGAATAACCGCCAAATATTTAACCGAGTGAGTATCCTCTATGAACTTTCCTTCCGTAATAATGACCAAGTCATGATTGAGTACGGGCAAAATTGTGTCATTTTGGTCGTATGTGGTTTAAGCAAAAAGCCGTTTAATCTGTTAAATTCAAACAATAAGGAAACATCCCCCTCAACCTGAGCATACGACACTAAATCATACTTATATGGGTAAAAAAGTAAATATCATTCGCAAAAATAAACAGTTGGTCAGTCAAGACCAAGTTAACAAATCGCTCAAATAAATTGAAAATAAAAGAGGACCAAGCCCACTTTTTTACTGCACACCATTCCTAACATAGCTGATAGAGCTTCTCGAGTCACTAATCTGAACAAACTGTCTCCGATTTTTTAAATAGCAACAATTCAGGACCTTTGCAACCCATAAAACTCTAGTTTTCGCAACAAGAAGGACCTTTGCAACATGAAGTCGAAAAAATGTTTTCAAGGTTAAATGGCAGTTGATCAAACATAATATTCTCAAAAATTTTCTCAATAGTAGAATGTATTGAAATTGATCTGTCGAAACATTCGGACTCTCTGCTTCGGTATACGAACGGTCTTGTGGATCTTAAGATCACAGGGCTACACTGATGGGTTTATAATTTTATTAAAAATATCGTTTAAATTACACCCAGAATCTCATCCATACATTTTCTAACAAACTTAGGAAAAGTTCTTATCAGCTTCTGGCTTTAAGCAAAATACATACGATAATAAAATTTAACAATTAATCTGGTCGAATGGTAGTAATATTCGGCTTGTGTCAGTGAGGATGCGAGTTCAATCTCACGCATTATTTTTTCTTTTTTACGTTAGTGTTTTTTAGATTTTAAAAATCATTCACTAAGCTTAGGTTAGGTTAGGTTAGGCTAGTGTGGCTGTCTCAAACGAGACAAACTTAGGCCAATGAGGCCCATTGTGATACCAAGGGTTAATTTTTCCTAATCACACTTCAAGAAACAGTTTTCGTAGAACTATTTGTTTTTAGTTTGTAATTTATGTACTTCTACAAAATATACTTTTTTAATAGAAATAAATAAAAAAAACATCTTTTTTGAGAGTCATTTTCATCGGACAGATGATTAACTGCATGTTTATGTAAAACCAAACGAAGGCTGAACGTGGTGCGAGACACGGTAAGCAATACATTTTTCCGTATCAAAAAATATTGTTGCTCGTTTCTTTCACGACGTTCAGCGTTCGTTTCGTTTTACATAAGTTCTGGTAACGAACTTTTGCACTCGAAATTATTTACAACTGAATAATAAAAATAAAGTAACGATTCAATGGGTAGCTTTTGGTGTTCAATTAACATATACAAAAATGTATAACAATGTTTTAAAATAATTTGCATTTCAATACAGAAAACTTAAGATTGCCCTGCTCGTTTCTTTAAACAGCCAAACTATAAAATCATCTAGCACAACCTTACACATTTTAGTATTCTATTATTCATCAACCATATGATCATGAAATCGTACACAGAACATATTTAAAAACACACAGTTCAACTTAAAATTTTATGAAGAAACATAAATCAGAAAACTAACAGAGCATACATCTAAGTTAAGCATTTCTTGGTGTGTGCAAAAACTTTATTCTTATCAGAAAACCACTCACCCGCATGATATTCACTCAACTTAATATAAATCACTCAATTGAAAATGTTCTTCAGGAAAATGTGAATGGAAAACTTTAGTATGGAATCATTTTCCAGTTGCTTGAACTTGAGAGCAACAGCAAAAATGGCAAAACTTGAAGACAACTTGTCAGAAATTAATTGCATATCACTGTAATTATGCAATTCACTCAAACTTCTTAGCACATGGAAGTTGAAAAAGAACAAGAAGAAGACACAAGCACGTATAAATATATAAATGCTCTTATTCAGAGGCTATAGAAGATAAAAGAAAGACAAGAAAACAACACAGATACAGAGACCTCGAAAAGTTTTCAACATAGTTGCAGAAATTTGCAAAATTGTGCAGTAAGTTGAGTTTTCAAACTGAGTCACTTTGAGTTTAAAAACAGGAAGTAGATGAAGAAAGTCAGGTAGCTAATGGATAGTTATGGTTTTTTTACAAGAACAAGTATTTGCAGGTGCTTCTTAGCTATTGTTTAAAAATTATATGGTCGAAACTTTATTTTATTTCTTTAAATGAACTTCAATCGTTCAAAATTTAAACAAAATCCGTCCTAAAATAAAGTTTTTTTAGATTAGTTTCTTTATTTTTTTGGTATTTTTCAAAACAGTCATACTCATTTATTGTTCTATTGTTGTCCTACAAAAAAATGAAAGTAACAACAATTTATTTCTTAAAAAAGCAGTAAAAATTTTAAAGTTATTGAAGTGGGTCTTAGGTGGAAATAAACATGTAACTAAGTAGATGCAATATTTTATGGTTTAATAAAACTGAGCAATAATATTTTTATTTCTTATAATAAATAAATGTAAACTTTTAACTAGCGTCTAGCGCGAATACGGAAAAGTGCAACCATAAAATGTTTTGACAATGTTAAGAATGATGATGCAATAAGGATGTTAGCCACATCCTGCTCTCACTTCTCTTTTTTAGGACTTTTGCACTTGGCTGAAATGTGCAACAAACGAAGGAGAGCGAGTGCTGAAGAATTGATGAAGAAAAATGACTTGAAACTTTTATTGAAAAAATTACAAAACACTTTTAAATGCATTTAGAAATATTAACTTGAAACAAAGAATGTTATCTTAAGTGTTATAGAATGAATTATGAAACTTTTCTTTAGGCATGGCTAGTTTTTATAAGAACCCAGTATTCATAAGTATTAACTTTTCAAAGATACTTTATGGGCAAAAACGTTCATTAACAACCTTCGCAAACGAATTATTTTTAAATCGTCAAGCCCACTACGCCTAATCATAAAAAAACTATTCCAAAAATCCTCCATAAAAGCATAAGAAATGAATAACTTACGGTTTATATTTGGAAAAAAAAGAAACTGTTCGAAAACGGCAGCAAACTTGCGTTTATTGTCAGACTTTCCATTGTGGTTCAGAGAAGGGGCGTACCGAGAGAATGTTGATAGGGGGTAGTTAGGTATTTTTGCCCACTGGATAACTTTGAGTGCCGCGTTTTTTTAAGAGAACATAATTAAAATAATCAAATTTACTCATCCGTTCGATCATTAACCCATTAACCGCGGATGGGTATTTTTTACCCATGAAAATACTTCTGCAGAATTGATCATATCTCGGGATTGGTAACAGCTAAGTGTTTAATTTTTTGTTTGTTGCTTTAAGAAGACATTGAGCTATGAATTGTTTTCGGAAAGTGTCAAGAAATTTTTACGTTAACTATTACATTTGAAAATCAGAAAAATTTGTGTTATTATCATTTGTAAGAAATTGTGTATCTTAATAATATGTAAAAGCTCTCTTAGCTAATTTACCAACTATACCTGCTATTGATAGGAAATTCCCGATACAAAAGTGTGCTGTCATTGCAGACAGAATTTGTGCCCGTTTAGAGCTCATTAACGACGGGTAGGTATATTTTTACCCAACTCATATCTAAGTTTACTGAAGATTACTGAAGAGGAAATGTAGCGATTTCCGAAACAGACTGTCTAGTCAGCTAAGTAATTGACTCTATACCAGTGATGCTCAAAATTAGCACTCGTGCTTAGAGCTTTTTCAGACATGTATACGTATATAAATTTGGGCGTCGCTGAAAAGCTTTCAGTCTTCAGAATGTGACGTCATAACTAGCGGACGATAAAAACGCTTCCAACGATACCTCATTTGTTAAATTCTGATAAGTAGCTTATAAGTTATGGCTTAAGTTGACTTTCTGTTCTCCAGAGGGCGCCGTATTACATTTTATGTGACGTCACATGGCCTTTAGCCAGCGGACGATCAAAACACTTCCAACGATGTCTCTTTTGTCAAATTACGATAATTAGTTTAGAAGTCAGGGAATATTTTACTTTCTGTTCTCTAGAGGGCGCTATGTTCAATTTTATGTGACGTCACATAACCTATAACCAGCGCATAGTGAAAACGCTTCTAACGATACCTCATTTGTCAAATTATGATAAGTAGTTTAGAAGTTAGGATAGTTTAGAAGGGGTTTAGTTGATTCTTTGTCCTCTAGAAGGCGCTATATTACACTTTATGTAACGTCACATAACTTTTCTTCATCGGACAATTAAAATGCTTCTAACGATACCTCATTTGCTAATGTCACTAAAAAAAATTTTTTACTGATGACTTTATGTTCGCTAGAGGGCGCTATATTAAATTAAATGTGACGTCACATAGCCATTAATTAAACATAAGAAGACTATCAAAACGCTTCCAACGATACCTCATTTGTCAAGTTATGATAAGTAATTTAAAAGTGAGAGTGGAACAGATGAACATACATATACATACATACTAGGGAGTCCAATCCCGGAAGCTTTTTTCGATCCCGGGACTATCGAGATTGAAAATCTCAATCCATGTATGTTTTTTCATCTTTTAAAGACCTAAATGATAGGAATATTATCTCAAAAAAATATTTTTTTCTTAGCTTAGCCTAGCCATTGAAAGGGTAAAAGAACAAAAAAATATAAAAAAATAAAAGACAGAACAGTTTAAGGTATTACTATATAAATGTTAAACTTTTGTTTTTGTACACCGTCTTCATGTTTTTTGTGTTTAAGGCAACTTAAGGTTGGAAAAGACTTTTCAAAACAAAATTTTTTGTTTTAATTATTTTTTAAGTAATATATTAAGCTGATCAACGCGTTTTATTTTTTATTGAAGAGTTTTGTTCGAATATTATTTCAAATAAACTGCTGAAAAGGAGCACCATTCTTTTTCGATGCTAGTTGGAGAAAAAGTTGTACAATAGTCGTAAGCAATTTGTAAGTTTCGATCACGATTGCCTTCACCACAAAAGAAAATTATGTTCTAAGTCAAAATATCCACCAATTTTTAAATACATATTTGACTTCGTGATGTTGCAAATTCTTCTAAAACTTTGTAAAGTTTTTGCTGATGTGATTCACACTCATAGTCTTAACAATCTTTTTCAGCCTCAATAAAAGGTTTTTTATCTCTATATTCATATCAACTTAAAATTAAATTTACATGAATATTTGCAATGGAAATTTTTTATTTAAAAATCCCGGGATCCAGAAAAGACAATCCCGGGATTTAAAGTGGCTTAAATCGTCCGGGATCCCGGGATCCCAGGATTGACTTCCCTAATACATACATACCGGCCAAACACATATACCCCTCCCTTTGCTTCGCCGTAGTCGGGTAAACATAGGCTCGGTAATGATGTAAGCTCACGCCCATATAAATTTTGACAGATAATTTTCGGAAAGTTCACAATGTTAACGGGTCAGTTACATGCTTAGATGAGAACCCTTATTTTATTTTTGAGCTAAAAATATATAAACATCAGACTCTCATAAAATTTAAAAAAACTTTAAGCAGATCTGGAACCATTTAAATTGGGTTAAGGCCTTTAATCTGATAGATCTACCCAGCAAAATTTTTGATACAAATGTGACATGCATTCCTAGGGACACTGCTTCCAGAAAACATTCTATATATCCAATTTTGCTTATTCTTAGCCTCACCCAGAAGTGTTTTCAAGGCATTCTCATAAACTACTTCTGAAAGACATTCAAATAGCATTTAAATTCAATTAAAGTAAAAAAAATTATATATAATTATAATAAATATTTTAGATATTTTTCGTGGAATTTTTTAAACCCCAACAAAACTCAACCACTTCCTACTTCCAACACAAGGGATATTTTTAATGTGATATTTGTGTAAACACTCAACAAACCCAAACATTTCTCATTTCCAACAACAAAATCGCGGGAAAATCATGAAAAATTATATTTTCCCTGGGATTTTTTAAACCCCCCTTAACCACAAAAGCCATTTCATTCCAATAAAAAATCCTGGAAGCACTTCTAGAGAAGACTAAGGAAAGCATTCCTCCCAATAACATGCATATGTTAAAAGAATGCCTTCTGGGTATGGAAGTGGAAGGGATGGAATTCAAGACTGTCCCTTCTACTTTCTTTCGGAAGCACTTTGTTTTTTGCTGGGTACAAGTAAAAAGCTAGAAATATGTGTACGAGGAAGTTTTAGTGAATCGATCTACACTACGATCTAGAACTGTGTTAATAATCTAAAAAAACGACATTGTAGCAAATTTCATTAGAATATATCGACTTTTTCTCTTTTCCAGTTTCGGGTTGTACGGAAGGACCACTTTTGTAGTTGTCCGCTATGCACCATTTCTTTGAATTTTCTTGCAAGGTCCAAAAAATTACGCTGTATAAAATTTTATTTAAAGCCCTCAACACCTACTATTTTTGGCATAAGGTTCTATGAAGTCCAAATACTGTGCATCGTTCGCGTGGGCAACCTAAAAACGTGTTTCTTTGTACTATTAATTGTAAAACTAGATTTATATAAGTGTAAAATACATTAAAGTAGTGTCAATAAACAACAGTAAAATAGTAAATAAACTTTTTTAACTTAATTAAATCGGTGACCAGTCACCTTGACCACAAATGTTCTTTTATAATTGAATTTGTAAAAACTTTCCCACAAATTACATTGTTGCCCGAATGATTTCAATACTTGAATTCAGTCGATTAATTAATTAAATATGAATTAACATATACATATATGAGTTAAAACGTATTAATTAAATTGTATGATCAGGTGAATTCTATCCAAATTGAGTTAATTTTATTCACTATATTGACCCTTATAATATAAGTATATAAGCTGATAAAAGAAACAAAAAATCAACCATAAATTTCAACGAGAAAAAAAGACGAAGAGAAAAGACTATTTTTTAACATCACATCGCAATAATTTACGAAAAGAAAAATTAAATTTATGTTGAAAAATTATTTAACACACAATGAATTTCAATTTAATAGAGATGAAAGCACCTCGCTCAATCCTACAAAGACACTTAGCAACGTAGAACAGAGCACTCGGGATCCCATACAAATACAAGCCATTGCATAAGTATATGTAAAACACATTTATTCCAATTAAAATAAATTTATATTGTGGCTGTGGCTTTAATAGCGATGACGAACATTGCATTTCAAAATGTTGCCACATTTGGTAAAAAATGTACATTTACTTACAACTCTCGCTGTGAACTTTTGTCGTATATAAAACCTACATTATTATATGCATACATGGCATACATATTTCTCTTATGTCTGTTGTATAATGTTTATTATGATGGCTTTAGTTTTGCCAGGTGGCAACATTGTTTTCAATAATGATAGATTAAATTGACTTAAAAGTTTTTGTTTTTGTCTCGAAAATATTTGTTTCTGTTTTCAAGCATTGGTTTTTTTAACACGAAACATTATTCAATTTTTAAGCCACGGAAAATGTTCGCTGCGAGCGTGGCACTTCCGCTCATAATAAGCAATAACTTCCAATACATATTTTTATATCTGATTGTACATCAAGTGATGGCTTGTGCATGCTTAATTTTAAATTGTGTGATGAGCACTCACACATACTTATATCGCGTGCACACTTATGTAACAGAAGAATTTGTAGCCAAGCAACGGGATTTTAATTATTGAAATTCACAGTACAGTGGACTAGGATTAATGGAAAATAACTGAAAATGTCCCTACTAAAAAATCACCATAAAAATAGGTTACAATGTGACTTACCGCTTGTTGCCTTGGATACATATGCATGCATCATTTGTGTTGTGTTGATTGCGTATACTTTTAGCTAGTTCTTGGATGCCAATCGCTAAGTACACTATTAATTTTTTCATAAGATCATCCATTTTTAAACTGAAAATAGTTTTAATAATGTATATTTTTATAATTGAATTGTACTTTCCTTGCATATAATTAATTTTTAATGATATTTTCATGATTTTTACAAAATATCTAAATTAAAACTCTAGAGTCAAATGTTGGAAAAGATATAAATTATAAAATATCCCCAAGTTCTTTTTTTTTTTTTGCAAATACAACACCATAGTAACGCAGAGATCAATTAAGTGCAATTAAGAAACTTTCATCAGGTAAATACTTGACATGTATTGCATTAACAATACTCTTCAGTTCAATTTATTTTTGCAAAGAACAATACACATTTGCATACACATTTATTTTATCCAGATATGAAATAAATTTAATACATTGGCAGCCCTGAATAATAAATCAAATAAAGGTGACGAGACGAGGTTAATCGATGCATTTAAGGTATCATTACAGTTTCGGATAAGGAAAAGTAAGCCAGTTTCTAAAGTTAATAAAGCTTGGGCCTTTTATTAGATATTAGCATACATTTTTTCAACATTTTTGCATCCTTGGCGATTGAAAAAAAAAAGTGAAAAAATAATTTTCATAATTTTTATGATTTAGAGCCGTTTTGTTTTCAAAGGGCATAAATATGATTTAATTCGGGAATAACTATCTCTAGGTTAATTTTATGCCAAGCGTATAAGTCGGGAGATAAAAAAGTGGTTCTGTTCACATTTTATCCCGGCTTTATGCTTAGAGCATAAATTCGCTCTCAGTTTATATCGATTTCCATTGAAATGTTAGAGTGTTGCTCATTAATTAAAAAATGTGTGGGAATTTTTGTTTTATTTTAGCGAATTTGGGGGTTGGAGTGAACACTAGGTAAAAATGGATCGCTGATTTTGCATCTGATGTCAGAATTTCAAAATTCTAAATTTTTTCTACACATAGTGTTGCCAACTAAATATTTTTTTAAGAATTTCAAACATGAAGAAACAGTATTGGGGGTTACTTCTTTCGAATCTGGTGTCAGAATTTTAAAATTCAAGATGGCGGATAGAGTTGCCACCTAATTTCTTGTTTATTTATGTGAATTCAACTCTGGGAGGAACACTAGGTAAAATTGGGTCGCTGATTCCAAATCCGTTGTCAGAATTTCAAAACTCGAAAATTTTTCTACACATAGGGCTGCCGCCTAAAAATGTTTTATTTTAAGAATTTTAAACATGAGGTAAGAGTGTTGGGGAGTCACTGATTTTGAATCTGAAGTCATAATTTTAAAATTCAAGATGAAAGATAGGGTTGCCACCTTAACTTTTTGTATTTTTATGAATTCGGGGCTGGCAAAAAAAAATGCTACTCCAAAAATGGGTCGCTGAATACGAATCCGTTGTCAGAATTTCCAAATTATAAAATTTTAAATAATAGGGTTGCCACCTAATATTATATCTTTTCAAGAGTTTTAAACGTCATTTATCAGTGTTAAGGGGTCGCTGATTTCGAATTTAAAGTCAGCATTTTAAAATTCAAGATGGTGGATAGGGTTGCCACCTTCATTTTTTGTAGTTTTATGAAACAGTGCTAGGGAGTCACTGATTTTGAATCTGAGGTCAAAGTTTTAAAATTCAAAATTGAGGATAGGGTTGCCACCTTAATTTTTTGTATTTTTATGAATTAGGGGCTGGCAAAAAATGGTATGCCAAAAATGGGTCGCTGAATCCAAATTCGTGGTCAGAATTTCAAAATTATAAAATTTTGAAATAATAAGGTTGCTTTTACTTTTGAAAATACATATTATTAGGTGGCAGCCCTATTATTATAAAATTTTATCATTTCATCATTTGAAATTCTGACCACGGATTCGGATTCAGCAATCCATTTTTACCTGTTAATTCGCACCAGCCCTGAATTCATAAAAATAAAAAAATTAAGGTGGTAACCCTATTCACCATCTTGAATTTTAAAATTCTGACTCCAGATTCGAAATCAGTGACTCCCTTACACTGTTAAATTATGTTTAAAATTCTAAAAAATACATATTATTAGGTGGCAACCCTATTATTTCAAAACTTTATCACTTTGAAATTCTGGCCACGGATTCGGGTTCAGCGACCCATTTTTGGTATACTATTTTTTTTTGGCAGCCCCGAATTTGTAAAAATTTAAAAAGTTAAGGTGGCAACCCTATCCACCATCTTGAATTTAAAAATTTTGAGTTCAGGTTCGAAATCAGTAACCCCCAATACTGTTCCCTCATGTTTAAAATTCTTAAAATAAAACATTTTTAGGTGGCAACCCTATGTGTAGAAAAATTTTCGAATTTTTAAATTCTGACAACGGATTCGGATTCAGTGACCTATTTTTACCCTTTAGTTCGCGACAGCCCCGAATTCGTAAAAATAAGAAATTAAGGTGGCAACCTTATCCAACATCTTGAATTTTAAAATTCTGACACCAAATTCGAAATCAGTAACCCCCAATACTGTTTCCCTATGTTGAAAAATCTGTATTTTCAATATTATGACGCCAAGTAAATAAAAAATATTAAAATAAGAGTGATGAGAGCGAATTAAAAATCTTAACTCACCAATTTTCACGAGTTAAATATTTCTGGGGTTAAGCTATCTCGCCACCATTTTTATCTCCAGCTTGAAGAGCTAAATGCTTAACTCACTATGAACAAATGAAAAACTGGAAAAATCATGGAATTAACTCGGGGATAAATTTATCTCTCTGTGAACAAAATGGCCCTTAGAGATGGCGCCAAAGTGAAGTGCTCAAAAATACAGTGTCCATATGGCGGACAGTTAATCTCTGAAATGGGAGGTCTGAATCAAGAAAACAAAAAAGATTCTTAATTAGGGATGAGTTCCGCCCGAAAATCTACCTTAGAATTTGAAAAATTTAAGAAAGAAAAACATTGGGCAATATTTTAAAAAAAAAATCGACCACATTTTTGGACCTTTTCCCTTTACTTATTCATTTTTTTTATTTTATTAAGATTTTTTGGTACATTGTCTAAAAGAATATGCTACTAAGGAAAATAAAACAAGGTTTTTTAAAATCGGCCTAGCGAATCCTGAGATTAACTGTCCGCCAGTTGAAAAAATGTTGTTTCAAGAAAAACGCGTTTATTATTTTTATTATTGTGAATTTCTTTTTATTTTCTTACAATCTTCAAAGATGTAGGAATTTTTAAAAAAAATTTATGTTAATATCTAATGAAGTACCCAAGTTATTAACTTTAGAAAATTGCTCACTTTTCCCTTCCCGAAACTGTAATGATACCTTAACTTGTTTTTTTTTTTCATTATTTGGTTATAGAGAAGGTTAGATTAAGGTGGCGGCAGGTCCTTAGACCAGCCCACTTAAACCAAATTATTGGTTCGTTGTGATGCCACAGATTGGGAGAAGAGAGTTATGATGTAAAACTTTTGTGTAGGTGTTCTTTTTGTGGCAGAAGCTGTAGAAACATGTGATATTATATCTGAAGCAAGTGTCATGCCTTGACCTCAGTCAAATCAAGATACTAAGCGGTCCTCTCCACAAACTTTCCTACCAGCACCAACTACAACTTTTCGTAGTAAAATGTTTTAAAGTTGCTTTGATTAGAAAATGAGGAAAGAAAGGTTATAGCGTAGGACCATGGCTCGGCCAAGATTCGAACCCGGGACCCCTGAGCCACAGTCAAACGCGTTACCACCATAAAATCTAGGCCGCCAAGTTATAGAGTAAATACAATAACAACTTAACTACTAAGAAGCTATAGCTGTTGAGTACTTAAGCTTATTGCTAAGATATTCACAAGTATGAAGTGATAAAGAAGAATTTTAGATGGAATTATAAATGGAAGTACTGATTGAGTTTGCAAATAAATTTTATAAATATTTTGATGTTGTCGATGTTTACGTTTTCTAGAATTTTGTTGAAATCCTGGTTACGAAGATTTAGCCGTATACCGTTTATTGCTGGACAGTTTACAAGTATAAGTTGTAAAGTAAGGCATTCCGTATTGCAAAAATGGCAGGTGAGGAGACTGGTGCGGTTTAACATATGATCGTGTGTTAATTTTGTGTGTGCAAGCCGGCATCTGGTTTTAAATATTTGTATTGACATCAGGTACGCAGGGGGATTTTGGGTGTTGACCCCCCTCCCCCCGAAATGAACGAGCTTGGAGAGAAACACTCAGCACAATATGGCAGGCAGCCGTTGTGTATTTATGGTCACGACAAATATTTTTAGATGACATTGCACATGGGAAAAAAAATAGAAAGACTCAATTTAAAACATTTTTTGTGAAGAGTCTATAATATATGGACTTAAAATTTTTTAAATACACTGAGGGAATATGTGTTAAAATTAAATTAAACTGAGTTCATATTAAGGCTGTGCAAATAATCGCCCAAGTTACAATCGCCCAAACCCAAAACTGAACAATCACCCAAAAAAAATTAGGCATTTGTTCATGATGTACAATCGCCCAAAAAAATTATGAACAATCAGCTGCGCCCAATACAGCAAACATTCGCCCAAATCGTGAAATGAATAATCGCCCAAAAAATTTGGGCTTTTGTTCCAAAAATGCAATGAACAATCGCCGAAAAAATATTTTTGGCAAAATCTATGACAGTTGTACAAAAGTTTTCTTGTCGTGTGTGTATAATCCGAATCGTAATTGTTGTTTGGAGCAATTGTTTACTATATTGTTGAATTGTGCAATTAACTATGATCACTTCGTTTTGTGTGGTGATTCAAATATAAATGTTTTATTTAAGGATAGTCTTGTTGGTAATTTTATTGATCGTCTGACTGAAGTTGGTCTCCAAATAGTAAATACCAGTTTACCTACGCGCTATGCAATTAATGCTACTCCAAGTTTATTAGATCTTTTTATTGTTTCAGATGTTTCTACTGTTTTGCTTTTCGACCAATTATCGTTTATATCTGACCATGATCTTCTTTTTTGTTCTTTGAATATAACTTTGACACCGATTTTAACTGTTAAAACTGTTTCATTTCGTAATTATAAAGCTATTGATTATGTTTCGTTGTATAATGACCTGTCTATCATTAATTGGTCCGAATGTTGGTTTCTTAGTACTGTTAATGAGAAGTTGTATTTTTAAAGTAATATAATTTGTGAATTATTTGAGTTGTATGTTCCATTGACTACACGTCGTGTCTCTAACAGAAGTTGTCCCTGGTTTACAAATAATGTTAAATTGTCCCTGAAAAAACGTAATAAAACTTATAATCGTTGGAAGAGAAACCCGACAACATCTAATTGGGAACAGCACAAAAGAGCTAGAAATGAAGCTAACTGCATTGTTAAATTATCTAAACGCACTTTTTTCATGTCGAAGCTAAGTTTAGCACAACCTTCCAAAAATCTTTGGAACAATTTAAGACAGGCTGGAGTATGTAATGTAAAATCCGATGATTTTCTAATTGATCCTAATATTCTTAATGATTATTTTATCGCTACCTCAACATCTACTTATAACACATCTGTCGATAATACGATAGTTTTTACTACCGAAAGGCCATGTAATTTTCAGTTTGTTGCTGTAAATGAGTGTGATGTTGCTCGTTGCGTTAATAATATTAAATCAAATGCAGTGGGTGAAGATGGAATAGCTATTAAATTTATAAAAATAATTTTACCTTTCATCATAAGCCCTTTGACACACATAATGAATCACTGTTTCACAAGTTCTTGCTTCCCTGATGCGTGGAAAGCTGCTACAATCATTCCTATAGCTAAAAAACCCAATGCCTGTGAACCGTGTGATTTTCGTCCGGTAAGTCTTTTACCAGCTTTATCAAAAGTATGTGAGTCTCTCATGGCTGTACAAATCTCCGAACACATTAGAAAATTTAACCTTATGTCACCACTTCAATCTGGTTTTCGACCTGGCCACAGCTGCTCTACAGCTATTGTGAAGATCCTAGATGACATAAGATTATCATATGATATGGGGCATATAAGCTTGCTTTGCATGTTGGACTTTTCAAAAGCATTTGACTCTGTTGACCATTTATTACTATGTCAAAAACTAGAACTTAATTTTGGGTTTTCTATTACTGCGGTCCGTCTGCTATATAATTACTTAGTTGGAAGGTCTCAAAGAGTAAGGGTGGGAAATAGTCTGTCTGCTTTTAACAATTTATCATGTGGAGTTCCTCAAGGCTCGGTACTTGGTCCGCTTTTATTTGCAATGTTTCTTAATGATATTTTCAGCAAATGCCGTCATGTAACCATGCATGCATATGCTGATGATCTTCAGCTGTACTTGTCCAAACCAATTGATCTTGTTGATGATTTATGTATTGAGGTAAATGAAGACATGAGTAAAATAGTAGATTGGTTTAAAGCTAATAAGCTTAATCTTAACCCTCTTAAATCATTTGTTATGCCGATTTTTAAGTCTAGATACTCTTTTTCTGATATACCAGCCATTTTTCTGAATGGAGTCGACTTGAAATTTATAGGTAAAGTTAAAAATCTCGGTTACTATATTAACTCCTCACTTTCCTGTGAAGATCATATAAACTCTGTTGTTTGTAAAGTTTACTATATCCTACGGAACCTGAGAAGAACTGCATCATTTGTGCCTGTTGAGACTAGAAGAAAGCTAGTGGTTCAACTCATAATGCCAATAATTTCCTACTCAGAAGTTGTATACAGTAAGCTTGATTCGAGGTCAAAGCTTAAGTTACAACTTGTGTTTAATAATGCTGTCAGATACGTTTATGGTCTTAAAAAGTTTGACCGTATAAGTCATTTGAGCAATCGAGTACTTGGTTGCAATATTTTCAATTATTTGGATGCTAGAAACTGTATTTTTTTGCATAACTTGATTTATACACAAACTCCTAATTACTTATTTAATAAGTTACAGTTTTGTAGATCGACCAGAAATATGAACCTTGTAATCCCTGTATACAATTTTTTGAATTCTAACAGACTCTTTTTTGTGAACGCTATCAGAATGTGGAATTCGCTACCTTCAAGAATCAAAAGTATCCGAAATAAGCACAACTTTAAGCATGCAATATTCCAACACTTTTCTTGATACTATCTTTCTTCTTTCTTCTATTTTCTATTCTATTAATGTTATCTTCTTAATTTTTTGATAAAGTTCCTTAAAGGTAATTTATACATAAGTCTAAATTCAATTCAATTATAATTTATTGTTAAAATTGAAGCTTATAACTAAATTTAATTTCTTGAGTCAAATGCATTTGTTTGTTGATTATAACTTAAATTTAAAATTTAAAGTTAAATTTAGTCGTGTTTAGAATTTTTTTCTTTTTTTTTTAATTTAAAATAAGTAAATTAAAATTTTTTTGTTTTTATTTATTTGTTGGTTATAACTTGTTGTTATTCTTTGATTTCTTACTGCATTTAAAAGACTTTGTCTTATATGTGAACATGATAATTAAATTAAATAAATAAATAAAATAAAAATAAATTATTCATTATTTCAAATTTGAATTGTTCATTATTTGAAAAAAAAACAAAACGAACAATAGCCCAAACCCAAAACGAACAATCGCCCAAAAATTGTTGCCGTTTTTTGGGCGATTTTTCATTTCCGTACTTTTGGGTGATTGCAACTTGGACGATTATTCGCACAGCCGCATTAGTCCCGTATTCTCAAGCTGCAATCGCCCAAATTTTTTTGGGTGATTGTTCATTTTGGATTTGGGCTATTATTCGCACAGCCGTATTAGTCTATGCGAATATTCGAAGTTGCAATCGCCCAATCCTAAAATGAACAATCACCTAAAAAAGTTTGCCCTTGTACGGAATATAGTTTCTAAAATTCCGTACAAGGGCAAAACACTTTATGGCCATAATATAATGAAATGAACAATCGCACAAAAAATATTTTTGGGCAATTATTCATTCTTCAAAATTTGGGTGAACATTCATTATAAACAATCGCCCAAACTCAAAAGGAACAATCGCCCAAAAATGTTAGCGTTTCTTTTTTGGGCAATTGTAACTTGGGCGAATATTCGCACAGACTTATACGGCTGTCTGAATCGCCCAAGTTACAAACACCCAAATTGTGAAATGAATAATCGCCCAAAAAATTTGGGCATTTGTTTATTATGTACAATCGAACAACAAAGTGATGAACAATCGCCCAAGACTGCAAACTTCCGCCAAAATGATGAAATGAATATTCGTCCAAAAAATTTTGGCGTTTGTTCAGAGTGTACAATCACCCAAAAATGCGATGACTAATCGCTCAAAAAATAAAAGTGACTATTCATTCTTCGAAATTTGGGCGTTTGTTCATTCTGAATATTCGCCCCAAAAAAAAAACGAACAATCGCCCAAACCTAAAATAAACAATCGCCCAAAAATTTTAGCCGTTTTTTTTTTGGGCGATTGTTCATTTTCGTTCTTTTAGGCGATTGTAACTTGGGTGATTATTCGCACAGCCTTCATATTAAATGAATTTATTTTTGAAATAAAGCTTGAAATAATTTCATTTCAGTTAAAATCAAATGTTTGTACAGTTCAATTTAAAACAAAAGTTTTTTCAAAACAATCTTTTTAAATATACTTTTGTAGTAAACATTTACAGTTAAAAAACATCTGTTGCTGGTATTACACTTTGGAATTAATAGTGGGTCATGTTACTGCAATTTTTTCAAATGTTTTTTATTTTTCCCTCAAAATAAAATTTCCAATGAATAAAATTACCCTTTACGAAAATCGCTTTTACAATTGACTGAGCTACGTTGTCTCAAAATAGACCCTATTTTGGCAATCGCATGGCTATTGGTCCGAGAAAAAAATCTCATAGCCTCCAACTACGTATTTAGTTTTCTAAGCAATAAACTAAACTAAGGGCAAAATTTGTGCCAAATCGGAGACGTTCAGTGCAGCTGATTTAACACTTCAATGTGAAATAGGCGACATGTTGAAAACAATTTGTTCCTACTTTGACGAAATATGTTTAATGCAAATTTTTTTATAACATATTGTTAAAAACTGGTTAAAAATTGCTTCAAATATTTTTTAAATTTTGTATGAAATCTCATGCATTGATATTAAAGGCATTGTGTTGAATTTAAAAACGTGATGATTTTTTTAGTCTATATATTGATTTTGACAAATATTTTGTACCCCATATTTGTAGGCTTGAATCAGACAAAATGTCCTGTAACGTTTATATATCGATATCAACGTTGCCGATTTCAATCGCTTCAAGCAAACCCTCGTTTTCGTCGCTTCAAAGACTCAAAACATACACCGGTAAAATAAATATATGTGCAATATTTTTTTTCTGTGTAACTTCTTTTTGGAATAAGGGAACATTTTTTTGTTTGAAAAAAATTTGTTGTTGTTTATTTACTTTCAATTTATATTATCTTAAGTTCCTTTATGGATCTCATTTGGATTAGCGTTATCACAGTTTAAGCATTGCATTGCAAGTTCAATAGAAAATAATTGTATGTGCAAATTGAGTCATTTGCTGTTCGACTGTTACGAACTTAATATCTTATCTTGTTCAATTATAAGAAGTTTATAAAACTGTGAATAAATAAGAAAGTAAGCATAAAAAACTCAAAAAAACTAGTAGGTGTTTTATAACATAATTTTTTCAGTTCAAAATGTCTCGTTGGACCGAACTTTCACACGAAGAACAGGGTATGATCAAGGGAATGAGTCGTGCAGGAATGAAAATTGACTAAATCGCTTCAGCTTTGAATAGATATCGCAATACAATTGCAAATTTTCTAAAAAATGTTAAAAACTATGGTGTTAACAAGCACAGTGGCCGAACGCCAACTATTGATGACCGGACTAAGCGTCACATTCTGCTGTTGGAGACTAACGACAACATGAGCTGCAGAAAAATAAAGGTGGAATTGAGTCTTCCTGACACTAGAGAGCGTGTACATCAAAAATAAAACAGGATCTAGGGCTACACTATGAGGCAAAGATGTCCAAACCGAAACTAATGCAACGACACAAAAATGCACGTTTGGGATTTTACGAAAAGTACAAATTTTGTAGAAAAAGTAAATGAGTTCGAACATGTTGTCTTTAGCGATGAGAAAAAATTTAACTTGGATGGGCCAGATGGCAATACATGTCAAGTGATATACGACATCCACGAAAGACCTGTTTCAAACGCAACCATGGTGACGGGTCGCTCATGGTGTGGGCTGCGTTTAGCTTCAAGAGAAAGTCCAAAACATGCTTCGTTCGAGTAAAATGAACGCGCAGACGTACATTAATTTGCTAGAAAGTGAGCTAGCTGATCGAGTTTGTTGGAGAAATACATGGAGATAGTTGGATATTACAACAGGTTAACGCGCCAATTCACGTTGCTCGGGCAACAAAAGAGTTTTTTGAGGCACGTAAAATCACTTTACTGCAGTGGCCAGCTTTGAGTCCTGATCTTAATCCTATAGAAGATCTCTGGGGTAAACTGACTGCCAAGATATATGCGTATTCAAAGCAATATTACAGCCTTAAGGACCTGAAAAATGCAATAGAAGAGGGATGGGAGAAAGTTTGAAAAAGTTTTGTTGTGTTTTTTTTTATCTATACTATTATATAAAATTGAAGTAAACATTTAAAGTTACGACTTTACTCCAAGAATACTGGGCCGATTTTTATGAAAAAATTTTTAAAATATCATATTTTTGCCACAGATTTATATAGGGGTATTTTTTTCGAAACTTTAATAGTAAGTGTATTTAATTTAGGTATTAAGTTTTTTAAGAAATCACCCCAGCTGCCACGCATTGCTTATGCGTTGGCTTTGACGCGTTTGTGTTGCGAGAGTTTCAATAAACTCCATGTTGCTCTCCATTTTTCTCTTTCTCTTCGTGCTCAGCTAGCATAGCGCAACAAAAAAAAAACTAATGGCCCTCGAGCAAGGCGAAAAGTGAGATACATTTAAATCTGTGGTCCCCATTTCATAGTTCGCGAACTCCAGTTCGCATCAGTAATATGTTTTGTAGGGATTTTGCCCTTTTTGTGGGATTTTTTAACCATAAAAATGCGAGAGGGCGTTTAAGCTTTTTGGCGGGATTTTTTATTGTGTCCAAATTTTGAAAGATTGAAATCCTTTTGAAAAATTTATTGGATTTCACCTGTAATCTAGTATAATTGTCGATTGAATTTTTTGTTTCGTTAAGTTTTCGTTGTTATTAATTAAAAAAATTCTCAATAAATTTTAATTAAATTGATTTGATTCCAGATTTTTACCCCATTTTGGATTCAAACTTTATTTAGCTTCATTCATATCTCAGCTTTTACAGATAAAGTTCTATTATACGTGTGCTAAGGAGCCCTACAAAAAAATTTCCATTTGTACCTTCCTAAAAATGAATCATGGTCTATTTTAAGATATTTTTAAAATATTTTGGATTTTACGATAACCGTCAGCGACCAAAAACTTTATGAAAAAACCTAAAATCAACATGTTTTTCGTAAATATATTAACTGGCGTATCAGATGTAAAAAATTAGGATGTCAGAAAATAAAGGCCTGAAAGTACTCCTCATATATTCCCATATTTTTTGATAATTTTTTTTTTTGATTTCCATACAAAAACTTTGAAAATTTAAATAACATCATTACTTTTATTTTTTATTAATTTCTTACAATATTTTTCAGTAGGTGTTTGTTTTAAAATTAATATTTTAGTTTTCATGTGTAACAATTTAAGCAATTCTGACCAGAAAACAATGCAAGCACTCAAAACCTTTCCAACAAAACTTTGAAAATGAGGATTGCATCAGAAATAAAGAAGTTAATTGAATTTTATGGAAAAACTTTTCAAAAAATTTACGAAAAACAGCAGTATCTTTAATCCGATTGCAAAAATTTTAAGTTGTTTGATGCAGATTGGAAAAGCTTTTTCTGGCCTTTAAGTTCTGACTGTTTATTTTTTTTACAACTATGTATTACAGCAGCCAATATATTTACGAAAAACATAATTTTTGTAGGTTTTTGCAAAAAATTTTAACTCACTGACGACATCCAAAATATTTTGGAAATAATTTTAAAATAGATCAAGGCTCATTTTAAGGGGGCTATTAATGGAACTTTTTTCTCTCCATACAAGTCGAGGCACCTCAATATATACGTTGTGGAGCTTATGCCATACAACGCAATAATCAAACATATAAAGAAACAAAAATTATTTGTTTTGCTTATTTTGCCATTAAAATTGGAGAGACTTTTTTGGGATTTAAGAATATTTTGGAAGGGATAAAGTGTGCAAAAAACGGATTTTTACACATGGATTTGGTATTTTTGCAAAATGGAAATCACATAACTGGATGGAGGAAGTTCTCTTATTCAGTTGGCGCTGAGACTTCAAACGAATAAGTTCACGCCATTCAGCTTATCAGCTTATCCACTGTACAAAATTAAATCGGAATACGAATACAAATTTTTATTTGCAGAACATTTTTAAGGACTGCCATCATGCTTGGTTTTCCAACGCACAGTGGCACATTGAAATATATTTTTTTTAAGGAACTATAGAAATATTAATCCTCAATATTCGTTTGTGGAAAATGAATAACGTAATGCATTAGTTCTTTAACTAGAGAAAGAATACCTTGAAAAATTTATTCAGGACTCATTGGAATGTAAAAGTTCAGAAATTGATACAAATTAAAAAAGGCTTCCCATTTTTGTTGTTTTATAATAATAAAATACTAAAAATAGTTTCTTTATAATATTAATACAATTCTTGCTTAATACCTGCACAACAATTTGTCACAGTGCAGAGAGTGAGCTACTAGCATAAGCACAAAATCCGAAAATTGTAATAGTATGTGTTTGGGGACCACTGATACAAATGCAGAGCGCGCTAAAAAACAAAACAAAACAAAAGACTACTATTTTTTATTTATTTGATATGTATTGTCTTAACCCAATAAAGACGATGATACCATATGGCATCACTAAGTTGGATGGCGTAAAACTAACCGTGCCACATAAAAATTAGGCAAAATAAAAATTAGGTAAAAATAAGCACATGTGTGAAAAAATTGTACCATCTTTAAGGAGTTAATGAGATTGGTAAAAAAACGTCCGTGGCGAAGCTGCGGAAAACAGTGCCTGCTAGTAAATCTAATAAACAGAAACCAAATACATATAATACAGTTTTAATAATTTATTTTTTTCCTGACTAATATAAAAAAATGTAAATAAGTCTAAACAAAAAAAAAATAAAAACCCCCCAAAAAATGTTTTCTGAGAACGCGCCTGATTGACATGATAAGTAAATTGTATTTGATGAAAATAAAGCTGATGTGCTCAAATTAAGGATAAAATATTTACTCACTGATCAGTTTAAACTTATATTTATGACATGACTATTTTAAGTAAATGTGTAAATTTACCTTTATATTAAGAACAACTTTTTTTTAGAGTTGCCCGCATAAAAATAACAATAAATGAATTCAGCCATTATCGAAAATTGGAATTAAGTCAAAGGGAACAATTATTTATATCACCGAATAAAATTCATTATCGAATGAAAGAGTAAAATCTCTAAAATTATTACTTTTTAATTCGAAGTGACAATACTTCAGTTTTATTTACTGTTTTATTTGATAGTTTATAGAAATAAATTGCAATTTGCTTAAAGTACAAAAACTTCCAATTACTTTTAATATCAAACCAAAAATATTCTTAAAAAAAAATTAGAGCACGAACACTGAGAAAAACGCTTATGTAAGGTTAACAAAAAACCTAGTGTAATATTTAAGTGGCTTTGGCAATTTTCAGCCACCCAAGTTATTCATCAAAACACCTATGTTTTACATGTTTTGCTTTCAAAGCAATGCATTGTTTGTACATTGTAATGTATTAAACAATAAATTACTTGAGTGAGTAAGCACAAGTTTATAATTTCCATACAATTCTATCTCCCAAACTGACTTCTGTGATTTTACTATAGTTTTTTTACTGGGTGCAAATTTCATTGTTTAGTTCTAAGCATATTTGATTTTCAAAAAAGTTCGTTAGGATATTTTAACGATATTGACAATTTACAATTTTTTAAGATTTATTTGATACCCATACTGTCATTTTTGGATGCTGTAAAATAAATTTTTTTAAGCAAGCACAGGTCTTGTTACTTAAAACTCCTTTTTAGAAAAATCCTGATCTAGAGAAAAAAGAGGAACGCATTTTTAATATCCTTTGCAATACAAAGGATCACCATTTACAAAAAAACCGCAAATTTTTATTTCAAAGTATGTTAAAAAATGTTGTTGTGTCACTCGATTTTTTTTTTAAATATCGTCGCTTGAGAAAATAAATGTCGTGTGTGAAAATTTTCACGTTTGAGATTGTTGATAACAAGGGGCTATAAATTCTAAAAAAATAGTGGTAAGTCCACAAAAATTTCGCAATCTATTGCAAAATGTGTCTGCAAATAGGCCTGAAATTCTGAAGAATTTTGCTTCGCTAAATTTTTAATTATAGCCCCTTTTTCTTAATAATCTCAAAAGTGAAAATTTTCACATACGACATATTTTCTCAAGCGACGATATGTTTTCAATTTGGTTTTTCATATTAAAATCACTGTCTTTATCAATTTTAATGATACTTTTCGAAAAATAAGTACCTGTTCTATAAAGGGTTAAGAAAAGCAAAGAATTATCAAATCTTTTGGAGAAAGCATTTTTTTCATTTTTTGGTGCATTAGTTTAGATACGGCCGACCTTTTTTTATATCTAGAACTCAAATTACCAATTCGAGGCATCCGCTTTCCATCGTTTGAAAACAGTAAAGAGAGTTCAAGGCGACAAGTGAAATAGATTTCAGAAAATGCAATTAAAAATGTTGAAATGATTGTATTTTTGTTGGCATAATTTTTTTGATAAGGGGCTTACTTTGAAGGCGGTACAATAAATATTGATCACAACTAAATATTCTGTGTTTTACATTGACCAATTCGCTTTCGTAATGATTTTTTTCAGGGACCATAACTGTAGTAAGTTTTATTAAAAAAATTCTTAAATAATACTTTTTTTTCAACTTTTATTTTTCTGCTTCGTAATAATAGTTAAATTTTAAGTTTTTTTGTTTTGCTCACAAAATAAAACTTATTTTTGAGTTAATTTTTTTCCTCACAAATAATTGTCTTTTAAGTTTTATTTTTTCCTCATAAAACAAAACTTATTTTCGAGTTTTACTTTTTTCCTCACAATTTAGAAGTATTTTTTGAGTTTTATTTTTTTCCTCACAAAATAAAACTTATATTTGAGTTTTATTTTTCCCTTACAAATAAAAATGATTTTTTTAGTTTTATTTTTTTCCTCACAACATAAAACTTATTTTCGATATTTTTCCCCCTCACATATAACAGTTATTTTTATAGTTTAATTTTTTTCCTCAAAGTTAAACTTATATGCAGAAAATTAAGAAAAAATATTTTCCATTAAAATTAATAAAAGATTAATAAGGTTTTTAAAAATGCTTTTTTATGAAATACAAAATAAGCCCATAGTTTTTTTTTGTGATTTAAAACATGAAACTTAACCCTTATCTGTGCAGGGAAAAAACTCAAAAAATAAGTATTATTTTGAGAGCAAAATATAAAACTTAAAAAATAACTGTTATTTGTGAGGGAAAAAATAAAACTCAAAAATAAGTTTTATTTTTTGAGGAAAAAAATAACACTTAAAAATAACTGTTATTTGTGAGGGAAAAATAAAAGTCAAATATAAGTTTTATTTTGTGAGGAAATAAATAAAACTCAAAAAATATGTTATTTGTGAGGGAAAAAGTAAAACTCAAAAATAAGTTGTATTTTGTGAGTAAAAAGTAAAACTTAAAAGATAACTATTATATGTGAGAGAAAAAATAAAACTCAAAATAAGTTTTATTTTGTGAGAAAAAAAACTAAAACTTAAAATATTAAACTCTTCATATTTTTGAATAGTGAAGAGATAGCAAATATTTTAGTGTATTAACTTCTTTTGTGCAGTGATTTTTACCTAATAATATTTTTCTTTAAAATTTCAAAAATAACTGTTATTTTCGGTCCCTGCTCTTTTTACGTAATGAATATGTACAATCTAAATTTTTATTGAATTTAACTACAATTGTTCTAGGCAACAGGTAAGCTGCAAAAACTGTAGTAAATTTACACACCCTTATTTAATTCAGTGGCGGCCGTAACCTAGTGGGTAGAGTGCGTGGTCCCTAAGCTAAAGAACCGCGGTAGACCGGGTTCAATTCCAGCTCAGACAGAAAGTTTTTTCAATTGAATTAATTTTTGTGTTCGGTCGTCACCTCTTTGCAGACAATGGCAAACCTTAGAGAGTAAAAATTGTCATGTAAAGCTTCTTGAGAACATAAGCCGTTCGGAGTCGGCATAAAACACGTAGGTCCGGAAGCTAGATCAAAGTCCTTCCAAGGGCTGAAATAGCGAGTTTATTTTTTTTTTATTTAATTCAACACATTGTTTACTATTGATATGTAGTAAAAATCAACAAATAGTGTTTAAGTTAACTAAAAAATTGTAGTAATATTAACCCAGTATGTGCTTCGGTAGTCGGTTCGACTTATAATGAAATTTTTTTTTTCTCTTAATGAAGTCAATCATATTTTTGTTTGAAATACCCATTTAAAAAAAAATTATTTTTTTATTTAATAAAATATATAATAAATCAAAAAACTACCATAACAAAAACAATACCTACTACTCTCATGAGAGTAAAATTCAAACAATTTCATTTAGTTTTACTAAAATTTATGAAGTTAATTAAATGTCTATTGTTATTCTAATAAATTTTACATTTCTATTTTAGACATTTGACTACACTATATTCGATTATATAAAACACAATTTGATACATTTTTTACCGTTTTACATCACGGTTTTGACAATACGCTCAAAGACATATTTTGATTTCTCTTTTATGTTTTAATTGGCATTAAAAATAACAAAATGAATAATCACTTGCATGAAAAAATGCTTCCCAGTGCTTATCCGAAAAGGATAGACCAATAAGACAGAGCTATTTTTTGCTTATTTTATAGGTTTTTGTATTTTTTACACATTTTTCACATTTAACCATTAGCAATACAAGGTTCAATAATATTTACATATTTCACATTTAACCAATAGCAATTCAAAGTTCAATAATATTTACATTTTTCACATTTAACCAATAGCAATACAAAGTTCAATAATATTTTACTAAAAAACTCATTCTTACTTCACTTTCTAATAAAAAACCCGATAACTTTAAAAGAATGATCCTTACACATTGATAACCAGAAATTTTATCTGTTGAATATATTGTAAGTGTTGATAATTTAACATCTGTATAAATTTAATTCAATTAATGTAGGAAAACAAAAGTTTTCAATAAATATTGCAGCAATGTAATATTGTTTTCAATAAAACATTGATTATTTTAAATCTACTGAGTACAAACAAGCCTTAAAATTAATTCAAAGATAATTTAAAAAATTTTTTCTTAATGATGAACTTTCGATAACATTGAAAGCAATGGCTTTAAGATTTTTGCTATTCGAAGACATCGAAAACTTCAATAGTTTTATTTTGAAAAGATTCGTATCTTTTCTAAGATAATAAATGCTTACGAAAACTAAATATCACCCAATCCTCAAGAATAATGGCTCTTTTCTGGGCATGTTTGTGCTTAAGATCATAACAAACATAATATATAAATGTTAATTATATACACTAAAAATTTTTGTTACTTTAGAAAATATCAAAATACAGTATAGTCTCGCTAATCCGGACACTCGCTATACCGGACTTCCCAGTAATACAGACATCTCTACACTTCGGACAGTTTTGATATTTTACATATCAGTTCGGACAGAAAACCAAATCGAACATTTTTGGTTTACAAATTGACTGTCGCTATGTTAATCAAGTCAACGTTTTCTTTTCAAATGTATTTTGTTAATTAAACGGGGGTTTTTGTGAGAACAAGGCTTATTTGCCTGCATATTGTCATTCGGTTCATTTAATTTACGCCTTGAATTTTTATCTACACGTTGATAATGGTGTGAATATTATAATTTAAAAAGTTTAAGTAGTTAGATTCTTAAAATGCTAGCGACAAAAAGGCAACATAAAACGATAAATCTTTCAGAGGTGCAAAATTTTAGATTTTATTGAAACTGTGAAAATCAGTACGATCTTCAGCTGAAAGATTCAAATTATCAAAATCTACAATTTTTGATATAAAGAAAAATAAAAAGACAAAATTATGTGCCGCCAGCATTCCAAGGATCAGGTAAAATGAAATTTTAACAAAGAAAAGGCAAAATGATTGAACCAAATTTGTTTGAGGGAAAAGAAAAAATATCAGGCAAGGCATTATGTAAAAGTAATTTTGTGAAACAATTGTAATTTATTATTTGTAATTTTAAGTTTAGAAATTAATTATTAAGTTTAAAAACATAATAGGTCTGTTCCCGTACTTTTTGGACAAAAGCTGGTAAAACTGTCAAAAGCGTGAGCATAAAACAAAATCTCTCAAAAATAGATAGAAACATAAAAAAGTACTCGAACGTTTTTCGGACTAAAATGGTATAAACTGCCAAATAAAATAGTTTGCCGAAATGAAGAAAAATTTTCACATTCATATGCATTACAATATTGAAATTAATTCTCAAATTAAAATTTATATTTACTTTTTTTTACAATTTAACATGTTTCTGATGGCAATTCCAATAGTTTTGATTTATATAAAAGAACTTTTTATGTTCTGCTAACTTATCCTTTTTTACTTGTAAATAGCTGTTTTTAAGCAGTTTAACACTTTTACCATTTTTACTAGAACAAATTTCTCGAACTAAAACTTGGAACTTTTGACAGTGAGGGTAAATTTTGTACACTCTGTCTACTGCACTCTCTTTTACCATTTTTTCAAGTAAGGGAACGTTTTACGGACTAAAACCGGGAAGCTGGTGAATTGGACTAAAACTTGAGAGTATGGGAACAGACCTTTTATTTATGTTCTTATATAAAATTTCTTAGTAAAAGCGTTTGAATTAATAAGGCTCAACTATGCATTCAAATATGCTTAAATTTGTTTAGCAAATTCTTCTACTTTCTGTATTCCGGACACATCCAGTAATACGGACATACACCGAAACTATATGTGTCCGGATTAGCGAGACTGCACTGTATTTCAATTTCCGGAAAAATTCATTTCACTTTTAAAAGTGACTAATTACAATAGAATTTTTAGTTTTTCTCCTGTATTATTTGCTGCATTAACATTGCGAGAAAGAAATAACCAAAAAATGCAAGGCTTACGTACAAATTGGACAAATATTTTGGTGCGAATCCAAAAATAAATTCGCAGGATATCCCAGCTAAACGGTCAGCCTTCAGTCGATGTTGGAGCTCAAGCTAAATGCTTAGACAGGCAAAAAATAACGTTTTTGCTCAATTCCCTCGTCAACGGAATGCTAGTTGTAACAACGAAATTGGTTGTTTTTGTTTTTGTAACTTTGGTACATGTGTTGCCAACGTGCATTTTTTCGCCATTGATTTAAACACTTTCAAACATATGTATGGATGTTTGTGTCTCTATGCTCATACATAGATCAACGCTGCGTAAAAAATCCACTAGCTTGGTTTTGGATTTTTATCCAGTCCCACTCAATATTCAAAGCTTCGAATGTCTGGCGGATTTGCAAGCCTTCGGCTCCACTTCATGCTGTTTCCCAAATCCAGAATGCGTTTTGTGTGTCGCAATAGAAATTTAATTCCGTTCGGATTACCAAATGTTGGCGGGTTGCAATTTTTTTATATTTTTTTTTTATTGCAACAACTTTGAATGCAGTAGATATTGACATTTTTTGTCGCTTTTTATGAGTGAGGTAGCATTGAAATTTATACGCTTGCAAAACACTTCATCGTGTTTGAGTTACATGAAAAATTACTCTAATTTTATTAACATACCCTACAGCCGATTTTATTGGGTTCAGTTCAGTTGATGAGAATCAAATAAACTAGCCATGTACTTCGAGTATCTCTGCCAATGTCCAATAAAGTTCACGCCTTTGCCATATCAGTAGTTATAGAAAATTCATTCGCCAAACAAGGTGTAAATTTCTGGAAGCGCAATAATTTTTGTGGAATTGTTTTTGCATCTGCACTTGCTAGATATGTAGCTTTCAAGTGTTTCTTTTTTAAAAATTATTTCATTGGATTTATAGTTTTTTATTTGTTTTGTTTTTGTGCACAAATTCCAATATTCTCGTTTTGCTGAAATAGTATCTATCTCTCGTCAGCGACAATATTCGATTTTTTTAAATTTGAATCAAATGAAATGATGCGTTGAATGAACAAAAAATATGCATCGCTTAGATAAACTTGGATCCGCTTAAAAAATAAACCGAGAGTATTATTTGTTATTTTAGATGACAATACAATTGTTCAGCTTATAAATGAATTTAAGAAGCTTTAGCCTTATTCAATCTGTACAATATTATAAAGTCGTGAATATGATTTCAGTTTGACTGAAGTTTTGTCAAAAAATTATAAAAAAAATTAAATAAAAAACTTTTATCTAACCGAGTTTTAAAATAAAAAGTTCATACTATTAATTAAACGATATTGTTAATTAAAAGTTTTTTCTTAAGTGAAAAATATCGTAAAAGGTTTTGTTACTTTTAATAATGCAATCACTTCTCAAATCAGCTGTTTCAATTTTTATGTATCAAAAGGCAAAACAAAATTACATTTAGCTTATATTTTTATTCACTGTTTCAATTTTTTTTTTCAAAAATATCAAACAACATTACTGTCCAACAATAAACCATGATAAAACAGCTACTCTAACCATGCTCTTTAATTACAACTATTCTTAATCTGCTACAAATCAGAGACAAACTAATATAAAAAAAATGTACCTACACAGTAAAAAATATGAGGATAAATTTTATACTATTTGGTGTACATATAAATCCAAGCAAAAAATATTTTAAAATTTATACCATCATCTATTATAAAGTTTTCCAGACCAATTTTCTCGTCAGACCAATCGAAATCACTATATTATTAAATTTCTCAATTTCGGTGAATTTTTTATTTTCGAACCAGAATATTTTTTGATTTTCAAATGATATCCATATAAAATTTTTAAATTATATTTGTTTTATTATTTTTATAATATTGAGTGGCATAAAATTTATAAATTATTTGGAATAAAATAAGTTTCTACCACGCAAATGTTATAAAAAAGATAAAATTTACCTTAAAATTTTTTACTGTGTAGTCTTAAAATAAGCCCTGAATATTGTCGAAGTGAGATTCCATCAAAATAGCCGGAAAAAATAGTTGGGAAACTGGGGGCGATGGAACAATGTAACATGTCTGACTGTCTCAACCTGGCGAGGCCAGCATAATCTTTGTGAAATCGCCTCAAGTCGACTCAAACCTCCACGTGGTGTTTCCCGGGCAAAGTCAAAACTGACAACCGTTAGTTTGGCGGCTAATCTGAGCGGCGGGCCTCCCTAGGCTTAAAATAGGTTGTGCGTCGGGTTTGAAGCCCACCCGTCAAAGAAATTTCAATGAAAATAAATAAGAAAAGAAGAAAAATGATCCCCAAATCTGATGACGACTACCGCAAACGAAAAACTGATAATGATTTACGGATATGCACCTGGAATGTCCGAACCCTTAATTGGGAAGGTGCCTCTATCCAACTGACTGATGTCTTGGAAAGATACAAAGCTGATATCACTGCTATCCAAGAAATGCGATGGAAGGGACAGGGTTGCATTCGGCATGCACCCTGTGATATCTACTACAGCGGCCATGCGGAGAAGCACGAGTTTGGATGCGGATTTGTAGTTGACAAGAGACTACGGCCCCACGTCCTGCGATTCACACCTGTGAACGAACGACTTGCCATAATCCGCATCAAGGTTAGATTTTTCAATATAAGCCTAATATGTGCGCACGCTCCGACAGAAGACAAGGACGATGAGATCAAGGAAATTTTCTACGAGCGCCTTGAAAATGCTTACGAGCGCTGCCCCCGTCACGACGTAAAAATCGTGCTTGGTGACTTCAACGCTAAGGTGGGCAAGGAAAATATTTTTGGTTCAACAGTCGGAAAGTTCAGCCTCCACGACAACACCTCCGATAACGGAATGAGGCTGATTGACTTCGCCGCAGCACGAAACATGGTCGTAAGTAGCACTAGATTCAAGCATCTCAATATTCATAAAGCCACCTGGATGTCCCCTGATCAAAAAACAAAAAATCAAATTGATCACGTTTTGATCGACGGAAGGCACTCTTCCAGTGTATTGGATGTACGCACGATCCGTGGTGCAAACATTGACTCGGATCACTATCTTGTTGCAGCTAAGATCCGTACACGCTTGTGCGCAGCTAAGAATACACGCAACCCTACACAGAGAAAGCTAGACGTCGATAAGCTGCAATCAAAACAGACAGCCGATGCTTTCGCCACTCGACTCTCACTCCTGCTTCAAAGCACTCCTCTAATCGATGATATATGCGCGCAGTGGACACACATTTCCAACTCCATGCGTGCGGCTGCTGAAGAGGTGATTGGCTACCAACGCCCTCGCCGAAACCAGTGGTACGACCAGGAGTGTCGCGACGCCACTGCAGAGAAAGACGCCGCCTACAAAGCCACCCTGCAGTCGGTTGTAACGCGCGCTGCTAAGGAGCGATACAAAGAAAAGAGGAGGGAAGAGAGACATATTTTCAGGCGGAAAAAAAGAGAGGCAGAAAAGCGCGAGCAGGAGAAGATTGAGATGTATGGTGACAGGAATGAGGCCCGAAAATTTTTCGAAAAATTAAGACGCCTTGCCGATGGTTTTAAAACCGGGGCCTCTTCCTGCAAGGATGAAAACCGGAAATCTAGTGACAGATGTACAGAGTACACTGACGTTATGGAGGGCACACTTCTCTAAGCTTCTAAATGGCGACGCTGACAACAATCCCGCCAATAGAGATGATATTCCGGAAACCCCAATTGCGGATGACAGCGATGAGGTTCCGCTGCCCGACTATGATGAAGTTCTGACAACTATAGCTCGGCTTAAAAATAACAAAGCCGCGGGAGCTGATGGCTTACCTGCTGAGCTGTTTAAGAACGGAGGTGAAGCTCTACTTAAATGCATTCACGAGCTTCTATGCAAAATATGGTCGGAAAAATGCATTCCGAACGATTGGAATCTCAGTGTGCTCTGACCAATCCACAAGAAAGGCGATCCCACTATCTGTGCCAATTACCGTGGGATAAGCCTTCTTAATATCGCATATAAGGTCCTGTCGAGCGTTCTATGTGAAAGATTGAAGCCCATTGTAAACGAACTGATCGGACCTTATCAGTGTGGCTTCAGACCTGGAAAGTCCACCATCGACCAGATTTTCACGCTACGACAAATCTTGGAGAAGACTCAAGAAAAACAAGTCGACACCCACCATCTTTTTGTCGACTACAAAGCCGCCTTCGACAGCCCAATAAGGAAGCACCTGTACTCCACCATGTCTGAATTTGGTATTCCTGCAAAACTAATACGACTCTGCAGGATGACACTGAGCAACACCAGCAGCGCAGTTAAAATCGGGAAGGACCTCTCCCCACCATTTATTACCAAACGAGGTTTCAGACAAGGTGATTCCTTATCGTGCGACTTTTTCAACCTAATGATGGAAAAGATCATCCGAGCTGCTGATCTGAGACGTAGTGGCACAATATTCTACAAGAGTGTTATGCTGCTTGCGAATGCTGATGACATAGATATCATTGGCCATAATACGCGCGAAGTCAGTGCAGCATTTTCCAGATTAGAAAGAGAGTCAAGTCGAATGGGTCTGTCAGTGAATGCAGATAAGACGAAATACTTGGTGTCAACAAACAAACAGTCCCAGCGTCTTGGAACCCACGTTACCGTTGACAATACCTCATTCGAGGTTGTGAAGAACTTCGTTTATCTGGGATCCAGCATTAATTCAACCAACGACATCAGCATTGAGATCAAACGAAGAATAACTCTTGCCAACAGGTGTTACTTTGGGCTCAGTAGGCAATTGAGAAGCAGAGCCCTCTCTCGACGAACGAAAATCACGCTCTATAAATCGCTCATCATGCCCGTCCTACTTTACGCATCACAAACCTGGACGCTGAGCAGTTTAGATGAAAAGACTTTAGGAGCATTCGAGAGAAAGATTCTTCGTAAGATCTACGGACCAATCTGCGTCAATGGCGAGTACCGAATACGGTGGAATGATGAACTGTATGAGCTGTACGCTGACATCGACATAGTCAAGCGCATTAAAATCGAGCGGCTTCGCTGGCTTGGTCATGTTCAGCGCATGAAAGACGATGCTCCAGTGAAGAAAACATTCGATTCGGTACCCAGCGGCGGTCAACGCAGAAGAGGACGACCGCATCTTCGTTGGAAAGACCAAGTAGAGGACAACCTGACGAAGCTTGGAATTTGCAACTGGCGCCAGCAAGCGAAAGACAGAAATGGCTGGCGCAAATTCTTAGATGAGGCCAAGACCGACATACGGTTGTAGCGCCAACTAAGTAAGTAAGTAAGTAAGTAGCCGGAAAAATTACAGGAAAAGATACGAAAAACCCAGTAACGACAATAGCAAAATTAATTTTATATACACTGCAAAATCAACATGTTTTAAAGTGCTTTTTTTAAAATGCTTTTTTTTAATGAAAACCATAAAAAATGTTTATTATGTGTTCGTATTTTTTAATACATTTACTCTTTCTGTGACAAAATCTGTCACTAGATATTTCTTAAACGCAAAGTTTTAAACAAAATTTGGCTAATCACAGATTTCAGTAAAATAAGAGTTAATGTTTTATATACATATATAGGTACTTCCTTATCTGAATATTTAAAAACTGTTTAGAGTTTGTTTGAAAAAGTGTTTGTGTTTCTTGTTAAAACATGTTGATTTTTTTTTAGTATTCCAAATACACATCTCTTTAAATAAATGTTTTTCTGTCCTAAGATAATAAAGATTTTTTTCTATCTGCTGCAAATAATTCGTAGATAAACGTTTGATAAGCTGGTGACTAAAATAAAATTGAAAACAACAAAATTAACAATTTATTATAAAATCTTAATTTTGATCATTATCCAATCACAATTCAGTATCCAAAAAATTTAAGAAATATCTAGTTAGCTTTGTCATCGCCAGAGCTGTAAAAACATTGACATGGCCACATATCTTAAGCCTTGTCATTGTCACCAAAACACATCGTAATCTATAAAGATATTCTTGATTCAAGTTGCCCAAATCTTCGTCCTAGTTCATGTCCCAATTCTAGTTCAAATCTAACCTTTTTTTCTAATCCTATTCTTTATCCTTGCTCCAATTCGTGTTTCTATCCTATTCCTTAGCCATTCTTATCTAATCCTTTTTTATTCCTAGTTCAAACCCTTGTCTAAGTCTTCGTTAAAATAAAAAGAAACCAATTGGCCCATCGTGTTGTTTATGTTATTTAATGTTTGAACACAAATGATAGAGGACTAAACCTACGAGTTTTATGCCGACTCCGAACATTCTGTCTAAGCTGGGGATAGAACCCGGGCTACCACGGTTCTTAAGCATATGGGCCACGTACTCAAACCAGTAAATTACGGCTATTTTTGTCCTTAACCCGAATCACCCACAGTAATTTTTTTTTAATTCTTAGAATGACCTATTAACGCAATTGTAAAATGGTTTAAGCTAAATTAAGCACATTTTAAGTGTTTGTGTTTGCGTTGCCTATGGCAACGACAGGGTGTTTCGGGCTAAACATTACCATCATTTGATGTGGTATACATTTAGGGTATTCCCAAGGTATCATAAAGTTGTATATCTTAAGTTGAAAACATGAAAATATACAACTAGTGTGAACAACCCCTCATAAGTTATTGTGTTATTTCAGCTCTCAAACAGCTGATACAAAACAAGCGAAAATAATCATATGTTATCACAACGCCAAAAGAGCGCTAAGAATACAATATAATATCCATTTTGTAATATATTTAGGGTATTCACAAGGTGTGTTATCATGTCATATTTTCCTAAAATTTTACAACTAATATTTACAAGATAAATAAATGCAAATAAGAAACAGCTGTTTGTTTACGACACTTCAATAAACATAGCTTTCAGTGTCGTAATATATTGGTACTTTTTTATATGGAAGGCAACAATAAAATGTTTAAACTAGTGTTAAATCTTAGGACAATATGACATGATAGCACACCTTGTGAATATCCTAATTATGTTTTCATATGTTGTAAAGACCATGTATTCTCAAAATCATAAAAATTTCTCAGTAGTTAAGAGTCAGGAGTCAGGGTTAAGATGCTGCATTAGCGGCTTTATGATGTTTTTAATTTTTTTTTTTATATTTCTCATGAATCTTAAGAACCTTCCTTTACTATTGCACTATAAAATTACCCCTAATGAATATAGTCTCCGAGGTATTATGACATGCAACGCTCTTACATTTTTGTTGCATAACGCAACTACCGCCACGATAGTATGATATCAAACATTTTTTAATTATTTTTTTCACTAGGACACGACCATCCTTCTCTATCGTATAATAATTTTTACCGTAGCACCTATACTTAGTGAGTTTTACATACAACGATATTGCACTATTGTTGCATAAGCCTCCAAAACCTGATGACAACATAATTTGTACCATGCATTTCTTTCATTCTTCGTTTCGCTTTCTTAACAATTACCGCAGCGCATTTTTACCGAGTAGCTTCTTATTCTATGATACAATTTTTATTTTTTGTTTCTTGAGTGTCTTTTTGTGCATATTTATAAAACGTATTTTTTTTTGTGATGACTTTCCCATGCCAACTTTGTGAGAAAAATCTCTCTAATGATATTTTTTAACTGTTTTGAGAGTTTCTTTCCCATGGTATTTTTAAATTCAGCGTGGTATTTTTGAACTCATGTGGGATTTCTTGCCACAAGATTTAAAAAAAAATGTTCACATATATTTTACTTTCTTTTTTATTGTATTTTATATTATTACTTTATGTTAAAATATTATGGCACGATAAGGGTTAGTTTTTAATAATACAATATTACACCATTAATACACCATTTTTAATAATACAAATATAATATGAGAACACAATGATATATATCACTGTACGACAATGATATATATAAAAAATTATGAAATTACATATATAATGTATATATTTTGTATACAAATTTATTAAGTATTTGGAAAATATCTTTAATGTGTATTGAAAGTATCATATTGGGGGTTGGAATTAATTTTAAAGGTTTTTTTTCGGTTTTTGAGCATTTATTTAGAAACAACGGTACAAGGTATATTATTCAAAGTATTGTCCATCGTTAGCTACAACATTTTCCCATCTTTCTGGCAGCATATGGATTCCGCGCCGGAAGAACGATTCGTCTTTTGAGGCAATCCACGAATCGACCCATTTTATGGTATCCTCGTAAGAAGTGAAGCGCTGCTCAGCCAAGCCATGCGTCATCGATCTGAATAGGTGGTAGTCGGAAGGGGCTATGTCTGGGCTATAAGGTGGGTGGGGTAGCACATCCCAATTCAGCGCCTCCAACGTTTCCTTGACGGTTCTTGCAACATGTGGCCGTGCGTTGTCATGTTGAAAAACCACTTTGTCGTGTCTTTTGGCATATTCCGGCCGTTTAACCTTTAATGCTCGGGTCAATTGCATCAATTGTTGTTGGTAGCGTTCCCCAGTGATGGTTTCGTTAGGTTTTAGCAGCTCATAGTACACGACACCCTTCTGATCCCACCAAATACACAGCATAAGCTTGGCGCCATGAATATTCGGCTTGGCCCTCGATGTTGATGCATGGCCGGGTGGTCCCCACGATTTTTTTCGCTTAGGATTATCGTAATGGATCCACTTTTCATCGCCAGTGACAATACGATGCAAAAAACTCTTCCTTTTATGCCGTTGAAGCAGTTGTTCGCACATGCAAAATCGCCGTTCAACGTCTCTCGGCTTCAACTGGTACGGCACCCAATTTCCTTGCTTTTGAATCATTCCCATGGCCTTCAAGCGTTTGCCGACCGTTGATAAGTCGACTCCCAATGATTCTGACAATTCTTGAAGGGTTTGACACGGGTCTTCATCGAGCAAAGCCTCCAATTCCTCATCTTCAAACTTTTTCGGCTGGCCCGGACGCTCTTTGTCTTCCGTATCAAAATCACCACTTTTAAACCGACGAAACCAGTACTCACAAGTAGAAATCGATGGAGCATAGTCCCCGTAAGCCTCAGTAAGCGTGCGTTGTGCTTCAACCGCTTTTTTCTTCAAATGGAAGCACAAAAGTAAACCTTCCCGCAAATTGCGTTTTGTTGGAACGAAAGTCGACATGTTCACAGAGAAAAAATATATGTTGTTTACACTTCAGTGGAATGACACATACTAAAAAATGAAGCTTAGACAATGTGCTTTGAAATGAATATAGTCACAGGTGTGCCCGATGCGATCTATTGATAGTTACGCCATCTCTTAGAAAACCTTTAAAACTAATTCCAACCCCCAGTAAATAAGTAAACAAATAATAATACATCCAAGCATGAGAAGCCATGTACCCAGTGGGCATTTAAGCTAGCGTTACTCAAAAGAAAGCATGGTAGTAGTGCTCTTATTGGCGTCAATATACCATCCATGCACGCTGTATTGATGAGTGCTTCTGTAAGGCCTACCTTTTGAAGGTTTGCGCTCTTTTCATATTATTTTAAATCAGTGTCGGGCAGCTTTGCACACCTATACTTTCTCATTTTGAGTATGTATTAATGAGCGCTTTAAAGCTCACACTGAAAACAAAGTAGTGCTAAAGCGCTTTTTGCAGAAATCTTACTAGGCATTATGGGATATTTTTTGCTCGGATTTGAATTGCGAAATTAAATAAATAAGTAGTCAAAAGGAAACAGAATGTCAAAAGGAAACAGACCGACAGACGGATAATGTGAAATACAGATAAGCAGACGGAAATGTAAAAAGGCAGGCTAATAGTAAAAAAACAAATATGTTTTTTATTGTGCTTATGTTGCTTATTGTGATTTGCCAAGGCTAAACTGACAACGTAAGATGCTTTCATTATACGCACTTGGAACTGATCACTATATGATATGATATGTGGAAATGCCGCTTTTAAATAATTAATTAATTTCTCCATCGCATGCCCCACAATTACCTTATATTGGCCTTTTATTGCATAATTTTTATTTTACCTTTTTGATGCCGCGCTATGCCGTTATGTTTTAAAAATACAAAAAATTTTCATATATACTTCCAAAAATTTTGCATACATAAAATTTTATACAGTGTAATCTTACGTTATATCTGTGGTGATGAGCAATAACAGCTTAAGTCTTATTTCAAAGTTTCCAGAAATCTTTCTTCAAAGTTTTCAATCGCCATATAAGTTATATGAAAGGGCCTTTTGTTTTTGCGTCATATCTTTGGCTAAGGTCATGCTAGTAGTTCTAGATTTTGTGTGTTCATAATGATATATACGTGGAACACAACTATATCAATAACTCAGTTCTGTCTTAAATCGACTTAAGCTATTATTGCTTATTGAAACAAATATAATAAAATATATTCAAGGAACACGCAAGCGCAGATCTTATCTGCTTGACATTCGCTTGAACACTGAAGCTTTGATCGTTCTGTAGGTGAGATGAATACATATTTTACTGCACAAACACAATTTCAAGTGTGCAAAGCTGCCCGACACAGTTTTAAATGAATACATTTTTAATCAAATTTAGAAAAAATTATAAATGAAATGAATTAAAGAAAAAATCAAGATTTAAAACAGAAAAATTTTTCCGAGTTGGGTTTCGAACCCAGGTCTCCGAAATCCAGCACATTCATATTAATGAGAACTTTCATATGGAAAAATTCTAAGTCTTTTCTATTATTTTTGTATGAAGAAATTTTACAAAAAAATCCCAAAGAAATTTTTAAATGAACAGAAAAATTTGTAAAAAATATAAATTTAAAAAAAAAATAACCGAACCGAAATATAATCGAACCCGTGCTCCCGAAACCTTACTTTAATTTGTTATGATTTTTTATTTGTTAAATGAGCTGAAGTTTGTTAACAACTGCGGTAGATGAGTGAATAAAATGTCGGACCGCCATATGAGAGGACGTTGGTTCAAATCTGGATATGTCAGTAGTTTTTTATTTCAAGTTGATATTTATATTGCTTTCCTTTCTAACGTGCATTCTCAAAAAGGGCTTCTAGCAGGCTTCTTTAAAGTCGCGAGAGAGGAAGGTCTAGAAAATTTTTTCGTTTCATATAAAAAAGTTAATGGGTTTGGATATGAGTACGGAAGGGCTAAAAATTCCATATGATGGCCTGCTAGAAGCGCTCCAAAGTGCAATTTTGCCCACTGGGTACACAGTCACACATACACAGGCAGAGAAATAGAATATATACCCAGTGGGCATTTTAGCGATTGCTCCGCAAAAGAAGGCATGCTAGCACTGCTATTATTGGCGTCAATACACCTTCCATGATCACTGCATTGATGAGTGCTTCTGTAAGGCCTACCTTTTGAAGGTTCTGATTCTTTTCATATTATTTTATATAAAAAAAATTAACAAAAAAAATTCCAAAAATACACAGAACAGTTTGTAAAAAATGTAGATTTAATAAAAAACAACAAAAAAATTTTTTGTAAGAGTTGAGTCTCGAACTCGGGCTCCCGAAAACTAACATATTATATTATATGAAAATATTTATACGGAAAAACTCCAAGTCTTTACTTATATCTAATATATAAAATTCTTCTGCCACGGGGTACGTAATCGAACTCCTCCGAAACGGCTCGACCGATTTTCATGAAATTTTGTATGTATATTTTGTAGGTATGAGAATAGGTCGTAAAGTATATTTCAACCTCCTACTAACAGTGGGCGTGGCACCTCCCATACAACCCAAATTTGCGATATCGAATATCTTTGGAGTTATAAGCCGCTTAGCCTCGGAATTCGGTATTCGACAATTTACACGTGCCGCTTCGCAGATAAAATTTTGTGAGAGTTGGACAAGGGGGCGTGGCACCTCCCATACAACCCAAATTTGCGATATCGAATAGCTTTGGAGTTATAGGCCGCACATCCTTGGAATTCGAAATTCGACCACAATTTACACGTGGCGTTTTACTGATAAAATTTTATGGGAGTTGGACAAAGGGGCGTGGCACCTCTTATACAACCCAAATTTGCGATATCGAATAGCTTTTGAGTCAATCAAACAAAGCAAACAAAGCCTCGGAATTCAGCATTCGAACTCAATTTACACATGCAGTTTTACTGATAACTTTGTATGACGTTGGACAAGGGGGCGTGTCACCTCCCATGCAACCAAAATTTGAGAAATTCTACAGCTTTTGAGTTATAGGTCGCACAGCCATGGAATTGAGTATTCGACCACAATTTACACATACAATTTCACTGATAACATTTTATTCGCGTTTGGCAACGGGGCCGCGGCAGCAACGCGCCGGGTTTAAGCTATCTATATATATAAAATGGAATGTGTGTTTCTTTATTTGTTTGTTTGTACCTTATAGGAGACCAAACCTCTGGACCGATCTTCCTGAAAATTTCACAGCATTTAACTGGGACTCTGGCATGATTAATAGGGTACTTTTTCGACCACTCCCACTTTTACGCCCACTTTTTTAAAATTATGTAATGGCTCCCATATAGTTTTTAACAGATTTACTTCAAATTGTATACACATTATACTCCAGGCGAGGTAGAAATAAACATTTCTTACGCCACGCCCCCTTTTACGCCCCTTTTCACGCCAAATTTAAGTTTTAAACTTTTTGTTCTCTGTACAAATTTGTTCCTTCCAACGGATTATTTTTTATTTGGTAGTATATTGCTCTTAATACTGTTAACGTCGCCATATTACTATGAACCACGCCCACTTCACCGCCCCCTTTTTTAATTCAGATACTTACTTATACCACTAACAATGTTTGCTATACAAAATACTTTTTTTGTAATATGTATTTACCTAAAGTTTTATATAGTTGTTATCTACAGGTAAGGTAGCCATAGATTTTTTATTACCAAATCCCCCTTTTTCGCCCCATTTTACTTTAATTATAATAAATTTGCTTTCAATCTATATATATAAAAATGAATGTCTGTCTGTTTGTTTGTTTGTTTGTGCTTTATAGGAGGCCAAACCCTTGGACCGATCTTCTTTCCGATCTTCTTTCACAGCATTTTACTATGAATCTGGAAAGAATAAAATTCTATATGAAGTTTTTGTTTGACAAAGGGGCGTGGCACTGCCCATATAACCTAAAAATTTAAATCGCCATATTTTGGGCATTTTTTGACCTACGTTGATGCTATTTGGTACATATGGTATTGGCATAGTTAGGAATACGTACCAGGAGAAAAGTGGGTGGGACCACGCCCCTTTTTAGGAAAATTAAAAATCGCAATATAGTCTTAACTACTGGACCGATCATCATTAAATTTTCACAATAGGATATTCTTACGAAATAATAAATTCTTGACTATATAAAGTTGTGAGTGGACGAAGGGGCGTGGCCTCGCCCATATAACCCAAATTTTAAAATCGTCATATCTTGGGCATTTTTTGACCAACGGCGGCAGTATTTGCTATATATGGTATTAGCATGAATAGAAATACGTACCAAAAGAAAAGTGGGCGGAGCACGCCCCTTTGTTTGCGATATATTGGAGGCTGGACCTGATAACCGATCTTAAATTTTCACAGCGTTCAGCTTTGACTCAGGAATACTTATTACATGATAATATTTTTCGACCATGCACACTTCTGCACCTACTTTTTTACTACGTTTATTAATGGCTATACCACAAATCATGTCATTAAAATCATTAAAATACATATTAATTAAAATAATGGGGTAGCTCAATTCTCTTTCTTCTACCACTGTCTTCAAAACAGCTGATTTTATAATACGTGTTAATTAAAATAGAGAGTGGGGTAACCCCATTCTCATTCTCCCACAACAGACTGCGAAACAGCTGATTGTGTAATTGCTGCTTTTTGATTGGTCTAAAAATAAAAAGGGGGAGCATGAAGCAAATTACATGCGATTCAGCGCTGAATTCTAATTGGTTTACAACAAAAAAAGAGGCGAAGCATTGCAATAATTAAATTAAATAAATAAATTTTTGTAAATATATAAATACTTTTCATTTTATTTTAAACGAGGGGGTAGCGAAGCACACCGGGTTCAGCTAGTTTTTGTATAAAGAAAATTTATAACAAAAATTCAAAAAAATTTTAAATACACAGAACACTTTGTAAAAAAATTTAAATTTAAAAAATCAACAAAAAAAAATTTTTTTCCGAGTTGGGTCTCGAACCCGTGCTCCCGAAAGCTTACTTTCATTTGTATTGATGCAAAATAAGCTGTTGATTCTTAACAACCACGATAGACGAGTGGGTAAGATATCGGAATGCCACATGAGAGGACCATGATTCAAATCTGAAATTATTCTTCGTTTTTTATTTGAAATTGATATTTATATTGCTTTTCCTTCTAACGTGACTTCTCGAAAGAGCGCTTCTGGAAGGTCTCTTTTGAGCAAGAAAATCGGAAGGTCTGACAAATGTTCCTATTTCATACAATCCATAAAACGGTGTTTGCAAGGAGTGTAGAAGTACTTTTAAGACCTAGCGCAGGCCTACTAGAAGGCCTTCGGACTCCTTCAATTGCCCACTGGGTAAGGCAGCTCGCTAGCATAGAAAAGGCAGCTCGCTAGCATAGAAAAGGCAGTCTTGAAACAAGCACAGTAACATGCACATACTTTGAGGCTGAGAAGTTATCTTAGAGAAAGTGTATCCACCCTTCAACCGTAGCGTATTCTGAGTGAAGGTGTATTCGAGCGTAGCTATCTTAAGCGAAGGTGTCTCCATCTTTGACCATAGTTAAGGCTAAGTGAAGGTTTTTCCACCCTTCAACCGTGGTAACTCAATAAGTATCATAGTAAATGAATAGTTACTAAATAAAAATGAATAACCACAAATTAACTATATTAATCTCATTTATATTATTATTAGTAATAATTATTTAAATTACTGTTAAGTAATGAATAACACTAAAAACAGAAATAATGAAGACTTGATTTATTTAAAACGCTGGAATGCTTGTTTTAACATTGGAATCTTTGGTAAATAAGAATTATGTTATAAGAACCCCTAGTTTACTCACTAAGCCTACCTCAGCAAAACCTGTAACTGACAGAAAGGGTGCGAAACAATATGTTACTGAGTCATATGAATATTGCTTAAAAAATAATTTTGTAGGTTTAGATTTAAGAGGATTTTAAGAAATGAAATTAGAAAACGTTACACACAAGCACACAAGGCACACAAGGCACACAAAAATGAAAAATAGACGTGAACTTAATTTTTTGTTGTAAAATTTATTGGCATACTCAGTTTTTCCCAATCAGGTCAAAATCTTGAGAAAGTTGCGATTGAAATTAATTCACTTTTAGACCCATTTTTCTTTTATTTTTCTTATCTTTTAAGACCAAAAATGTCACACCTCCGCTGATTTTGCTTCAACTTTCAGAATAAAATCTTCTTAGAAAATAAAATACTAATTTGAGTAAAAAAATTTTATGATGTTTTTTTAAGCTCAACATTCAAATTTGGTACAAACTGTAACATGACGTTATAATTATAGTTCTAAGCTACATTAAGAATTATGGTTAGTTTTATAAGTTTATTTGATCACCAAATCAAATAAATACCTAATGCAGTTGCAAGACAAGAAAAGCTGTATGAAAATATATCTTTATTACCTTTAAATTATGCTGCCCCAACTACACTACACTACACTAAAAATTATAGTTCGTTTATTTAATCACCACTGTAACCACCAAATGCAGCTGCAAGACAATAAAATGAAAAACCGAACAACTAATAGCCGATACACATTGACTGCAACAGGCGTCCACCGACAAAACGAAAACTTGCCGACAGAGAGAAATGTCGCAGAATTTTCGACGACTTGATTATAATGAGAGCAACAGCGACTGACTGTATTTTAAACAAAATATAAGCAAACTCTTCTGTGCTCGCTTTTGCTGTCTATCAAATTAGAAATAGATTGAAGTCAGCGGCAGCAACAATTGTAGTCGTGTTCTCTCTTTGTCGTGCCTCAGCCTACGACAAAACCACGTCACAAAATGGAGGAAAAAGCGAAATTGCTTGACTTTTTAAAACTCATGGATACAACAAGCCTAGCTCGATTTTCACGTTTGAAGGAATTTTTGAAAAGCGAATAACTAGTAATTGTTAAAATAAAAAACGATTTTATTTAAGAACTTTTTGAATTTTGAAATTCAAATATCAAAAATTGTATTATCTTTAAATTTCGACTTGATTGAGAAAAACTGAGTATGCCTAAATTCTACGACCAAAAATGAAGAGTTTGTGTCTCGGCGTTTTTGTGTGTTTTTTCAAAACTTAAAAATTTACCTATAGTGTAATGATTTTTTGATTGCATTTGCAAAAAATTGGTTTAATTTTCTCAAAATTGCAGCAAAAGTAGTTTGAAATTTGAGATATTTCCCGTTGAAAATTAAGACTTCTTTAAATAACTTTAACATTGAGATCCAAAGCAAATATTAAAGGGATCAATTATACCTTTGATTCGTTCAGATCACCATATAATAAAAACAGAGAACATCAATAAAATTCATCTTGAATTAAAAAAAGAAATAACTCCACAATTAGCATCCAAGTAAATCATTTTCAGAGCTTTGGTGTCATATTAAAATGAAAAGGACAAACGTGAAAGTTAAAATTTTCGTCAAATAAGATTTTAAGTGAAATTTGTGTCAAGTCTTCCGCACTCTTCGTCAAATTTCAAAAGAATATTTATTAAAAAAGTTTATCCATGTTGTAATTTCGGTTGGCAACTATTGATGACACCAAAGAATCAGCCTTTATACTCGTATCATAACTATAATCGTAGCTCTTATACCTAGCGATTAATTATTGCATATGACGCAGTAGCGTTTTCAACTTTTAATTTTATGATAATCACAAGATATGACGTAACCTTGCTATGTCAAAAAATTGCAAAACTATCTTCTAATTTTTTTTTCCATTTCTTTCCCTTTCGTTTTTAACCCACATACTTGCAACTCCACATATTTCTTTTCAAGATTTATTAAGAAATAAGTAAAACTTAACAAGCCTCCGTCAATCCTTTGAGCATAAAATTGTACTGCCTCTTTTGTTTTTCAAACATTTAATTAAAATAACGCGAGCCTTATGTCTGTCTACTTCATCTCCTGTTTTTCCTGTTTTACTCACAAAAGTCTTAAATAAATGACCTCGAGCTTCTTGCAAAAAGATTTTTTTAATAAAAATATCTTTCATCCCTTTGCAACAGTTTCTACCCCTCAAGTGTAGCCCTTTTTCACATTAAGCTTCACATAAATGCGACCCACAAAAGTTCTTGATTGCAACTTAATTTACAACATATTTTTTAATGCTCTTCTTTATTGCATTCAATAAATTTTCCTTTTTACTGTCGAAATCATTCTCAGCTCATACTTCGTTGCCTCCGAAAATTTCGAACATAAAAACAAACTTATACATAGCATAATAAACACCAAACAACCACACAGTTGTGTAGCTCACGTAACTCCCTCACAAAACGCCACACCAAAGCGCGAATGAAAAACAAGAAACGTCAAAATAAAAATAATTCTTGCTTCCCTTCGGAATTGGAAACATTTCAAGCAGACGAAATCAAGTGAGTTGGCATCACTGGTGCATTGTTTTCATATCCACGAATTATTTGCAGCTCTGCATCAGGTGCAGCCAGCAGCAGCTCGCCTCGGTCCGCCTCGCCTGGTTGTCTCGTCGGTTGGAAGTGTAAATGCCGCATAAACTTAAATTGAGTTAAGTCGCGCACGCTGAGCAAAGTCTTCCGCATGGTTAACTACGTTCTTTGCCATGGCTTCACTCTCGGCTTGTCCGTCGACCAAAGCGAAAATAATTCGCATGATTTTTTCTACATTTTTTTTTTGTACGGCTTTATATTCACCGCCGACAGTGCACCACAATGGTAGGGTGGTAGACTTGCAAATGGTTAACTCGTGGAAGTGGTCATGACATCAGGAATCAGCCTCAACGTACGGCTTGACCCACTCAGGCGAGTTGGTACGTGAGTCAGGTTTGACTTGTTCATTGAAATGCGTTTTTTTATGATTGCACAGAAGTCAAGTTATGAAAACCACAAAACAACAGTCACAACAACAACTGCTGGCAGCAGAGGCCCAAGTCCAAAGCGGATGTGGATTAAATTGTCAGACATTTTTATGAAGTTGCAATTCCTGTTGCGTTGATGTGCCACAGTAACATCGGTTGCCAGTTGTTGTGGCTGTGCTTTATGGATTTATCATTTTTACTTGCTTTGTTTTCTTGGTCATGAGGGCTTTCATCGTTGGTGACTAGCTTGCGCCCTTCCATGTACAGCTTAACCTGGATTGTGACAGTTTGTACGAAAAATCACGTTGAACTTGGAACTTATTTAATTTTTGGTCACTACAGTGAAGTGAAGTTCAAGATAATTGCATATTTTTCCTTCTGAAAGTATTTTTAGCATGAGTTGTTTCATCGTGGAAGTAGATTAAATAAAGTAAAATAAGTGTAAGTAAAATAAATGACAACAACACTTGCTAGTCCAAAAATTTCTTGCATTACAGATACTCTACAACATTAACTGCAGCTCATTTATAACCACAACAACCGTTAGTTATCCACTAAGAACACATAACAAACCACCAAGAACAATGAAACTCGTATGAGCAACACAACACACTTCTGTAGCGACAAGATTTCATAACATATGTATGTGGATAGATATGTGTGAATCGATTGTCGAAGACCCACCAATTTCGAAATCAATTTGAATTTCAATTCGATTTAAGCCGCAGTGAATGCATTTTAAAGCCTGCTGCAGCTAAGGCCAATGCAAGGATTCAGAGAAAATAAAGCATGGCCAAAACAACTTTTTGCTTGATGGAAAGTTGCAACACACACACACACTCACTACACACACACTCGTATCGTGATGCAACCCACAAGAACCAAATCATGAGAGTGCTTTGAAGATATTTTAAGTTGGTTGGTTAGCAGCAAGATATTTGGTTGAGCAGGCGGTTGGCAGAGACCTGGCAGAGAGCATTAAGAGTAGCGTATGCAGAAGGCTCAGCGTAATTAACAACAACATCCAAACACACTTGGAATTGGAGATAAGCGCTCTATGTTGCTGCTTTGTGTATGAAGCAGCATAATGACACAAACAACTAGCAATAAAATCATCGTCAACATCATCAAAATCATCGGCAGCTACAGCATTCGCAACAAGAAGAACAGCAGCAAAAACAATTGCTTCTGTAAGTCTGGAACAGACGCGACATTATCATGTTGTTGTCACTGGCAGCGCACACTAGTACAAATAAAGCAATAAGTCCTACACTCAAAAATAAACCTTAACCAATTAGCCAAACATGCTTGAAAAAAGCTTAGAAACGTAAGCATCTAGCTTGAAAAAGGCTTTATATTTCTATTTTAGAATGCTAATAAGTAAAGTAATCAAGCGCGTCGGAAGCGAATTTCATCTGGGGGGGCAGTACAAATGGGGGGGACAGTACAAATGGGGGGAAGTACAAATGGTGGTGCAAAAAAACTTCACCAAAATTTCTTCAAAGAAACATGAATGTGAATAAACAAATTTTTTATTTTAGTTTAAAATAAAAAATATATAAAAATATATAAAAAATATTAAAATTTCATGATTTTTAAAAGTTCTTCCAATTTCAATATTAGAGATCATTCTTTAAAGGAGCTTTCATATGGTTATATGAAAATATAAGAAATAATGGTTGCTTTCATAAAGCAAGACTAGGTATATCTTTACATGGTTTAAATGCAATAAGGTACAAGAAATTATATCAATTAAAATTATTCCAAAATGTTTCTTTCTGTCCTTGCGAGAAACAAACTTTTTCACCACCTCCATCAAATTCAATTCTTCAGTTTTATCTTAGTGAATGTGTAGAGGTGCCGCATGCGTGAGTCGTTTCTGTGTCATAGTTGCTCAAAGATACGTTTTAAGTCGTCTTAGTGCATTAAAAGAACGCTCAGATGAAGCTGCTGATGCAGGCACAGTCAAAAGCAAAGCAACAAGTTTTTCTACTTAATTTAATAGTTTTTTTACAGTATCCGAATTTTTTGCAAATTGGGATACAATGCCACTATAATTTGAAGGTGTTTGGCCAGGCAATTGCTTCAGCATTTTAAGTTGCGCCTGGAGGTCGCTCCCATCAAAGTCATCTGCATAAAGATCTAGTTTTGTTTTTAGATTTTGTTCAGAAGGCACTTTTCCGTGGAAGGCTTCGATTACAATATTACAATATTAAGCTACATATTTAAGGGTGCTTTTAAACTGAAGTGGTGGGTTTGCAGTAGAAACTCTACATTTTGTTCTACCTTTTTGCCAACACAGAGAAAGAAAATGGTAATCCGCAAGCATGCTTATGAAGAAGAAAGAAAGAAGAGGAAAATATATAATACAAAAATATTATCGTTGTAAAAAAAAACTGATATTTTGAATAATTTTTGAAGTTTTCTTTTTAAATTGTTTATCTAGCTAAAAAAGTGGGGGGCAACTGCCCCCCTTTTCCTTCCACTTCCGACGCCAATGAAAGTAATTGTGGAATAAATATAAACGATCCCTTTAAAAAATATTCCTTACTAAAAGATTAGCCCAAGTGTTTCTTTACAAATGGAAATAAGTAGTTATTTCAAAAAAAACAGATGCTAACTCAAAAATTCAAAAATTCTAAAATTTTAAATAATATAAAGTTAATAAAATAAAAAAAGCACACGATATAATCACATCATTTAATAACATTTCTTTATTATTTTGCTTTCTTACATATAACATTAATTTTGAATTATTTTTGTAAATGTGTTTAATTATTATTATGGATTTTTATTAATGAAATTATGGGTTTATGATTACTGAAATAGCAAAAGTATGTTATACAGTGGCGTACCTAGGGGAGAGCTGGTGGACCGGTCACCCCGGGCGCAACGATTTGGGGGCGACAAAACGAACTCCGCTGTTCCTCAAAATGAAGAAATGATACACAACTATTTTTTTATACAAAATTTTTTTTATTACAATCTCAATTTTTACATCTATGAAAAATATGACGTTGACATTTAATATGAATTTTAGTTGAAAAATAAAACTTTGATTTTATTTTCATATTCTCGAAATATTGAAAACTCAAACTTTTTCTTCATAACAATGAAAAAACTCAAAAATTACCTTTTCTCGATATAAATGCTGCAAATTCACGTATAATATCCTCGTAATCTAACATTGCAGCAGTTTCACTTTTGATTGAAAAAATTGCAAGGTTTGATAATCTACTTTAGTCATGGGAACTATCGAATTAAAATATTCGAATTATTCAATAGTTCAAAATTATTCATTCATTCGATAGTTTTTTTTTTTTATTCGATAGTTTTTTCATTTGCCTTTCGTTTGCTTACCGTCATGAATCATGAGTACGGCAAATTTAACTGGAAAAGTACGTTTAACGACACTGCTTGGTTTGTGTTTAAATGAAAATTATAAAGAAATGACACCAGTTAATAGATATTTAGGCTGTGTGTCAAAAGGAAACTTTTCAGTCGTGGTAGGATAGAAAATATCAAGTTGAATAAAATTTGTGTGTTGAAATAAATTTTTTTCATATTTAATTCGAGTGATTGTACTTGCAACTTATTTCATAAGCTTATAATATTGGCCGCATTCAGCGCAGTTAGCAACTGTTGTGTTAAAATTCACTGAATGGTACAAATTTGGTAGCGCTAACTTAAACTGATAAAGTAGCGAACGTCTTTTAATTGAGCGAACAAATTCTAAGCTACATGAACACAACTGTTTGTTTAACTGTCAGATGCTGTTACTGACGCTGTTAAATTTAAACGCAGAAAGAACGCAGCAAATTTAAGTGAGAAACCTTTGCAATTGAATTAAATTTACATAGAAATGAAATTGAATCTAACTTCTTACGTGTAGAGTAGCAACACATTCAGAGAAAAACATCGTAAACTAAGGTAGCGCTACCACTACAGTTCACAACAGTTGTCTGCGCTGCATGCGGCCAATGTAAACTTAAAAAATAACAAATAAATATAAAAAAACGAAAGTGCTGGAGTTTGTGTGTGCGTGTGTGTGAGCCAACGATTTCCCGGTGCATCAGCAAGTGCAGCAAAGTTAAATTGGCTTTCTTTGCTGGCGAACATCCTCCAAGCGTCACCACCAGCAAGTGCAGTGCAAAATTTTTTGCTAGCCAACATCCTCCAAGTGCCATCACTAGCAACACGAGCAAGTGCAGCGGCAATTTCCTGATTCTTTTTCTTGCCAACGTTCTCCGAGAGCCGCCACGAGCAGCACCAGCAAGTGCAGCACAGTTCAATTGACTGGTCAACTCTCCAATATTTCAGAAGCACCATTTCAGCATGTCTCAAGCGTAGAGGCAAATTTCTGCCATTATACTACGGCGAGAATTAAATAAATTTAAAGCGGAGAATTTGCGCTTCATTTGCCTGTGCTGCTGGTGATGGCACTTGGAGGATGTTGGCTAGCAAGAAATTTTGCACTGCAATTGCTTGTGCTGCTGGTGGTGGCACTTGTAGGACGTTCGCCAGCAAAGAAAGCAAATTTAACTTTGCTGGACTTGCTGATGTACCCTGAGATCGTTGGTCCACACACTCGCAAACACAAACTCAAGCACTTTAGTTTTTTTTATTTTTATTATTTTGTAATTTTTTAAGTTTTTTAAGTTTACAATTTTACGAAATAAGTTGCAAGTACAAGCACTGGAATTAAATACGTAGCGGAAATTGATGTGTTGTTTTTTTACTGTATTTTTGAGTGTGTCAAAAATTCGCTTTCGATTGTCAAAATTTGTAGTAGCCCCTGGGGCTAGCACAAATTTTGACAATTATGTCCACCTCTCAAATGCAAAAAATTGCTCTACCTACTGTCAAAATTTGATCATCCGACTGAAAAGTTTCCGATTGACACACAGCCTTAGAGGTTTTCTAAGTCGAATTAATGAATACTTGAAATGATAGCAAAAATCATTTGATCTTTGAACTAGCTACTATTTTTGTAGTTCGAATGAATGAATAATTTATTCGATATTAAAAATCGTACAATTGTTTTTGTTACTAGTTACTATTTTTTTTAATTTGAATTAATAAATTATTCGATAGTTTAAATCATTCGATAGTTTCGTGTACTATTTACTATTTTTTTGAAGTGATTGAATGAACGAAATATTCGAACGAATTGTTCGATAGTTGAAATCATTCGATAGTGCCCATCACTAATCTACTTTGACTCATGGTAGAGAAATATGCATCTGTCAAATGCATTCGCTTTGTTATTCAAGTACTGCGGTCGCTGAGTTCTGTGAATGTGATTGGTCGCGAGACACGCGAATGTTTTAAAATTGAAATCACCGGCAAAGCACCCTTCATATTTTCATTACACCGCACAGTGATTTGAGTCCATAAAAACGATGGACAAAAATAGAAGGTGTGGTCAGAATTGAATGAAATTTTGGTTCTATCTGAATAATGGTATACTGAATGTAAAAGTTTAAAAAATTTATAAGAAATTTAGCGGTTTTGAAAAATGGGGTTTTTTACCGATTATTGTTTCTTTATTATTCTGCTAATTGGTACTGCCATAAAAATTATGCATTTTAATGATTATCGGGAAAAAAGGTTATAAAATGTATTATATATTAAAGTTTTTTCCTAAATGACCTCTTTATTTATTATGTTGACTTAAAGTTTACCTATGACTTAAACCTTTATATGACTTAAACCTAAGTTTAAATCATAATTGGTTTTAAATACAAATTCTAGTTGTTTGATAGTTTGTTGGACTCCATATAATAACATAAGCATAGAGACTTAAGTAAAGCAAAAATACAACAACAAATGTGAAATTATGAAATTGAGAAAAACTGAGAAATTGACACTTCAAATCTCATCGCCCCTGTGGTGCAGTGCGTTAGTGCGCGCTTGCACGGGTACCATAAAGATTTCTGATGAAGCCTTTAGCCCGGCCGAAATTGCAATAAAATCAGCTAGTGATTTTTTCCTTTGCATATTGAAAAACTTTGTTGTTGTTGTTGTTTCTTTGGAAAGATTCGTTAGAACAATTAATTGTTCTAACTTTGACCTTTAGCTCAATAAGCGATTTTAAACTATCAAACAACTAGAACTTGTATTTAAAATCAAGTATGATTTAAACTATCAAACATTTAGAATTTGTATTTAAATCATATAAAGTCAACATTTATTACATATAATATATAAATAAATTAATCTAAAATTTATTGCATCATGAAAAGTTCATAAGTAAAGTTTTCAGAAACTTATGCATATATACACATATATGCATCCTGAAAATCATTAGTCAAAATGATTTCGGCTAAAAATGTTTATTTAAATATGTATATAATTTTAAGATAAGATAGAGATTTTAAGGTAGAGATAAAACGATACTTCTTTAGTTTTATCTAAGAAGTAAAAACCAAGAGAATACATTTTTTACATAATGTTTTAATCAAAAATGCAACTTACATCAGATGAGCTTTCTTCCAAATTATTTAACATTGCTGCAAAGCTATCTATTGTACCTCAAATATTAATTTCTAAATATTATAATTTGTATAAATACTAAATATTTTTCTATACATTTATCATTTCGCTTTTGAACATTTAATTCAAGTCCCTTTTTAATACAATCCCTGGATCAGATGACAAAATAGTAAAAAGTCAAAACTAATGATATGTGAAAAACAATCTTACCGAATTTTATATATATTTTTTTTAAATGTCTTCGCAATATTGCCAATTTTATAATTTTAAGTATTAAAAAACCTTAACTTTGGAGTTACACAAAATTTTCATAATTAATGTTATTCTAACAATGTAAAAAACTTAAACTCAACCCTTTTATTATCTTTACAAAAATATAAGCTTTTGAATTCTTTTTAAAAAATTGTAGTTTTGGTAATTTTTTCTCTTACCCTATTTTCAAGATGAGATAATAAATACATAACACTCATAAAAAACAGTCAACTCTGAAAACCAGTAGCTGGCGTAAATTTAACTTTAAAAAAATTTTTTGTTCATATGTTTTAGTTGATGTTTTACCTTTAAAACGGTACCAAAACATTCTTATTTTCTGCCATCAATTTTTTTGATTTTTGTCTATGGGACGAATCACTGCGCACCGTAATGTATCACAATGTTATGGCCTCGAAAAAATATCGCATCATTAAAAACTATCTATAGTATTGATCGACGATAAAGTATATTCGACCAAATATAAGTATTAGCGATTGGTCAGTGGCGTACAAATATGTACGCAAATTTGCGTGATTAATGAAATAGAGCATCAAAATTGTGAAAAATTATCTGGAAAATTATAACATTACTCGATCTACGGAGTCTATATGTATGAGGATTATATAAAACGAGGGGTGGGCGGCGAATCATCTTTTTCCCCGGGCGCTAAATTTTCTAGGTACGCCACTGATGTTATAGATGTTATGTCGTCAATATATCTAGCAAATACTTCATCAATAGTTGTCCCTAATCGTGTTGTAGAAATATTTTAATTGCTTATTATTTTTAAATTAAATTTATCAAAAACTAATTGCTTAAGTGCCTGTGAAAATTTATGTCTTAAATAGCAATTAAAATCCCCACTTAAAGCAATTGGCATTTAGTGATAATGTTCACCCATTTCAATGAAACCTTGCTACTTTTGTTGTTTGGATAGCCAATACTCAATCCTATTCTTGTCATATACTGTCATATATTGTCATATACTGCAACATAGCTTCAGTTAATAGTTAATATTGAATGAACCACTTGACATAAAGAAGGTGTTTGGATTAGATGGTAGCATGTTGAACTATCAATCGAAAGGGTCTGGGTTCAATTCTCATTGCTATCATAAAAAATTTTTATTTTGATATTCTCTTGTTGTAATTGACGCAAGCAAAAAGCAACAATTCTAAGAAGCAGGTGTATGGGAAAATTGCGTTTTTGAGATTTCACTCAAGCAAATTACAAAACGAGGCGTAAAAAGCTTTGTTTCGAAAAGCTTTTCTAGGTTTTAATTTTCTAATGGAAATATGTAGGGGAAGTCAGGGACACACTTTTATTTTGACAAAAAACTCACTTAAGCTTGGTTTTGTGATACGAGAAATAACCTTCCTTTTGATTTCAGCAGTTAGATCAAATAGTTTCAAATTATACACTTTATATCGGTTAGCGCAAAAAATCAGTTTTTTATATTTTAAAAAATCTCGTGAAGTTATTGGGCAGTTTGTAAATCGATTAAAAAATTAAAATTATTGATGGAAAACCGATTATTTGTATTATTTGTGAATGAAACCGATATAATAAATCATAATTAATAAAATAAAATGAGAAAGGGGGAAACTGGGGGCGATGGAACAATGTAACATGTCTGACTGTCTCAACCTGGCGAGGCCAGCATAATCTTTGTGAAATCGTCTCAAGTCGACTCAAACCTCCACGTGGTGTTTCCTGGGCAACGTCAAAACTGACAACCGTTAGTTTGGCGGCTAATCTGAGCGGCGGGCCTCCCTAGGCTTAAAATAGGTTGTGCGTCGGGTTTGAAGCCCACCCGTAAAAACCAATTTCAATGAAAACAAACAAGAATAGAAGAAAAATGATCCCCAAATCTGATGACGACTACCGCAAACGAAAAACTGATAATGATTTACGGATATGCACCTGGAATGTCCGAACCCTTAATTGGGAAGGTGCCTCTATCCAACTGACTGATGTCTTGGAAAGATACAAAGCTGATATCACTGCTATCCAAGAAATGCGATGGAAGGGACAGGGTTGCATTCGGCATGCACCCTGTGATATCTACTACAGCGGCCATGCGGAGAAGCACGAGTTTGGATGCGGATTTGTAGTTGGCAAGAGACTACGGCACCACGTCCTGCGATTCACACCTGTGAACGAACGACTTGCCATAATCCGCATCAAGGTTAGATTTTTCAATATAAGCCTAATATGTGCGCACGCTCCGACAGAAGACAAGGACGATGAGATCAAGGAAATTTTCTACGAGCGCCTTGAAAATGCTTACGAGCGCTGCCCCCGTCACGACGTAAAAATCGTACTTGGCGACTTCAACGCTAAGGTGGGCAAGGAAAATATTTTTGGTCCAACAGTCGGAAAGTTCAGCCTCCACGACAACACCTCCGATAACGGAATGAGGCTGATTGACTTCGCCGCAGCACGAAACATGGTCGTAAGTAGCACTAGATTCAAGCATCTCAATATTCATAAAGCCACCTGGATGTCCCCTGATCAGAAAACCAAGAATCAAATTGATCACGTTTTGATCGACGGAAGGCACTCTTCCAGTGTATTGGATGTACGCACGATCCGTGGTGCAAACATTGACTCGGATCACTATCTTGTTGCAGCCAAGATCCGTACACGTCTATGCGCAGCTAAGAATACACGCAACCCTACACAGAGAAAGCTAGACGTCGACAAGCTGCAATCAAAACAGACAGCCGATGCTTTCGCCACTCGACTCTCACTCCTGCTTCAAAGCACTCCTCCAATCGATGATATATGCGCGCAGTGGACTCACATTTCCAACTCCATGCGTGCGGCTGCTGAAGAGGTGATTGGCTACCAACGCCCTAGCCGAAACCAGTGGTACGACCAGGAGTGTCGCGACGCCACTGCAGAGAAAGACGCCGCCTACAAAGCCACCCTGCAGTCGGTTGTAACGCGCGCTGCTAAGGAGCGATACAAAGAAAAGAGGAGGGAAGAGAGACATATTTTCAGGCGGAAAAAAAGAGAGGCAGAAAAGCGCGAGCAGGAGAAGATTGAGATGTATGGTGACAGGAATGAGGCCCGAAAATTTTTCGAAAAAATAAGACGCCTTGCCGATGGTTTTAAAACCGGGGCCTCTTCCTGCAAGGATGAAAACGGGAATCTAGTGACAGATGTCCAGAGTACACTGACGTTATGGAGGAAACACTTCTCTAAGCTTCTAAATGGCGACGCTGACAACAATCCCGCCAATAGAGATGATATTCCGGAAACCCCAATTTTGGATGACAGCGTTGAGGTTCCGCTGCCCGACTATGATGAAGTTCTGACAGCTATAGCTCGGCTTAAAAATAACAAAGCCGCGGGAGCTGATGGCTTACCTGCTGAGTTGTTTAAGAACGGAGGCGAAGCTCTACTTAAATGCATTCACGAGCTTCTATGCAGAATATGGTCGGAAGAATGCATTCCGAACGATTGGAATCTCAGTGTGCTCTGCCCAATCCACAAGAAAGGCGATCCCACTATCTGTGCCAATTACCGTGGGATAAGCCTTCTTAATATCGCATATAAGGTCCTGTCGAGCGTTTTATGTGAAAGATTGAAGCCCATTGTAAACGAACTGATCGGACCTTATCAGTGTGGCTTCAGACCTGGAAAGTCCACCATCGACCAGATTTTCACGCTACGACAAATCTTGGAGAAGACTCAAGAAAAACAAGTCGACACCCACCATCTTTTTGTCGACTACAAAGCCGCCTTCGACAGCCCAATAAGGAAGCACCTGTACTCCACCATGTCTGAATTTGGTATTCCTGCAAAACTAATACGACTTTGCAGGATGACACTGAGCAACACCAGCAGCGCAGTTAAAATCGGGAAGGACCTCTCCCCACCATTTATTACCAAACGAGGTTTCAGACAAGGTGATTCCTTATCGTGCGACTTTTTCAACCTAATGATGGAAAAGATCATCCGAGCTGCTGATCTGAGACGTAGTGGCACAATATTCTACAAGAGTGTTATGCTGCTTGCGTATGCTGATGACATCGATATCATTGGCCATAATACGCGCGAAGTCAGTGCAGCATTTTCCAGATTAGAAAGAGAGTCAAGTCGAATGGGTCTGGCAGTGAATGCAGACAAGACGAAATACTTAGTGTCAACAAACAAACAGTCCCAGCGTCTTGGAACCCACGTTACTGTTGACAATACCTCCTTCGAGGTTGTGAAGAACTTCGTTTATCTGGGATCCAGCATTAATTCTACCAACGACATCAGCATTGAGATCAAACGAAGAATAACTCTTGCCAACAGGTGTTACTTTGGGCTCAGTAGGCAATTGAGAAGCAGAGCTCTCTCTCGACGAACGAAAATCACGCTCTATAAATCGCTCATCATGCCCGTCCTACTTTACGCATCACAAACCTGGACGTTGAGCAGTTTAGATGAAAAGACTTTAGGAGCATTCGAGAGAAAGATTCTTCGTAAGATCTACGGACCAATCTGCGTCAATGGCGAGTACCGAATACGGTGGAATGATGAACTGTATGAGCTGTACGCTGACATCGACATAGTCAAGCGCATTAAAATCGAGCGGCTTCGCTGGCTTGGTCATGTTCAGCGCATGAAAGACGATGCTCCAGTGAAGAAAACATTCGATTCGGTACCCAGCGGCGGTCAACGCAGAAGAGGACGACCGCATCTTCGTTGGAAAGACCAAGTAGAGGACAACCTGACGAAGCTTGGAATTTCCAACTGGCGCCAGCAAGCGAAAGACAGAAATGGCTGGCGCAAATTCTTAGATGAGGCCAAGACCGACATACGGTTGTAGCGCCAACTAAGTAAGTAAGTAAGGGCGATGAAAATTACTGCGAATTGCAATGAATACACGTGAAAGTATTCGGGTTTGCTTCGGCGCAATTCAAGTGAACACTTCGATCACAAACGATCAAAAATACCCCGAACGCTTATTTTTACAAGAAACACAATGCAAAAAATTTCATACAAAATTCTTTTGTGCGGCAGAGGATTAAGGTACCATGAATATTATAAACATGCAAATTTACCTGTGTCGGTTCGTTGGAAAATGTAGTCAAAATAAACAAAAAACTAAGTGAAACAACTTTCGAAGTATCAAATTTATATTTGCTATGGCACCGAGGTAACAGTGTGTGTACACGAAACCGTATCGGTACGAATATATATGAAAAAAAATGTGAACGTTACCGCCTCATATCATCTCTTAAGGTCCAATTATAATAGAAGTAACGCAAACGGATCTAATGTCAGTTGATCAGAGCGTTCTTTCACTTATTGTTTAAAACAATACTTTCTTATGATTCTAATTGCAAAAATGGAAGAAGCTCAAAATGCAAGTTACACTTTTTTATGCCATGTATTAATAACATACTAGTATCGCCTGTAGCCAAAATTCGACCAACTTTCTGCAATTTTAATCGTTTTTTTTTTTCATTATGAGGCGATAACCTTGCTTTAAGAAAATGTGTAGTACTAAGAAAATCTTAAGTTTCAAATTATCGAAATAATACTTAAATCATAAAAACCGAAATTTATTTAAAAATATTATCTGTAAGACATTAAAAAAAACTTTCGTACACCGTTATTTTTCTCAACTAGGACTTTTCATACAAAAATACGTTGTACAGAGAAAAGCTATAGCTTTAGAGATATCGTCATATCTTTGATGTCAAAACGAAGGGAGTTTTTCATCTGATACCTCATTCACTATTCTACCTCTTCCTAGTCCTGAGATTCCTTCCTAAAGTTAATATATATTTTCAACGTTAATATTTCAGGTCAGAGGTCATCAATTTAAAATCTAACATAATTCGGCACATCTATGGTGCAATACCTTTCGAATAATATACGTTTCACTGCCCTTATTCAAAAATAAATATCAAAAAAACTTAAAACAACAAAACTTAAATAATATTAATGACTAGCATATTGTATTAATTTAAAGAACAACACAATACAAAAAAAATAAAATACATAACAGTTTAAGGTATCATTACATAAATGTTAAACATTGTTTTTTCTTAGACACCGTCTTCATGTTGGTTTGTGTTTAAGGCAAATTAAGGTTGTAAAAGACTTTTCAAATTACATTTTTTGTTTTAATTATTTTTTAAGTAATACATTAAGCTGAACAACGCGTTTAATTTTTCATTAGAGATTTTTGTTCGAATTTTATTATAAATATAATTCGCTGATGAGAAGCACCGTTCTGATTCTATGCTAGTTGGCGAAATAGTTGTACGATAATCGTAAGCAATTTGTAAGTTTTGATCACGATTGCCTTCACCACAAAACAAAATTATTTCCTTACTCTGAATATCTGACAATTTTGAAATACGTAGCTGACTTCCCGATGTTGCAAATTCTTCTTTAACTTTGCAAAGTCTTTGCTCCAGTGATTTACACTCATTGTCTTTACAATCTTTTTCAGCCTCAATAAAAGGTTTTTCTAATTCTATATTTTCAGTGTTGCGCAAAACAATAGCAACAATATAAGTGCGCTGCAACAAAATCGTGTATCTTTTTTAATATTAGGAATACACAAAAATGATTATAGGAATCAAAGCATGTATTCATACATCATATATAAAACAAATCAAATTCAAATTAGGTTTTGTTTTTTTTTTTTATTAAATTTAAAATTAATGTGACTACATTCAATTTGTCTGTGAGCAAAACAAAATCAACAAAACTTGAAAAATATAAAAAGAGAACAGAAGTTCCAAGAATTATTGGTAAAAGTTCCGTTATTGTAAAGCACGTGTTGTTTGTAAGTCATAAAAATTTAAGTTTAGTTTTGTTTTTGCGCTAGTTGTGACATTGACTGTTCCATTTATAATGGCACGTTTTAAATACTGTGAAGCTCTTAAATAACAAATTATTTCCGAATATAAAAACGAAAACTCGCAAATATCTAACGTGAAACAGTTTGATATTAATCGGTCAATAGTTTGCAGACTAATAAAGAAATATAACATCACAAAAGACGTAACAACAACGGTACATTAAAGAGGGTGGCCACGGAAGACATCGCTGCTTGATGACAGGAATATTTGTGGCGTGTTCAAATGAAATCGATTTGCCACATCCAAAGAGGTTGTTCGGCCACTTGATTTAGATATCCATCACGGCACTGTTCGAAGACGAGCCGTTGAGAACGATTTAAGAAGTTACAGATCGGCAAAGAAACCTTTGCTTACAGCTAGCATAGAAAACAAGGTGAGGTGTTACAATTTAAACAATTCTGTCTGAAATTGTGACAACAAGTTGCAATTTATTGTTTTTTAAGACTCTGTCTTGCAAAAGAGCACCTAAATTGGACCGTTCAAAAATGGAACACCGTTTTGAATCAAAGTTCAACTTGATTAATTCAGATGGGATGTGCACGGTACCGCACCGCCCAGGTACATGACTTGAAGACCGAAATTGCAAAACAAATGTTAAGCACGGAGGCGGTGGTATTATGGTCTGGACTTGTTTTTCCTATAAAAAAAGTTGAACCATTTCAAAAATCAATGGAATTATGGATCGATTTGTATATAAAGACATTTTAGAAAGCAAGATGCGACCACATGCAGAGTGGAATATTCCGCCACAGTAAACGTTTCAGCCCAACAACGACCCGAAGCACACTTCAAAGCTCATCAAAGATTGCATTAGAAGCAATGAGATTCAAGTCCTTGATTTGCGGGCACAATTACAATGCTTTGAAACCCATCGAAAATCTTTTCGGGATTTTGAAGGCAACAATTTCTGGTCAAAGGTTTTTCCATAAGACTACAGTGTATGAAGCCCTGAAACTTAATTGGGAACAAATACCTTATACCAACATATCTAATTTACAGGGAAGACAATTATATGCAAATGCATATAATATATGCTTTTGCATATTTGGATGTTTTGTTAATATTTTGCATATTTATAACGATTGTGCTTATTTGTGCATATTTTTAACTTTTCGAACAGATTTTAGCTTATAATCGGGCAAATTTTGATACTTCCTTCACATCTGGCAACATTGTAATTTCTTTGATATTATATATATTTATAAAGAGATATTATATTATATATGTATAAAAAATATTTTGTTTAAAAACTCACAGACAATGGATCCATACGCCGAAAGTCTCCTTCCGAACGAAGTCCCTTATTTTAAATGGTGCCCAACTACATCCTGCGATGTCGAGCGGTCTTTCTCAAAATACAAAACATTGTTGGCTGAAAATCGTAGAAAATTTCTTTTTGATAAAATAAAAATGCATTTAATTGTTCAGTGTAATCGCTGAATGCAATACATTGTTTTTGCTATAAGCACCATATAAAATAATGGACTTCGTCCGGAAGGAGACTTTTGGCATTGGCTTTGAGCTACCAAACAAAATATTCATTAAATGATTAAAATAGAATTAAATTTTTACTTTATAATTAAAATTATAATTTATTTAAACTGAAATATTTACTTTTACGCCTTGAAAGGGCTATTGTTTAGTTTTTTTTATGAACTATTGAATAAAATTTTGAATAATAAAACTCCGACTTCGACATTTTTCGTGCTTATTTGATGGCATATTTTGCCATTTTTTAGAGCATATTAGCATACTTATTTTAGATTTTTTCGTGCATATTTCTGTCTTCCCTGCTTATTTAATAGAGTCGATGTCGCTCAGATGTGCAGCGGTATCAATAATAATGTATCTTACACCAACTATTAATTTTGTTGCTTATGTTTTGCTCTCAGATAAATTGAATGTAGTCACATTAATTTTAAATTTAATAAAAAAAAACAATACCAAATTTGAATATGATTTGTTTTTCATATGATGTACGAATATATGCTTTGGTTCCTATAATAATTTCTGTGTGTCCCCAATATTTAAAAAGATACACGATTTTGTAGCAGCGCACTGATTTTGTTGCTATTGTTTTGCGCAACACTGTATATCAACTCAAATTGAAATGATTGCCTTTACATGAATATTTGTAATAGAAATTTTTTGTTAAAAAGTCCCGGAATTAAAAAGGGCTTTAATCGACCGGGATCCTGGGATTGACTTCACTAGTGTGTACACATTTTGATAATTCGCAAATTTTTTAGGACCCTTGGCCTTTAGAAAGAGCAACTATCCGATAATATCACGAATTGTTGATAATTTGATAATTTGGTGTCGATGATTTGAAGTTAATTTTTCACTTCACTTTGACTCGTATTTTTATTGACACGTATTTTTAAATAATTAAAAAAATTATAATAATAAAAAACTTGCTTTGTTTATATTTCATTAAAAAATAAAACGAGTTATAGACAAAAAACCAATGCCGTTGTTTTTGCCACGCCCCACAATGCGTTGTTCCTATACAAAAATTGGACAATAATTGTTTGCTGAATAAGTTTAAAACAACTAAGAAAAATTACACAAATGGTCGAAATTGGTTAAACCTTAGGGATACCTCCCTTAGACCTATTAATTTTTGACTTTGTATTAGAAGTACTAACAAAGGATGGCCGATCTTAACAAAAATTTGTCAAAGGGGCAGCTGAATATAGTAATAGATGTGTACTAAAAATTGTCGAAATCGGTTATACCATAGCGGTAATTCCTTTTACTTTGTACTACAAGTACATACGAAGGTTGACCGATCTCAACAAAAATTCGTCAGTAGGGTAGTCAAATAGAGTTATAGATATGTACTGAAAATTTTCGAAATTGGGTAGACCCTAGGGGTATATCCTTTGGACCTACATATATAATTTTTTACTTGATTGTGTATGGAAGATACACACAAAGGTTGACCGATCTTAAAAAAATTCGTCGGAATGGTACTCAAATAGAGTTATAGATGTGTACTAAAAATTTTCGAAATTAGTTAGATCCGAAGGGTACCTCCCTTGGAAATAAGTCCAATGATTTACTCGATTTTGTATGTAAATTTTTCATTTGAATCATTTTAGAACAACAAAAAAATATATATTTGTAAGATGAAGTAGGAAAAGTTATTTGCAGTTCCTGGTTATATAGAATCTATAGTAGTAGAATAAAAAAAAATGCCAGATACTTTTACAGGATTTGTTTTTTTTTCATCGAAATTTGCCTATTTCTAAAATTTTTCACTTGATAATATAATATCATCAACAGGTAACGAACCTGTATGCCAAAACCATTAATTTAAAAAAATTTTATTTTGGGTTTATTGCTGTTTCTGATGCAGTTTTATGTAAGGAACATTTTATCAAATATGGAAAAGGAATGTGGATTAGATCAGCCGCAATACTATAGTTCTAAATCAATTAATGTTTTTTTTTAATTTTTTTTTAACGGCAAAACATGAATGTGTAATATTCATATTTCTGTTAGAAACATTTAAACAAATTTAATAAATTTCTACCTGAATGTGATAAACTAGCTTTACATAAACCAATTGTATACTTATGCAAGCCCTGATTAAGTTTTAATAAAATTAATTTTGTTTCATTTAATATTTTCTTATGTCACTTTTTTAACTTTTTCTTTTTGCAACATAATCGAAAAACATTACTTTGAGACACAAAAAGTACATAAAATTCTGCTTTCACTAAACAAAGCAAAAATAATGAGTTAAGTTAGCTGGTCAAAGTGAATGGATTGCAGAAGCCACTGAAGACTACTGAAGAGTTGATGCAGCGATCGACGAAACAGCTGTCTAGTCAGATTGGAGGTTTGTTGCCTTAAAATAAAGGTAGCTTTAGGTAAGGAAAGAAGGGTCAGTAGAATAGGCTAAGGAAGAGTAGGGTAGGGTCTAACTAGTAAGGTAAGAATAAGTAAGGTAAGGTAATATAAATACACGGCCAAAAATCTTGGACTAATTTTTAATCCAATCGTTGGAATCATGCATTTTTTAATACATTTTCTATTAGAATTCAAACTCTTCAAAATACTAGACATTTTTTAATAAAACCTGGTATAATATTTAATACAGGTTGGATTAGTCTTTAAAAACAGCGTTCGGCTTGGTTCGATTCTTATGCATGTTTATAATTTCTTTATACATGTGGCTTCATAGAGCAGTTGGTAGAGCCAAAAACTTATAACCTAAACGTAGTGGGTTCGAATCCTACATGTTTCGTTAATTTTTATTTTTGTAAAAAATATTTTAATACAAGCATGTATTAAAATTAAGTCCCATGAGAGAATAAAAATCAATTGTAATATATACCGTTGATTAAATTTTAATACAGTTTTGGTGTCGTCATATATATGTACAATACAGAATTTATTAGAATTTAGTCCAAGATTTTTGAGCGTGTAGGGAAAATCTTAAATAAAGAAATAAAAAAACGAATGCACTATTTCCAATTGACCATATACAGGGTTGCCAATATTCGAAGCGCCATTTTATTTTTAAATAAATCAAAGAAACCACAATTTTTTGTCTGTTCGTCATAAATATCATTTAATTGGGTTTAAGTAGATTTGCTTACATTATTTCTTGAATATGAAATCTCGTAAATGGTCGCTTTTGGCCTTTACGACATATTGTGCCCGTTTTGCAGCATTTTCCATGGTTTTCTTCAACATTTCGATGGGAATGGCGGTTATTTCTTGACGGATGTTGGTTTTCAGCTCTTCTAGGGTCTTTGGCTTGTTGACGTAAACCTTTGATTTCAAATAACCCCACAAAAAGAAGTCTGGAGGCGTTAAATCTAGTGATCTTGGCGGCCAATCGAAATCACCATTTTTTGACATCAAACGGCCAGGGAACAATTGCTTCAAAAAATCGATTGTAAAAATTAATTAACGGCAATTGTGTTTGTTTACCGTTCCGTTCAACTGAAAATGAGCTTCATCGCTCATTTTTTGAAAGCACGTTGAATTTTCACTATTGACTTGTTTTGTTGAATGTAAATTTCAACAATTTTAGAGCGTTCGCGTGGCGTGTACTGTTCCATTGTAAACATTTGCTTGGAATGACGCTTCAAACGCGGTAAGTCATTAGTCGATTTGGCATCACTGTGGAAAGTTACAGTGTTGCCAGATGGGCGCTTCAAATATTGGCAACCCTATATGGCCAATTATGTTGCGCAAGTATTGAATGTTTTTACACAAATGATCGAGAAAAAAATATACAAGTTTTATTCTGACTGCGAATCGTAAGTAAAAAAACTTTACCTGGATTTTTTAATACTTTGAGGCTTATGAGCACAACCATTTTATGCAGTTCATATCATGAATTTTTAAGACTAGCATCATAACTTCAATTATAGCTTTTAGATTTTTTGACAAAATTCTCAAGAAAAAACATAAACTGACAACAGATCTCAAAATCTACAGCTGAAAAGTAACCATTTATAACATTCGATATTATTACAAACATATAAATCTACCCTACGAATATTCTTAAGAGTTAAGTTGTGCCAGTCAGCTTAAACTATAATTTCCAAATATTTTGTTATGTTAACTTTTTCATGCCTTTATTCTGTGTACGATGCTTTTACAAAAAAACAAAAAAACTTACAAAAGAATTAAATTACCTAAGTATTTGTAAACTTTTACGATACAACTTTTATTCAGTGTAATTAAGTTACTCACAGTTAATTGTTTTAACACCTCGCTTGCACAAGTACGCTTTTTTGTTGTTTTTTGTTTTCTAGGACGACGTGTCGCTATGAGTGAATTTTGTGTCAGAGGTGTGATGACTTTTTTTTTATTTATTTTTGTTTTAACTTAACACTAAATTGGATTTTAATGTGAATTTTAGTACTGTTTTTTTATAATGGTTATGTTTTTACAGTTGTTTGAAGTGTGAAATTTGTGTGTAGTTGCTATTTAAATGGGCTTTAAATGATGCCTGACGGAAAATTTAACATTGAAATAATCTGCACTAACACTTCTTAGCAACTAACACTCACAATAAAATATGAATAATGTGTTTTTGAGTGGACGTCACTTTAGTTCAACATTGTGATAAGAACATAGAGTAAAAATTTATCAGAGAATTTAACAAATGATGTGTTATTTGGAGTCAAATCCAAATTTCAGTTGGAAAAGTCCCTGTAAAAAGAAAAACTTTTTAGCTAAGGCCAAACAGTGACTAAACAAGGCCCAATTTTAAATATTTTTCTCGGCCGTGCAAGAGTCGTTTGCAGGACTTTTTGGCCAAACAGCGGCCTTTTTGAAATAATTTTGCTTTACAATGTGCGTAAAATGAAAATTGGAACTTAATGAGGAAATAAATTAAATATTTACATGATTTTATCTATGAGCTATTAAGATAAAGTTCGTTTCGAAGAAGGCAACAACAACAACAACTATGTATAGAGTCAACCACACAGCAGAGAAGACAGACTATTTGTTGTATCTGGTGCAAACTAACGAAAAAATTTACTAAAAAAATTTTTTAATAAATTTTATTTGTTTAATAATCTTTTTCATTACAATTATTAGTAATGTATTTACAATAACAAAATTTTTTAAAAATAAAGATATGTACAATACAAACTAATCGCTCTGCTTGCTTATGTTGTTACGTTTGCTGTTGAATAAGACCTATAAAAATTTTGGTGGCGTACAAAGGGCGTGCAGTGGCCATACAACTTAATTTTGATCTCTTACTGCTGTTGTTAGACTCAACTTTGTACCTTTGAGCCTTTTGAATTATTTTTAGACCATTTTCGACCCTTGTTCGAACCTTATTCGACCCTTGTTCGGCAGTGCCGTTCTTGTTATATCGCTTTTTGCACGTTAATATTTGTACTTGGGAAAATTTCAACAAGACAAATGGTAATAAATGTCTTGGCATCTGACAAAATGATTTAAGCTTTCAATCTTCTTTTTTTTTTCTTGTTATTGTTACAAAAAATTCACTCTTTCAGTGCACAAAGCCTTAAGGAATCACCATCAGTCATTAATTCATTGAAATTTCGTTTCGTTAAACTTTTTCCAGGAATCCATCAATTTTTTTTTCTTGCAATGCTCATGCGATTCTCATCTGCACCAATTCACTGAATCTAAATGCTGTTTTTGACGTTTTAAACTACAATTAGTATTTGCTCATAAAAGTTTTTAAATATTTCCTTTCTTATTTGCCTCATTATCACTTCAAGCGTAGCCCCAAACTAACAAATCAGAACATATAATTTTAACACACCAATGAAGCTGTTGTATCATGTATGTATACTTTGCTTGCATGTGTGAGAGCCTCCTAAGTGTAAATATCAATAAGCATCACTACTGCCAACACCAGCAGCACCAACGCCAACACGAATATGAACACCAACACTTGCAGCAGCCAGCCGCAACGCACCGTTCATAAACAAACAGTGTGCGCGATAAATATTTGACTTTGGTTTAATTAATTGGGTATTCATTTCATTTTATTGGCCTCGACAACAGCCAACTCCAACAACGAAAACAACAATGCCAACAACAATAACAACAACAATGCCAACATCATCGTCAATTCAATTTGCAAGCAAAACACAGAGTACCGTTGACACTAGTTGTTGGATGGTTTAGTGTTGAGTACTCTGCAAAGACCGGCATGCTATCAACGCAGTATTCATTCATGGTACCACTTTACATAGATGCCTTTTACAAATGAGCCAACTTTGCTATCAGGCATTTCTAGCAACTGCTAGTGTGAGCTAAAAACGCATTATTAACACATTAAACAAACACTCACACATTCGCATTCGCAAGGGGGCTAGGCAGCAAGAGACATCCTACTCGGAATAAATGTGTTGCACCTGTGTTTCTTTTTATTTCTCTATTTCTTTTTTTTTTTGCTGTTTTGTTGCGATGTTGTGCAAGTATGATTGTGGCTTTTCTTCGGATTAAATACGTGGGTGCTGTGGATAAATGTTCCGGTTTAATTGTGTGTGTTTCCTTTGAAAAGGCATTACTCAGTCATAATAATTGTAAGCGTGTACAATTCATTCATTCAAATCTTTCTAAATTGATAGGAACTCATATTTATTTAAATGACTAATCAAAATAATGTTAACCAGTCTTCACGGGCTAGAAGTTAATCGGTTTTGCAAAAGATATATTATTTTTAAAATGTACGGCTTAGTGCTAGCAAAACGAACTTAGGTGACTATAAGATGATTGACTATCACATGGATTTTAATTTTGCCTTTACTTTTCCTCTTCATGACATTTCATTTTAACAAAGAACAGCACAACAAATGTCTGGCATTATTTTTTCATATATGTATATTAGGGTGGATCGTTTTGGTCAGGCGTAAAAAAAAAATTTTCGACGCTCATATTCTGAATGCTGGATTCAAGAAAATCTTCAATCAAAAATTATATCGAAATTGGTGTAGTCGGTTTTGATTTGGAAAACTTATTTTTTTTCGCCAAAAACCAACGGTTTATTTGCCGTAAGTTTTTATCAACCTGAAATAACTATACCAAAGTGGGGTGCAAATTAGAGATATCTGGGGCCCCAAAGTTGTGAATAGAAAGATTGTTAGATTCGAGAATTTTTTAGTGCTACAGTGTTAAGGTTTTGGTCAAAATTTTGGGTATTTTTCACAAAAATCACAATAAATTGTAGAAAATTTAGTATTCTTAAAAAGACTTGATGTAATCTAGTGATATTTAAAAAAATGGTGGAATTTATTTTTTTCAATTCAATTTCAATTTCAATTTATTTGATTAATTTGTTAGCATATAAGAACATAGGCCTTTTGCATGCCTCTACAATAACAGTAAATAACAACTAAAAAATATCATTGAGCAATGAATATAAAGTAATTTAGTAACTTAAATTGAATATAAAAAATTTATATAGTTTAAATAGAGTTAAATATAATTTAAATAAAAATCACTTTCAATTAAAATTTATATAATATTCAACAATTTTCATCCTTTTTTGATAATATAAAGAAAAACATAAACTGAAAAGCAGGAATGAAGTAGTTAAATGAAGGAAAGAAAAGAGAGAAAAGATAGAAAATAGCTATGAAAAGTGTTTGAAAATTAAATGCTTAAAGGCCTTTTGGTTGGAAATAATTTTAACATGGTTTGGCAGTGAATTCCACAATCTGATAGCGCTGACGAAAAACAGCCTACAAGACCTTTTGTAATAAAAGCGAGGTATCAAGAGGTTGAGGTTTCTGCCCGACCTACAGAACTGAAGTTTCTCAAAAAGATAAAGAGGACGAGGTGAGTAGATGATTTTGTGCAAAAAGATACAATTTCTTGCTTCAAGATAGCTAACAAGGCTACGTCCAAGTAATTTTGCGCAGAAGGAAGAGATATGGTCAAACTTCTTTAAACCATAGACATAACGAGCCGCATTATTGAGAGCAACTAATAACTTGTGTAACGATCTCGAATCGAGTTTGCTATAAACAACTTCAGAATAAGTTATAATTGGCATCAGTAGCTACAAAACCAGTTTTCGTCTCATCTCAACGGGTACAAACGATGCCGTCATCCTAAGGTTCCTTAAAACAAAGTATATTTTGCTCACACAAGAATTGATGTGATCCTCACAGGACAACGAGGAGTTCAATTGAAAACCAAGATTTGATACCTTGCTTACGATTTTTAATTCAGTGTTATTAAGGAATATCAAAGGGAATTCAATATATATGAATGGAGTGCTAGATATCGGTAAAACATATGATTTTAAGGGAATTAGTTTGAGTTTATTTATTCTGGCCCATTCTGCTACCATGTTCAAGTCTTCATTCATCCTAACACATAAATCTTCAACGAGGCCAGTAGGCCTAGACAAATACAATTGAAGGTCATCAGCATATGATGACATTATTACATTTGTCGAATATATCATTGATGAACATAGTAAACATAAGTGGCCCAAGAACTGAGCCCTGAGCAAATCCGCTAGTAGTTGTCTTGAACGTTGAGAAGTTTAACCCAGCCTTAACTCTTTGGGCCCTACCACTTAAATAGTTACCTAATAAGCGTACAGAAGTATCAGAAAACCCGAAATTAAACTTCAGTTTCCAGCACAATATGGAGTCGTTAACAGTATCAAATGCTTTTGAGAAGTCCAAAAGGCAAAGCAAGGTCAGATGCTTATTATCAAAGGGTACTCTAATATCATCTAAAATTTTAACTATGGCTGTGGAGCAGCTGTGCCCAGGACGAAAACCAGACTGAAATTTTGACATAAGACCAAGGTCATTTATGTAGTCAGAAATCTGTTCAGCCATAATAGACTCACAGATCTTTGATACAGACCACAGTAAACTTATTGGTCTGAAGTCACATGGCTCAATCGCATTGGATTTTTTTGCTATTGGGATAATTGTTGCCACTTTCCAGATCGCAGGAAAGCAAGAGGTAGTAAAGATATGGTTTAATATATGCTAAGAGGGCTAAGGACGAATGGAAATATCAATTTTAGAAACCTCATAGAGATAACATCCTCGCCTGAGGCATTCGATTTTATTTTCCTGACACAACGTTTTATATCCAGTTCATTTACAGTTACAAATTCAAACTCCATGGGAAAAACAGAATCAGATCTAAAATTATCAATTGATGGAGTAGGTTCACCAGATATCAAATTTGCAGTGAAGTAATTATTCAGATAATTGGGATCAATTTGACAAGCATCATTTCTTTTGTTACAGATGCCTATACTTTTCAAGTTACTCCACAAGCGTTTTGAGGGTAATGTGGGACTTAACTTTGACCGATAAAATTTCTTTTTTGACAGTCTGGTTACTAATGACGCTTCATTCCTAAATTTCTTGTATTCCTCCCAGTTCCGAGTAGTACGGTTGCGTTTCCACCTATTATATGATCTGCTGCGCAATTTTATGGCCATTTTTATAGCGTTAGTGAACCAGGGGCAAGAAATATTTTTTACCCGACGTGTACACAGGGGAGCATGGCCGTCAAAAAGATTGGCGATCTGTACATTAAAAAAATTTAATTTCTCATCAACCGAGCTAAGAAACCAGCAATCGGTCCAATTTATACGAGTTAAGTCATCATACAGTGCACCATAGTCAATAGACTTGAAATTACGAAACGAAAAGTATGTATCAGTAGCGGCAGGTGAGAGATTTATGTCAAACGTGCAGAATATTAAATCATTATCTGATATAAAGGATAGCTAATCGAAGAGCAAAACAAAAGAAACATCAGACACTACAAATACATCTAATAAGCTGGGGCAAGCGTTGTTTGCAAACCTAGTTGGCATAGTTGTATTTACTATATTAAGTCCAACTTCGGCCAAGCTGTCAAAAAATTGTTTACAATGATTGTCTTTGGATAATATATTCAAATTAAAATCACCACATAACACGAAGTGTTGAAATTCTATAGCATTCTTGGATAACTCACTAAATAAGGGATCTAAACAACAACTACGGTTCGGGTTATAGACGCAAGAAAGGAAAATTTTAGTTCTGTTGTCATGGATTTCGACATTTAAATATTCAACATCAAAAATTTTTAATAAATTCTCGTTGAAAAGTCATTGAATTGAATTTTAAAAACTTTTCGTGATTCAATCATTGATTCAATTGCAGCGTTCTCCTGAATCCAATGTTCACATAATATTCGAATGGCTTACAAGGTGCACGAGCCTTTCGATACTTTGTGAATGGCAAGGAAAATCCGAAAAGTACAATATAGCAAACTCTTTAAAATAATGTTGATGAGAAATATTTTGCACCGGTTATACTTGGGATTTCAATTATTTTTTCTGAGCCTCCAAATTCCTCAATCATTTAATTCTTTAAAAATTGTATACTTGTTGGTTTTGATATACGAGTATTTATCCAGTCTATCATCTGCACATACGTCCCACAAGCAAATCGTATTTTAGAAATCGACGCACACCCGTCGTCGGCTCATCACGCAGCTTCAAAATTTTTGAATAACCTTCCTGCCGTATAGTTTTGTCCTTATCTGATATCATCGCCAACAATATATTTTCTGGATGGCAATAAAATCTATTGCGTTGAATAGAAAATTTAATGACAGATCTGACAGATGGAGGTAACTGACGAGTACGCTGAATATATTTACTCTAGACATTAATAAAGGAACTGGTCCTGATAATATTCCCCCAATATTTCTAAAAAACTGCGCATCTGTGCTAGCCCAGCCATTAGCGCTTTTATTTAATTTATCTTTATAGACAGGGCAGCTTTTGAATATTTGGAAAGAATCCATTATAGTCCCTATCCATAAGTCTGGTTCTAGGCAAAATATAGCGAACTATCGACCGATATCAAAATTGCCCTTGATCCCTAAATTATTTGAGTCAATTGTCAAAAAACACATTTATGCTAGAATTAAGAACTCTATCTCTGATTTCCAACACGGTTTTGTTAGTGGTAAATCTACTTCTACAAACCTAATACTGTTCTCTCACTTCATTCAAACTGAAATGGAAAAAGGCAATCAAATTGACGTAATTTTTACTGATTTCGCCAAAGCCTTTGATAGAGTTCAGCACTCCATTATGGTTAAAAAACTTTCCCTAATAGGGTTTCATTCCTCTTTGTTATCCTGGCTGAGAAATTACCTTTCTAAAAGATATCAAGTTGTCCGTATTGGTAACTGCTACTCAAAATCTATTACCAACCATTCTGGTGTGCCCCAAGGTAGCCACCTTGGACCTCTATTGTTTGTCTTGTTCATCAACGATCTCCCAAACTTTTTACAGCATACTAACTGTTTGATGTATGCTGATGATGTTAAACTGTTTAATTCGGTTTCTTTACCTCCCGACCATCGACTTCTTCAAATTGATTTAAACAATATGATTAAATGGTGTTCAGTTAATAGACTTTATTTAAATGTTGCCAAATGCAACATTATGTCTTTTTATATGAAAAAAGAACCAAATTTTTTTAATTACTCAATCGCAAATAGTGGTCTTTCACGTGTCGAGTCTACATCTGATCTGGGAATTCTATTTGATAGAAAAATTTCTTTTTCCAACCATTACGATTGCATATTTACTAAGGCTAATGCAATGATGGGTATTTTGAGGCGTAATTCGAAGGAATTTAAGGATCCATATACCCTTAGAACGTTATTTTTATATTTAGTAAGGTCTATCTTGGAATATGGATGTATGATCTGGGATCCATATTACGAGGTAGATTCTTTGCGATTGGAAAGAATACAAAAACCTTTCACTCGTTACATAATGTTTAAATTAAATTGGAATTTTATGCCAACGTACGTATCCAGGTGTGCTCTTCTAGGTCTTAATGCCTTAGCCTCCAGACGTAAATTTGTTCTTGTTATTTTTGTTCGCAATATAATTATGTCACATATAGACTGCGCGCCACTCCTCGCTCTTTTAAGAATATATGCGCCTAAGATATATTTTAGGCAAAGAGATTTTTTTTACATTCCGTATCATAGGACAAACTATGGCCGTAATGATCCTATTAATAATATGTGCTTAGCGTTCAATTCCATAAGTGCTCAAATAGATCTCACTCTGAATAGACAAACTTTTAAACAAAATTTATTAAGAATTGTTTAAAATGAATTTATAAAAGTGTAATATTCTTTAATATAATTATGTTTACATTTTATTAGTTTTATATCATATTGTTTTTATAATTTATATGTTATTTCTCAAACTGTTAAACGATTGTTGATAGTTAAAATAGAAATAAATAAATAAATAAATATTTAAAAAGGCTGCGACTTCTATCAATCGCAAGTGGAAGAGTCTTTACATGAAACCAGATTAGAACATATACTTTATGACAAGAGTAACCATATCTATCAAATTTTGTTAATGATTTTTTTGGAGGTTTTTGATTTGGGTTCAGCTTGAACCTTCAGTTCAAAATGAAACAGAACTGTACGAATGAAACAACAATAGTTGTCATAAAGCTGATGATTATTTTTTTCTGAAGGATCTTAACACTGTTATAATTTGGCGATTATTTTTAGAGCGCTCCTTAAGGCAGTTTCTTTCTTATTAATTTGTAAACAAGTTCACCTGCGAATTTCATATTAGATGAAAAAGTTGAGCAAAGAGTGTGTTTGAAATTATGTTTTACCAACGGAATTTCTTGCTCGAATGCATTGAAAATTTGGCAGAACATCTTTGGGGAGTGTGCTCTATCAAGTACGCAGGCATTTTAGTTGTAAGAATTGTTTAAAGAGGGTTGTACATCAGTTGACAACTTTCCTTACCTTTCTCGTCCAGCAACACCAATAAACAATAAATGTCTAAAAAGTACAAAAAAAATTGTGCTCGAAAATTGTCGTGTGGCTGTGAGAGTTATAGCTGGCAAGCGTGATATATCTGGATCGGAACACACCATTTTACATGATATTTTAGGCATTGACCCACTGTGCGTCATTCAAAAAAAGTGGTTTTTTGGAAAAAACGTCTGTAATTTTGGAACAAAAAAACAAACTTTTTATCAGATTCAGAAAAGAATCGAGCATTATAATCTTTAAAAAAAAAGTAGAAAAGTTTACAGATTGTTTTTATCTGAAAATTTGTAAAATTTCATAGGAACGATTATATTCAAACCTGAAAAGTAATAAAATTTTTGATTCATTAGAAAAAAAAGTGGTGCGGTCGGGCACCGAGTTTTTATTTTATTATTATTTTTTATATATAAAAAACGTAAATGAATAATCAATTCAAAAACTTTATATAATGTTTTATTGAAAATTTATTTATTTATAGAAAATTAAGATGTAGAATTCTTATGAGAGGTGAAAATAGCCAATTACTGTTGCCAGCGATGTTTGATTCATAACGCATCAAGGCGTTAAGCATTGAACATTTATCATGTTTCTCGTATGGAGCTTGAATTGATTGAAAAGTCGGATTGAAAACTGGACTTATTTAAGAGTTTAAAAAAATAAACACATTTTTAAGGTCCACCCTAGCGTCAAACATTTTTTTGAAATTCTTACATCAGATTCGAAATCAGCGACCAGTGCATTGACAAAGAGTATAAAACAAAAACATCTTTTAAGGGTCCACCCCAGTGTCCAAAAATTTTTGAATTCTAACATAATATTCGAAATAAGCGACACCTTAACCCTTTAAAGACAGCACATTTTTTACGAATAAGCTAACTTTGACCTTTTCTTAAATTTGACTACTTTTTGTGTGCTCCCGTGAACTTTGTGACAACCGATCTAATGATGTTATATGGCAGCATCATCCTCAATGGGTTAATTCTGTCAGCTTATAAACAAAGAGTATAATGCGAAAAAAATAAATTTTTAAAGTCCACCCTAGTGTCAAAAAAACTTATAAAATTCTAGCATCAGAATCGAAATCAGCGACCAGCGCATCTACAAAAAGTATAAAGCCACAAAACACATTTTTAAGGTCCAGCCTATGTATTGTCAAAATAAAATTAACTCTTTTAAAATTCTTACATTAGGTTCGAAATAAGCGATCCCTTATACTGCTAGCACAAGTACAAAGTGTTTAAAATATAAAACAAATTTTATGGTCCACCGCAGTGTCAAAAAACTTTTTGAAATTCTAACATCAGATTATACAGTATTACACACATTTGCTGCATTTTCCATTTCTGAAAACTTAATTGCACTAAAGATTCTCACGTATGATTTAAAACAGACACACAAATAAAAATAACAAATGCGTTTTTACGAAATTTCTACGTGTCATAGCCGATACACATTGACTGCAACAGTCGTCCACCAACAAAACGAAAACTTGAAGTCAGAGAGAAATGTCGCAGTATTCTCGACGACTTGATTATAATGAACGTAACAGCGACAATCAGAATTTCATACAAAACGTAAACAAACTCTGCTATGTTCGCTCTTGTCGTCTATCAAATTAGAAAAAGATTGAAGTCTGCGGCAGCAGCAATTGTGGTCGTGTTCTCTCTTTGTCGTGCCGTTTTCAAAAAATACATCTTCATAAGAAAACATGCGTTCTATTTTTTGACGCATTATTTTTTTTTTTTTAATTCGCGTTCGTCGCTAGTCGCAGTCAATGTGTATCGGCTATCAGAAACAGAGACACACAGAGAGAGAGAGCGAAAGAGAGAGAAAGAGAGAATTCTGCACTCGCCTGCTCGTTTGTTAGTCTGTTCGATACTCTTCGCATACACATACAGCAATCTCACTGTTACGTGACGGTTTCATGTCATTTTATCACAAGTGCTCAAAACGTATCATTATTTTAGGGTTAGTAAACAAAAATGCATATATGTATTGTAAGGCGGGTTCAAATTCGGTCAGATAAGGCCACAAAATTTAACTTTATTTATATTAATTTTTTCTCTTGTTTTTAATTGCATTATTACAGACATAATTTTTTTCTAAGAATTTAAAATAGGTTTGTTCACGTACTTTATTTTTTTTTTAAATTGCAGCGAGAGAGGGGAAAAAATAAGAATAATAATGTCACAAATAGAAAAATAGCGAAAGAATACGGAAACAGAAAACTAGTGGAAACTTGCAAAATCACAACTGATCGACCCCCCATGACAGTTTTTTAAACCTGGAAAAATTGTGTAAATTCGTTTTGGTTTTCAAATATTTAATATTATTAAAAAGAAAAAAATACAAATAAGCCATCCAAAACCGAACTTAAAGCATCGTCAAAGAAATATAAAAGAAAAAACATTTTTTTGATTAAATAAAAACATCCGAAATAAATCTTTTTCCACTCATTTGAATAGATAGCTAGTTTTTTTCTGACAAGCAATTTTTTTTTCTTGGTACCTAAAAATTCTTGCAAGTAAAAATTTCACTAGCGTAAACTTGTAGCTAATTTTTTTTTCTCTCTCATTTTTAACGCTCTCGTTGCGAGTTTTTTTTTCGAGTACGTGAACGTTTTACTATTAAAAACTTATAATCCAAAATATCTTTGTTTACATTTAAAGCAGATGTTCTTGTGCTAACATTTTTAAACTTAATATACAGAGACTAAGTTAACATGAAGTATTATGTTTAGAAACTCCTACAATGACAGAATAACAGAGAATAAATCTAAAAATAGACTTCTGTTAAGGCAAACATTTGTAGGGTTTTTTTTAACAGAGCCAAAGTTGAGAGAGTCTGAGCTTAGCAGAGGCTCAGTATAACAGTTTGACAGCAAACAGAGTTGGGCTACTGAGACGAATTTAACATAGTGCGTAGGCTTAACATTAAAGACAAATTAACATTAAATAGTCATGACCACAAGGGAAGGCTGACAGCGGCAGAGTAAGGGGGCTGAACACATCGGGCGATGTATACCGTTTCAAAACTTTCATTCTGAATGATGAGAGAAATTAACGGGTTGAATCCAGTCCACGCTGTTTCAATCCCATATACGACTGTAAATGTCCCTAAAACAAACTTTTGTATAGAAAAGAAATATACAATAGCGAGTGCAAAAGTTGGTGCCGTTTACAAAAATTGAGGCCGTGTGCAAAAGTACGGGGCTATTCCAAATATTTATGGGCATAAAAACCAAAGCGGAGATTTTTCGGTCTCTTTTGCCTGGTGATAGTTCTGTAAAGTAACTTCAAGTGAAGACATTTTAAAAACTTTAATAATTATTTTAAAGGAAGTGCTAAATTTAACATTGTTTTGAAAACAGTTTAAATATAGACATTCATAACAAATATAAAAAATTAAATTTTTTTATAAAAGTGTCGAAGCAAAATAAAAGTTATATAAATTGGTTTTTTCAAAAATTGGCATTTTTAAACAATACAAAAATGGGTTAAAATTGACTAAAATTAAACTTTAAAAGAAGTGAACCAATGAAGTAAATTAATTAATGAAACCAAAAAAAAAATAACAATTTTTAAACAACTGTTAAACAGAAATTACAAAACTTTTTTTTATTTTTAAATAAAAAAAGCTTAAACTATAAACTTAAGCTATATATATGTTTATATATATATAAACCAAATGTATCCTCAGTGAATTAAAGATCCATTATTAATGTAATTTAAGCAAATTAATGTAGTTCTACATGATTCAAGGATAAAAAAAAAAAAAAAAAAAAACTTAGGAAAACCAGAGCTAGCATTAAAACTCAATAACTAAAATTGGTGCATAGCTGAATTTAGCATAAATTAACATTTAACAAAGCTTAAAGAGAAAAAATATATAACATAAAGAAAAATAGCATGTTCATTAAAAATTGTGGGAAATCTTAAATGTGTACAGAGTCTGTTAACAAGTCTAACAGCAACGAAGACAGCAACCCGAGCGGCAGCATCGAAGGACAGCGAGGGATTTGCATCAGATAAAATAAAATAAAGTTGGAAAAAAAAATAGAAATGTTAACTAAAAAAAAAAAACAGAAAAAATAAGAAGATGAGATACACAATTATATAAGAAAAAAAAAATATTTTTGTACATTAAAATTAATAAATATAAATCTAGGTTATAGCTTTTAATATCATAATCCCTTACAAGAATGTGAGTATGCGCATATCTCTAGTAATTATTTTTAAGAATTTAGAGCACTGAAAAAAAAAGTTTAAAAGGAATTCTAAAAATTTTTTTAGAATAATTTTAATAGTATGTGTATTACTTGTGTTACTTCCTAATTTTTTTGTAATAAAAATGAATTGTTCTTCACAAAATAGTTTTTAAAAATTAATAATGGTTTGATTTAATAATTAAAAGCCCGTAGGTAACAGCAGGTTACCCTACTGTATATAGAAGGGAGCTTATATTTTTTTTTTTTATTCGGATATTACCGATAAGCTGAGGTTGGGTTGGGCAGAAAAGGGTGGCAACTATACCAGTCATACCACTTCATCAAGTAACGTTTTTTTTTTTCTTTTTTATTCAGATTTTTTTTTTTTCTTCCTGTAATTTTTGATTTTCCATTGCTTCTTTTATAGATTTCCATTTTCTTTTTTTAATTTGTTTTTACTTGGAATATGAAGTTTGCCTCTTTTTTTCTCTGGCATGTGCATGATTTTTTTTTGTTAATGTTCCAAGGGCAGCACACGCAAGGCAGAAAACAATCCACCCCGCCACTGAAACCTAGCCGTGTAAAAGAAAGCATGCACACTTTTTGTACTTGCGTATTAACACCTTCGTGCCCAGTCTTTAAAATCCTCGTAGGTACATTACAGTATATATATCTGGGTCGAAAGTGGTCGCATCGACATTTTATATAAATGTAAAGTACACATTCTGTCATTTACGCTGATACTATTTAACAAAGATATTTATCTTTAGAGTTAGAATTTGCTTTAAAATTTACTTAAATTGAAAATTTATCAAATGAATATAAAAACACATAAAAATATTTTATTTTCTTTTAAATGAAAAACAAAGATACAAACTATGTGAACATATCAAACTCAAATTGTAAAAGGTCAAATAACGTAGAACAGTCTTTGTTAAATTTTTGATAAAAAATTACGTTTTTTACAACTTCAAAGTGGCCTGATTTTCGTGAATTTTATAAAAAAAATCTTTTAATTAAAAGCTGTGAATTGAGAATTAATATTTGAACGTTTTCTAAAGATTAGCATGTTTTTGTATTGAGAAATGTAAACCTTAAAAATTTACTTTTTTTCCGCCCATAAACCACTGTGCGACGGGTTGCAGCTTCATATTTACGAGTAGAACATATGTTAGCTAAGATGCAGGAATGGTTTTTAGATAAAATTTGTTACGATAGGTGGCGCCACAAAATAACTTGTCTTCTTGGTGCGTATGAATGAAGCCTCTTCAGAGCAAAACTATTTTAAAATACTAAATTTCATAAAATTTACTGAAAAATAGCGTATTTATAGAAATTTTTGTGAAAAATACCTAAAATTTTGTACAAAATCTGAGCACAGTCGCACTAAAAAAAATTTCGAATCTAACATTCTTTCTATTCAAAATACCTTTAATTTGCAACCTATTTTGGGGTAGTTATTTCAGCTTGATAAGAACTTACGGCAAATAAACTGTTGATTTTTGGCGAAAAGTAATTCTTTCAAATCAAAACAGCTGGCAGACAGTTACACCGATTTAGATATCCTTTTGGTTTAAAGATCTACTTTAATCCAGCTCTCATACAGTTACACCGATTTCGACATCCTTTTGGTTTAAAGATCTACTTTAATCCAGCTCCCAGAATAAGAGTGTCGAAAATAGTTTTTTTTAATCACCTTAATGTATATATGTGTATATATGTATGTATATGGAAGCTAACTCTATGAACTGCCTCTCAAGTTGCTTAAGTCAAATTTATCCTGTAATAAATAAAAGGTCAAACTGAAGTAAGGAACATAGTTCTCTATTATATGTACATTCAGCAATTAAAAGGAGCATTCCATCAGAAATTTCTCTCAATTATAGGTGAAAATTATTCGTTTCACTAATGCATCGACTGACTGCCGCAAAATTATTCATTAGGTGCGTACCAGGGAAGTCAATTATTCCCGGAATCCCGAATAATGTCAGCCTCTTTAAATCCCGATATTTAATATGATAAAAAATGATTGATATATTCTCAGAAATGATATAGGATGTATATCCATTAAGGTGCCTTGAAAAAGAAGTTCCATTTGTACCCATCTAAAAATGAACCTTGATGTGTTTCATGACGATTCCCAAAATATTTTGGCAATAATGAACAAAATCTGGTGAAAACCACTAACTCAGTTTTGTTTGGGTTATCGCTGAGCCCACAAGTAATAGCCCAGTTGACTAGATTATTTTGGCAATTTTGCATAATGTCTCGAAGAGTAGATATGTATTTTCCAGAGGTAACAATCACAACGTCATCGGAATAAGCTATCACCCTCTAGTTCCAGTTTGACTAGCAGTTCATGTACCTTTAGATTTCAGAGCATAGGCGAGAGAATTCCTCTCTTAGGTGTTTCCCTTGGCACACTTCTTAGCGTGGATGCCGTTCCAAAATTTTCTCTTATGCGTATAATCCTGCCTACGATCATTTGATTTATGAGTACTTTCAGAGCAGCTTCCACCCAAAACTCAGTCGGCGCATTTGTGATAGCTCATGCTTCGACATAATTTAAGTCCCCTTCAATATCAATAAAAACATCATTCCTTCTGATAAGGACTGCGTCTAATAAAATTGTCTACTACATTTCCATCTACAAAGTGCTTCTCACTGAACCATATTCAAAGGTATTCCGTAAAGTGACAGTTTTGAGTACGTTTTCAGGTATAACTTTTTTTAATTTTGTTTTGTTTTTTTAATTTGTATGATCAATGGTCTTGCTTGTAATCTTCTTTAGCAAAAAGTTCGTGAAGATTTTTTCCATAAAAAAAATGTTCTTTTGCAAAATTATTAACAACCTACTTCTTTGTTCAAATAAAATGAAAAGAACTTGTTAACATAACCATTTTCTTTTAAGCATATTATCGCTATGCAATAATAAGACAATTTATGATTGAAAAAGATTCAATTCTGAGTGTCAAAAAAGTGCTTTTCTATGGTTTATTTTTTAACTCGTTTTTGAGACTCAATTCAGTCTAGTGAATAGGTTTAAAATGGTCCATTGAGTCCATTTGAGTCCGATGAATGAGTCCAAAAAGGTTAATTTATGAGTGCCGACCAATAACTTTTCTACCAGAGAAGATTCATAAATGTATTAGAAAAAGATACTTTTGGTTCACTGGGTATTGAAATATTCAAATTCAAAAAAAAATTTATTTCTTTTAACTCTTAAATATGTGTAAGAAAAAAAGCGTTACTTTTTTCGCGTTACATAAAAGCGTTACTTAACACGAAATAGCAACCAAAGTGGAATCCAAAAAACATTAAAATTTTTCAAAAGCAACTTCAGTGGACTTTAAAAAAAAATTGTAGGTAGGGACTAACCTTAAAACTATGTTATTACACGATTCTAAAAATGAAAAATGTGCAAAAAGGTGACAAAATTATCAACGAAATTGCTTGGTTGGGTGGCAATTTGCAGTTATGGCAAAAGGAGCAGGAGTTTTATGACATCCGTGATATAAATGTACGATGATATAAATGTAAGGAATGGTTACTTCTTTTCTTTCATTTCTTTAATTTTTACTCCAACATGACGTGTCCACTTTTTTTTGCCTGACCTTGCTTTTTAGCAGCCTTAAGCGGCCTCTAAAGGAATACAGTTATATTGGTGCCCAGAAAAACCAGTCTGCTAAACAATTAACAACTAAGGCCAATTGAGAGATACTGGGCTTAAGTTAAAAGGGATATAAAAGCAACAAAGTATATGACTAAATACTAGTGTCCGACCAAGTGTGGATTTTTGGCTGAAGCCGAATTAACGGCCAACGGGAAATAATCGGGAAATAATCGGCGGAAGGTCTAAGCCGAAGCCGAATACTAACAACATTTTTTTAGGTAAGAAAAATAATAAAATTTAGGCCTTGCTTTCGTTATTTATTAATTTCAGTATAAAAAACGGCAATCAATAAAGGTCCAGTCTACTTAAACAGGACGAAAAATATGCAATTTTCATTAATCTTTTTTGGAAAAAGTAAATAATATAGGTACTCTAAACTTCTTAGGTTTATTTATGTAGAGTACTTTGAAGAAGATTATATAAAATTTTTAGATTATAATCAATAATTATTTTATTAATATACTGCAGCAAGCCACGGGGCGACGTGGACCAGTGCTTAAAATACACACTAAGCTGGCGACCTTACTACAGGTCCAAAAATAAAAATATTTTCCTGTTAAGTATCAATGTGATTATGGAATAATTTTTGTCATTTTTACTGAATATTTTCGTTACATTTCTGTTGATGAAAATTTCAATATGAAAGTTGTCAATGAGATTATGGTCAATTTTGGGCAATTTAGTAACTTGTATATTGAAAAAAACGACAACATAAAGATTTGTTAAAAATTGACTGAGTTATGAAAGTCGCACGCTCGAAAACGCAATTTTAAAGAAAACGCGTTTAAAGTTTTAAGTATAGTGCGCTTCCTGCTTTTACGCGGTCGGCTCGGAGGCTCATAACTTTTGAGCAATTACGAATTTCTATTTAAAATTTTAAAGTGATGTTTTACACAGTATTGCTATCGAAAAATGCAAAAATGTTTTGATGTGTTTTTTTTTAATCTAAAACGAATTTAAGCAATAAAATATTTTAGTTTTATAGAAATTTTATAATTTTTTTAGCGGTTCATTTTATTCAACGCGATCCTTTAAATGATTTTTTTAATGACAAAGACAGTGGAGTGGAAAGCTTTTAATACGGATTTGCCTTTGGTGTAAGCATGTTGCGCCAGTTACATTGGTTTTTTCCTATCTTTTATCTCAAGTTAATGTCTATTAATATCTCGAAGATTTTTAGAAGAAAATGTGAGAGACTAATAGGGTTTTTTAGGTCTTTGAGCTTAAATGTGAGCTTTTGACTGCCATAGATATAAAATTATCCTTTACATTTCGCCATCGTTTGGTAATGTCCTTAAGGTCAAAGTAGCTTTGATAGATCATCAAAAGCTCATCATCAAAAGCTTTGAAAGATCATTATCATGGTTCTGGTCCTGGTGACTTAAACGGTTTGAAATTTTTGATTGCTTATTTGTAAGAATATAAGCAAAATAAAATGTTAAAAAAATGTTTCAATTTATTCTAACAATATTTCCTATATTCACAGAATAAATTACACTATGACACAAAATAAGGGTCATTGTCTCGGGTGTGACCCCAACCAATCTCAAACGATAGTATTTGACATCAAAAACATAAACCCAAATCGCTTTTTGCTCTACTACGTCACAAATTTCTTTTACAGTGGTTTTAAATTTAAATTTTTTTGGTCAAAATGAAATTAAAAAATATAAAAAATTATATGTTAAACTTAACATAGGCTGGTTCTTGTCTTTGGAAGTATGAATTAAAATTTTCCAGAGGATATTTTTTCGGAACACTTTAACCCCCTAGCTCCTTCCAGCATGGGTCAATTTGAACTTATTTCGGAAAAGACGATATAAGTCAACTTTGGAGGGAGGTCAAAGGTTAAAACCTTGCAAGAAAATATTCTCCAAAAAATTTCACAAGGGGTCACCCAAGACAAGTAACCTCTACAAGTTAAAGGTTACCCATAAAATACGAACCGAAGAGATAATACATTTTTTCATGTTAGGCAATTTTAATGTTTTTTTTAAATAGTTCACTGTCATGGCATGAAATATCACATACTTATTGCTAGTTATCACTGTTATGGCATGATATATCACATACTTTAGAGAGGTTTATATCTATATCTGTTATGCTTTAAATATCATATGATTAAGTTGCCAATTTGAACGTTCAATTTGTTCAATATAGTTCAGATGAATGAATTCCAAATGTGTGAAATCATATATGACTTTAAACAGTGAGTTTTATCACTCAAAGACTACTGAAGAGGAAATGTAGCGATTTCCGAAACAGACTGTCTAGTCAGCTAAGTGATTGACTCTATAAAGTCGTTGTTGTTGCCTTTTTTAAAACTTTCTTGATCTAAAGCGCGCAATTAAATTCATGTAATAATTTAATAGAGCATAAATTAATTAACCTTTTTATTAAACTTTAATGTTTTACTACATCGTCTTTTCCACATTTGTGGAAATCTGCTATAGTAACGCCAGTGGCAATAAAAATACAGCTTGTGAACCGAAGGATTTCAGGCCTATAAGCATCCTGTCTTCATTATCCAAAGTATGTCAATCTATCATGGCTAACCAAATATCATCATTCTTAAGTGAAAATAGTCTTTTGTCTCCATTCCAATCTGGTTTTCGCACTGGTCACAGCTGCTCTACTGCGACGGTAAAGGTAATGGATGATATAAGGTCTTATTATGATGATGGTAGACTAACTCTATTGTGTCTGCTTGATTTTTCAAAAGCATTTGACACTGTAAGTCATGAACTCCTTTGTCAAAAATTAAAAAATTTCTTTGGTTTCTACGACAGTGCCACTCATTTGTTAAGAAGCTATTTGACAAATAGAGTACAAAGAGTGAAGGTCGGTACTTATTTTTCATACTATAAAGCTGTTTGCTGTGGTGTGACACAGGGATCGGTTCTTGGCCCGCTGCTCTTCTCCATGTTCGTCAATGACCTTTTTCACTGCTGCACATATTCGTCCATGCATGCTTATGCTGATGACGTTCAGATTTACTTGTCTGGTAGAACAAACCTCATGGAAGATTTAGTATGCAAACTGAATGAAGATCTTGACAGTATAAACCAATGGGCTATGAAAAATAGTCTTCACCTTAATGTACTTAAGTCGTATGTGATGCCTGTCTCTAAAGAAAAAATAAGCCTTGACTCCATTCCAGACGTTATATTGGGTGATAAAATCATAAAAATAGTTAATAGTGTTGTGAGTCTTGGATTTAATATCAATGCTTCCTTTACTTGCACAGATCATATCAACAGTGTATTCCGCAAAATCTATTACATCTTGCTTAACCTTAGGATGTCGTCTGAGTAAACACCTATTGATCTAACACGTAAACTTGTAATTCAGCTCGTTGTCCCCGTCATAACATATTCTGAACTTGTATACAGCAAGTTAGACTCGCGGTCTCAACTTAAATTGCAGATCGCGTTTAATCATGCCACTCGTTATGTCTACGGCTTGGGTAAATTTGATCATTTTAAAAAAAATAAACTGGCCATTTCAGCCCTTGGAAGGACTTCGACCTAGCCTTCTATTGATAAATTATTTTGTGCGTGTTATTAAATGTTTGATCACAAATGACCGAGAACTGGACTCCCAATGGCTTTATGTTTTCAAGAAGCTTTACATGGCAACTTTTACTCTCTGAGGTTTGACATTGTCTGCAGAGAGGTGATGACCGAACAGAAAAATTTATTCAATTGAAAAAACTTTTTTTGAGCTGGAATTGAACCCGGACTACCAAGGTTCTTTAGCTTAGGGGCCACGCACTCTACTCACTAGGCTACGGCCGCCACCAATTTGATCATTTAGCTCAATTAAAAATCTGTTTACTTGGGTGCGATATCATAAGCTACTCTAATGCCAGGAATTGCATATTTTTACACAAGCTCATACACCACAAAACTCCTTTCTTCTTATTTGAAAAACTGCAATTTAGTCGGTCAGATAGAAGCCAAGTGATAATTATACCTAGTTTTAACTTTCTAAACTCCACAAGGCTATTCTTTATTTATGCCGCTAGATTATGGAATTCATTGCCTAGTAGCTTAAAATCCATAGCGTCAAAAATATCCTTCAAACATGCTATTATGAAGCACTTTTCATCACATAATACTTAACAAAATATCAGATCTTTAGCTCTATATATCATTTCTCTCTCTCTCTCTCTCTTGTTTGCTCTTTATTAATTTAAGTTCTATCTGTCTTATGAATTTACATTTGTTTTACATAAAAATTTTTTGATAACACTTTTAATTGTATAATAATAAATTTAAATTACCTTAGAATTAAGTTTAAATGTTTTATAATCAGTTAAATTCAAATTATGTCTTTGAGCTCTGTACTATAAAAGAACCTAGCTCTTAATGCACTAATATAAAAAAAATAAATAAATAACAATAATAATAATAATAATAATAATAATAATAATAATAATAATAATAATAATAATAATAATAATAATAATAATAATAATAATAATAATAATAACTTGAAGAATAACTTGTCTAATATAAACTGGAATTCTATTCTAAATATTAATACAAATAGTTTATCTTCTCAGAGTCTTGATGATGCGGTATATGCGTTTAATAGAACGCTCAATGATTGTTTTCTTAAAGCTGTTCCGCAAAGGAAAGCCTCCTTGACATCGGGTCCGGTATGGTATACAAATGAATTAAGAAAAATGAGGAATTTGAAATCTAAATACTATAAAAAATATCAAAAAACACATAACATATGTAATTTTGGATGCTATACCTCGATTAAATACAGTTATCAACAGTTATGCAAACAATCCTATAATACCTACTTAACAAAAGTAAAATTAAACATCAAATCTGATGCTAAATCCTTCTGGAACTTTGTTAACACAAAACGCAAGATTGATTCCTATCCTTCTTTTATGAAGTATAATTCGGTTGAGTCTGATAATGATAATAGTATTTGCAATCTTTTTGCTGACTTTTTCAAGTCGACTTATTCATCATCGTCCTATGATTATTTAAGTTATCCTTTCAATATTCAATCTGGGGATATATATTTCCCAATAATTGACACAAACACAGTCTTATCATTTTTAAAAAATATTAAAACATCATATAAAAGTGGTCCTGATAACATACCTTCGTGTATATTAAAATACTGCTGTGAAGAATTAGTAACTCCAATCTCTTTACTATTTACTTCATCATTAAAATCCTGCTATTTTCCTGCAGCCTGGAAGCATTCATTTATCATTCCGCTGCATAAATCCGGAAATAGGTCTTTAATTGATAACTACCGTGGCATCGCAAAATTGAGCGCTTTGCCTAAACTTTTAGAGGCAATTGTTACATCACGACTATCGCATAGAGTTAAATCTTTAATGTCTCCTTTCCAACATGGATTCCTTTCTGGAAAATCCACTGTTACTAACCTTCTCGAATTTACATCAAAAACTATAGAAAACTTTGGAAAAGGCATGCAGACTGATGTCATTTACACGGATTTTAGCAAAGCTTTTGACGTTGTAAATCACAAACTACTGATCTTAAAATTACATCTTGTTGGATTTCCTATACCGTTGGTAAAGTGGATTGAATCTTACTTAAGCAATAGAACACAATCTGTTCTTTTTAAGCTCAAGAAATCACACGAGTTTCCTGTTACTTCAGGAGTACCTCAAGGAAGTCATCTTGGGCCTCTTCTGTTTCTACTTTTTATAAACGATTTGCCATCTGTCATAATGCATTCCAGCATCTTAATGTTTGCTGACGACGTCAAACTCTTCCTTTCTTTTAAAAATGATAATGACGCTGTATTTTTGCAAGCCGACATAGATCATCTTCATAACTGGTGCAAAACGAACCGTATGAACCTCAACATGAAGAAATGCAAGCATATGTCTTTCTCGCGCAAACCACCAATTAAATGTACCTTCAAAATTTGTGGTTATCCATTGGAGTCCTTAGATAGCTTCAATGATCTTGGAGTTACAATGGATCCTAAACTACGCTTTAATATTCATGTAAATAAAATAATAAATAGAGCAAATAGTACTTTAGGATTTATTAAACGTTGGGCAAAAGAGTTTAATGATCCTTTCATAACGAAAACCTTATTCACTTCCCTAGTGCGGCCTATCTTAGAATACGCTTCAGTTGTTTGGTGCCCAAGATACGGTTGTTACATAGACGACATTGAATCAGTGCAGAAACAATTTCTTTTGTTTTGCTTAAGCTATCTTTATTGTAATACTGATTTTCACTTACCACCTTATGAATATCGGTTACAACTCTTAAATCTTCCGTCTTTAAAAAATCGGAGAATTATGATAAATGCTTGTTGGATTATAAAACTTTTACATGGCTATGTAAACAGTCCATATTTATTGAGTAAAATATATTTTAATATTCCTCTTCGTCCTAGAAGATCTTTTGAGCTACTCCACATGAACTTTTGTAGAACTAATTATTTGCAAAATGAACCTCTTAGAAGCGCTTGCGGTGATTTTAATTTTGTATCTGATGTTATATCCTTAAGTGAATCCATGGACTCAATCAAACATAAAATTATAGATTACCTGCAGTACCGTCGTTGATTATGTAAAGTTCTTTCAAACATATATCTGATGCATCTGGTGATTTGTAAACACATTAATATAACAATCTAAATGGACCTAAGCGTAAAATGGAAAATTTTGGTGTATAATATATCTAAATAATCTGAATGGACCTAAACCTGGGATCTTCAATTGCCTCATATCTTCAATATGGTTGTGACAACATTTGTTGACGGTACCGTGGTGTCTTGGTGTCTTTTTACCTCTTGAAACACTACGTTAGATCGATTTGTAATATATTAATATGAGTGGCCGATAAGACCTAGTTTGTCTTGGTGCCTGCGTTCGCAACTGGTTTTCTTTATTTTATGAAAATTGGTTTGGTGAAGTTGACCTAGTTTGTCGAGTAACCACCCTGTCAAGCCAGGATTTCACCGGCTTCAGGGAGACAGAACGATATATATTATATATATACCTATTGGAGTGGTGTTTTATTGGGTATGAGACCTTGTTTGTCACACGACTCCGCCGTATACAAAAATTGTTGCTAACTTGACCTTGTTTGTCTTGAAAACGCAACCCTGCTATGCTGTCTGATTTTATCGATTTTGACTTAACTTTTTTTCTATTATTTTTTATACTTTAATAAAATTATATACTTTAAGCAATTTACTAAAACTTTTTAGTTTGTTAATAATACATTATTTCATTCAAAATCATACTTTATATTTTTGAATTGTATTAAATATCTTATTTTATAATTTTAAATTTGCTATAAAACCTGTTAAGGTTTAGCAATCAAGTAAATAAATAAATAAATAAATAAATAATAATAATAATAATAATAATAATAATAATAATAATAATAATAATAATAATAATAATAATAATAATAATAATAACAATAATAATAATAATAATAATAATAATAATAATAATAATAATAATAATAATAATAATAATAATAATAATAATAATAATAATAATAATAATAATAATAATAATAATAATAATAATAATAATAATAATAATAATAATAATAATAATAATAATAATAATAATAATAATAATAATAATAATAATAATAATAATAATAATAATAATAATAATAATAATAATAATAATAATAATAATAATAATAATAATAATAATAATAATAATAATAATAATAATAATAATAATAATAATAATAATAATAATAATAATAATAATAATAATAATAATAATAATAATAATAATAATAATAATAATAATAATAATAATAATAATAATAATAATAATAATAATAATGATAATAATAATAATAATAATAATAATAATAATAATAATAATAATAATAATAATAATAATAATAATAATAATAATAATAATAATAATAATAATAATAATAATAATAATAATAATAATAATAATAATAATAATAATAATAATAATAATAATAATAATAATAATAATAATAATAATAATAATAATAATAATAATAATAATAATAATAATAATAATAATAATAATAATAATAATAATAATAATAATAATAATAATAATAATAATAATAATAATAATAATAATAATAATAATAATAATAATAATAATAATAATAATAATAATAATAATAATAATAATAATAATAATAATAATAATAATAATAATAATAATAATAATAATAATAATAATAATAATAATAATAATAATAATAATAATAATAATAATAATAATAATAATAATAATAATAATAATAATAATAATAATAATAATAATAATAATAATAATAATAATAATAATAATAATAATAATAATAATAATAATAATAATAATAATAATAATAATAATAATAATAATAATAATAATAATAATAATAATAATAATAATAATAATAATAATAATAATAATAATAATAATAATAATAATAATAATAATAATAATAATAATAATAATAATAATAATAATAATAATAATAATAATAATAATAATAATAATAATAATAATAATAATAATAATAATAATAATAATAATAATAATAATAATAATGATAATAATAATAATAATAATAATAATAATAATAATAATAATAATAATAATAATAATAATAATAATAATAATAATAATAATAATAATAATAATAATAATAATAATAATAATAATAATAATAGTAATAGTAATAATAATAATAATAATAATAATAATAATAATAATAATAATAATAATAATAATAATAATAATAATAATAATAATAATAATAATAATAATAATAATAATAATAATAATAATAATAATGATAATAATAATAATAATAATAAAAAATAATAATAATAATAATAATAATAATAATAATAATAATAATAATAATAATAATAATAATAATAATAATAATAATAATAATAATAATAATAATAATAATAATAATAATAATAATAATAATAATAATAATAATAATAATAATAATAATAATAATAATAATAATAATAATAATAATAATAATAATAATAATAATAATAATAATAATAATAATAATAATAATAATAATAATAATAATAATAATAATAATAATAATAATAATAATAATAATAATAATAATAATAATAATAATAATAATAATAATAATAATAATAATAATAATAATAATAATAATAATAATAATAATAATAATAATAATAATAATAATAATAATAATAATAATAATAATAATAATAATAATAATAATAATAATAATAATAATAATAATAATAATAATAATAATAATAATAATAATAATAATAATAATAATAATAATAATAATAATAATAATAATAATAATAATAATAATAATAATAATAATAATAATAATAATAATAATAATGATAATAATAATAATAATAATGATAATAATAATAATAATAATAATAATAATAATAATAATAATAATAATAATAATAATAATAATAATAATAATAATAATAATAATAATAATAATAATAATAATAATAATAATAATAATAATAATAATAATAATAATAATAATAATAATAATAATAATAATAATAATAATAATAATAATAATAATAATAATAATAATAATAATAATAATAATAATAATAATAATAATGATAATAATAATAATAATAATAATAATAATAATAATAATAATAATAATAATAATAATAATAATAATAATAATAATAATAATAATAATAATAATAATAATAATAATAATAATAATAATAATAATAATAATAATAATAATAATAATAATAATAATAATAATAATAATAAAAATAATAATAATAATAATAATAATAATAATAATAATAATAATAATAATAATAATAATAATAATAATAATAATAATAATAATAATAATAATAATAATAATAATAATAATAATAATGATAATAATAATAATAATAATAATAATAATAATAATAATAATAATAATAATAATAATAATAATAATAATAATAATAATAATAATAACAATAATAATAATAATAATGATAATAATAATAATAATAATGTTTTAAAAAGCCAAAGAAAATGTTTGCTGGTTTCTTTATGACTGACACTTAACTCTATTGAGTATATACTTATTATCCTTGTTTATGCACTTTTATTAATTGTTTTGAGCAAATGGCTTCGATTTTTTTTAACTAATCGTTATACTCACCTTTTTAATTAGAAAAAATTGCAAATATAATTAAAATATTCATTGAATTGCATGCTTTATACGGTTTTCATTATTACGAAGCAATCGCAGGATTTGAATTTTTATCCAAAAAATCCCGAAAATGTAATTACCTTCTGGGATTAAACTCCCTATTGCTTGCAAATTTAGCTAGTATGCGTAAGTAAGTACATGACTATGTGTTAATTGAAGTATATATTTGTGCTTCTTAAATCACTCACTTAATTATGCTGCTATAAGAGTTATGGTCGTTTTTGTGTTGTTTTGTTGTTAAAGCAAGCTCATTACTAATTAGCTTGTTTCGTTAATTGAAATCAGATTTTTTATACAATTTAGCCAAGTGAATGGTATTATTATTGTTTAACAAATTTATGTACAAGCAAACAAAATTAAATAATAGTTTTGCATTAGACTTAATGTACAAATATTTTCAATTCGCATCTGCGTATTTGAGACTAATGATTATTGTTAGTCCATTTCCATAACTTAAGAATTTGAAATATGGTTTGATTATCCTTTCTTATCCAACCAGTATTGAAATAATGTATCTATCTTTTCTTGAACTAAATACGTCTGATTATGAATTATTTATAATTTTCATAAAACTCATCAAATCTAAACATCGATTATTTTTTGTATTTTAAATGCTTAAGCAGTTAAGAATTCGGAATTAAATATACATTAAATATAAAAAGAAATTTAGTATCAGATGGTTTTCTTGAAATTTATTAAAAAACTACATTTATTTTTAATATTTTTTTGCAGTTTATCAGTGTAAAAAGCTTAATTCATTGAATCAGCTAAAAAAACAAATGTAATTCCAATTGCTAAATATAAGCAATCGAGGTGCTTAGCAGCAACGTTATCTAAGCTGTATTATCATAAACGTGTAAAGTTTGTTTTCTTATCACTAACTATTATATTTTCATCATAAATATAAAAACCTTTGAACTTTATAAGTAAAAAAAAAATATTTCTTAGAAATACTTAAATTTTGCTATGTCTAAAGATTAGAAGCTTATACCTTTTAAAACTGTTTCCTTTAAACTATTGACATTTCATATCAAACTCTATTCTATCTATCATCACAATCATCACATAAATCCGAGAACTACATCTTCTGTAGCTATGGTTTAACTTTCCAAAATAATAAAATAGCAAGGTGGTTTTTGGTAAAATCATCGTGAGAGCTCTTGAAATCCCACACACACCTTCCGCACCTCTAACAAAGTCTGCGAGAGGCTTTGTGTAAATTGTTGAAACACGTCTTAAAATAATTTCTAAATACAATAAATTCTCATAATCGCTTGTATTTATGACTGTGTGTCTCATTGTTTGTATATGTATGTGTTGTCGCAACAAGCAAAACCAGTATAAAACTAAGCTTTTAACAACCTTCATTTCAGCACAAACACATGCAAAAGGATCAAAAGAAGAACATTTAAATGTTAGCACAAAGGACGATGCCGTGACAATAAGGCATGCATGTTATGCGAAGGTTAAAGAAAAAATGCTTTAAACTCAAATTTAAATGCAAATCAATGACTTGGCAATAACAACAGCAGAGTTAAATGAAAAATAACTGCCTACAGGAACAACAACAACAACAATATCAACGACTGACACGTGATCATTAGAGACATTTTTGAATATATACCTTAAATTGAGGGAACATGTGTTTACTTGACAAGTAAAAATAAAAGAGGTGAAGCACTAAGCATATAACCACTGTTGCCAGAAAAGCAATTGTGGGAAGTGATAATTCCCATGGAATTTTGTGGGAAAAATTTCTTGTGTGTTAAAAAAATACCTTAAAATACCACAAAATACCACAAATTACTACAAAATACCACATTTTCTAAAAATACTTAAAATCCCTCAAAATACCACAAAATACCGCAATGGCATTTTTGCCACGCGTGATAGAAATACGAATTAAGAGAACGACGCGTTTATTGGACTGTTCCAACGACTGAATGTACTTGTTTGTGGTGGTTTGTAGTATGTATCTTTTTTTTTCTTTGTTTTTAAAAATTCGTCATTAAGCAGAGCACACTTTCATTAAAAAAATCACACTCTAATGATCGTCTTTATGTGAAGCAATTGTTGATTTTACGTTAATAAAAAGTGTTTAAAGAAGTATAATGTCTGCAAAAAAAAATATCTTTGCCGCAAAATTTTTCTGCAAAACATTTGTAAGTATACATATGGGGTATTCACGATCCAGAGCATTTGGCTATGCAATTGCAAATTATATTATGCTGTTAATTTGAAAAAATTTATTTCTATTTAAAATTTATGTACACAAATTTGTAAATTTGTATATTTAAAAAATTCTTTGAAACAGCAAGAAAAACAGCTGATTCAAACGTAAGCAAAGTTTTATTTGGTGGGTTAAAGGTAGATATACCAAGAACAATTTTTGATTTCTGAATTTTCTGAGCCTTGTACTCTGGTTTGTCTTTTTAATTCTTTCGTAAGGTCAAGGTTAGAGTATGCTTCTTTTATATGGAGTCCTTTCTATTTAATTCATTGTGCTCGATTGGAAAAGATCCAAAAACCGTATTCACGTTTTGTACTTCGTTCCTTACACTTTAAAGAACCTTTGCCTTCCTATGAAACGCGCATTTTACTATTTGGTTAAAAACTCTCGAAACGTGAAGAAAGATTCAGACGTTGTCATTTATTCACGATCTTATATCAGGTCAAACCAACTGTGACCAGTTATTACAATTTGATAATTTAAATATTCCTGCTAGAATGTTACGGCATTACGCGTTATTGCATCAAACTCATAGAACTCTTTATGAGCCTATAACTCATGCCTTGTCATTGTATAATGAATTGTCTAGTGAAAATAACTGAGATTTTTATTTTTCGAAATATTCATTTAAGAATTTGCTAATAACTTATTTCGTATTTTTTTTTTATTATCAATAGTAATGAATTTTTACTCTTTGTTAATTTTTTTGTTATTTTTGATAATGGTTTTTAAGTTATTTTTATTTTAAAGTAGTCTGTAAGGATATTATTTCCAAAGACTTAAGCAATGAATAAAAAAACTTGAAAAGCGTTGATGATTTAGTGGAAATTGCTGCTTCTGAGATATCATGTAACACATTTCCAACAAATATATATGAAACTTTTGATGAACTTAATAATTATCAATAAGCATATCAACCATACCACTAAAACCTCAGGCTGCTTCAAATAATCAACTAGTTCATTAATTTCATCAATGGTCCATTTCTTAGTGCACTCAACCTTTTTATGCACTCAACCTTTTTATGGGTCGACGCTGTGCATTTGATTAAAATAAAAGCATGTGCATTAGGGCGGGTCGATTTATTTTTCGACAATTTCGCTATGATTTCCGTATTCTATGGGTTATTCCATGAAAATTTGTCAAAGGAACCATACCTCTATCGTTAAAATCGAGTCCCCTACTTTTTGTTGGTAGATTTTTTCCCAAATTGACGTTCGTATGAAATATTACCTACACGTTCACATCCATAACTCAAAAACTATCGATCGGGTTTAATCGCCAGTAGACGCGTTATAAAGGTGAGCTCATTTTAATCAATTTACAAAAACAAATATCCAACATTGGTCCAACGGTTCAAAAGTTACGGGCATTTTTGTCCAAATTTTGGAGCATTTTTCCATTTTTTTCATGATTTTGTCCAAGAATATTACTTTCATGGCCATTTTTTTGACTTACGAAGCTTACGAACCTTACGTTACGACTGGACTGATTTGCGCTTTACATTAGTGGCATATTTTTTCACAGGGTGCACACAAAGGGAAAAAAATCAAAAAGTTGGTTTTATGTGTTATTTTGTTTTAGCAATATTGCATGAATTAATCAACCGAATTCGATAAATTTGGGCTTAAACTCTTCGTTTTGAATTGTAAATTGAATTAAATAATGGATGAGCCAAAAAAATGGCCATGAAAGTAATATTCTTGGACAAAATCATGAAAAAATGGAAAAATTGTCCAAAATTTGGACAAAAATGCCCGTAACTTTTGAACCGTTTGACCAATGTTGGAGATTTTTGATCTAAATTGATCAAAATGAGCTCACCTTTCCAACGCGCCTACTGGTGACTAAACCCGATTGATAGTTTTTGAGTTATGGATGTGAACATGTAGGTAATATTTCATACGAACGTCAATTTGGGAACAAATCTACCAACAAAAAGTAGGGGACTCGATTTTAACGATAGAGGTATGGTTCCTTCGGCAAATTTTCATGGAATAACCCATAGAATACGGAAATCGTAGGGAAATTGCTGAATTTTTTCACTCCCTACAAATCGACCCGCCCTAATGTGCATGTATGCATATTTTGTTAGTGTTAAGTGTATAAAAGCATGAATATTGTGCTCATGCTCAAATGCACTGGATCGTGAATACCCCTATAGTTTACATACTAATACGAATGTTAATATTGTAAATGTGAAAAAGGAAAACATGTGGAGCACAATATAAGAAATCTGAGGCTGAAAAAATATGTGCGTCTGTCAACGTCAATAAGAATTGAAACAGCCCAAATTATGTTAGAATTAACTCTAAAAATTTAGAAAAACTTGTTAATTCTTTTGATGACGCCAGCGATGAAATTTGAGAACTTGCCAAGAGCGAGATGAATCGCATCACTGAAGAAGTCAAATTACTCGACCCTGAAAGCATTGCTGATAGCTAGGTGTTGATTTTTATGCAAAACGTATAAAAAGTAGTGTCAAAAATCTAAAATATATAAATTTTATGTAAAATTTTAACGCATTCTGATCAAATATGTTTATTTTTTTATTATTATTATTATTAAAGAAAGTTTTGTTATTGTACATTAAGACTAACCTTTTATTATTTTATCAATATTTTTAGAAAAAAAAATTGATGTTGCTATCGTATCTTTACACAGAATTTGATTTTAAATTATTTTTCATAAAAATCCGTTCTCTACTGATAACAGATCTTATTCATTGGAGGTTTGGACTCAAATAATAATATTTTTATAACTTTACAAATATTTTTATTATATATTCAAAAACGTTTAATTCAGTATTCGAACAAAATGTTTCCAAGACCGCTGGCTATCCGATCCGTCATTTCAGGACTGAATGGAAAAGGATCCAAGCTCTCTCTGTCATATTATTTATAGACCATGCGGAGGAAAACGTCTTCAGGCAGGAAAGGAAGAAGCGACAAAAAAATTTCGGACTCGAAACAAATCGACTGCCAAAATTTCAGCTAGATTTAGTTCATGCCTGGCGCATTTTAATTCACTCCACGTTAGTCCCCTGAAAAAGGGCCGCAAACATAGTGCAACCGTGCCCATTTTTAGAACAGTTGCTGGCAATAACCATACAAACTCAATTACCACATTTTAGTATAATAAGGCCCAAAACATCTTAAATATGTCATTTTTATTTATTTGTGGGTAGTTCAAGGGGGTGTGTCATAACTTTTTCGTAAACCATCACGTGCTTGGAAGCAATCGACTGTCAAAATTTTAGCTAAATGGTCCACTAATTGTGGAATCTATAGCCATCACACAGCCAGACAAACAAACAGACAGACTTTTGCTTTTTATATATATGTCGTCACTCACGCATATGACTTAAAGCTTTGTTTTCTCGGAAGTTTATGTTATTAATGTAAAAACATTACTTACGTACATATGTCTTACAAGACATAGTAATGGTATGATCTACCAAAATTGTCGTTCCTGTAACTAATTAAAGATGGCAGTGGTAAATATGGGCGTAACTCACGCGACAAAAAAGGAAGTGTGTTTTACAAGCAAGTTTAGATTGTAAAAACTCAGCGAATACTCCCATACAATTTGTTTTTGTTTTTAATTTTTAAATAATGGCGAAACAGTAAAGTTTCATAATAAACCCACTTTACCCATGGACTTTGCTTATTTAAAAATATATTGAGTTTCCAAAAAAATATTTGCCGTAACTCACGCAACATAACCCATGCGACAAAATTTCTTTAAATTTAAATTGGGTGATTAAATAATTAGGTAGTAAAGTAATTATGTAATTTAATAGTTAACAAACAAATATAATATATTGTCCTTTCTTGCCTCAGCCATTTTTCTATTATCTTTAGCCAATGCTTTCCACTTTTACTAAAATAAAAATTAAGCTCAATAAACGATTTTAAACTATCAAACAACTAGAATTTGTATTTAAAATCAAGTATGATTTAAACTATCAAACATTTTGAATTTGTATTTAAATCATATAAAGTCAACATAATAAATATAGAGGTCATTTAGGAAAAAACTTTAATCAAATGGCAGAGCTCGACCAAACGGAAACAGCTGAAAACAAAATCAGCAAAAATCTAAAAACAACTTCAGTAAACATGCTTTGTTAGTAGAGACTTCCAGCAGGCTGTTGGACTCCATATAATAACATAAGTATAGAGACTAAAGCAGCGTTTCTTAACCTTTTTCACTCCGTGGACCCCTAGAAAATCACGCACAAGTTCAAGGACCCCCTTGAAAAAAACACAGGAATAAATTCTAGACAAATTATTTTAGTACTGAAAAAAATGACATTTTTATAAAATTAAACGTTCTGTATTAATGTGAAGGTTTGTGCTGCTTTTTTGAAACTAAATTAGTAATATTTGGGTTGATGTTTTTACTTAGTTGTAATCTCAAATCTGATTCCAATTGTAATCTGTTTCTGTATTTGTTTTTGGTGTATACAAGAGCAGAGAATGCCTTTTCACAGAGGTATGTGGACGAGAAAAGCAGTAAATATTTTAGTGCTTCTTCTGATATTTCTTTATAAACATTTTTTAAATTTACCCAAAAACTTGATAAAGACAATTCTTTCAAATTACGTTTTAAAGCTGAATCACATGATATTTCTATTAATTGATTTTTACTGTACCGTTGTCAAGCCGATTATATCTAAAACATCTGCGTTGAAAGGGTCTGCTATCCAGTTTTTATTTCTGTCGGGTTCTGGAAAATAATCCCGAAAAGAAGACGTCAAACCGCGGAGGTGTTTAATCCTCTCCTGTTCTACTTGCGTTGCCAACATTTCTCCACCAGAGGATTCCAAAAACGCTACCATTGTAGGAAAATGATTATAGTTTTTTTTAATTGTACGATTAGTCCAAAGGTCAAGTTTTGTTATCAAAGTTTCTATTTTATCTTCAACTTGGAAGATGTTGTTATCTCTTCCTTGTAGACTTAAGTTCAGCTCGTTCAGGGCACTAAAGATATCAGCCAAATATGCCACCATTGTATGCCATTCAAAGTTATTGAAATGATTAGCATGTTTATTGGCGCTGCCAACAGAATTATTAAAAAAAAACATTCTGATCTCATCTCTCAGCTCAAAAACATGCGACACGACTTTGCCACGAAACAGCCAACGCACCTCAGCTTGCAATAACAACTGCATGTGAATGCTGCCCATTTCTTCACATATCATACCGAAAATACGGGAATTTAGAGGCCTGGCTTTGATAAAATTCACGACCTGCACTATGTCGTCCAAAACTGTTTTTAATTTTTCTGGCATATTCTTAGCAGCTAATGCCTCTCTATGAATACCACAGTGATGCCAGATAGTATATGGATTCATCTTCTTCACGTGCGCCTGAAGTCCTGTTCGTGTAACGGTCATAGCCAAAGCACCGTCGGTACTAACTGCCACACATTTATCCCACGGTATTTCATGAGTGGACATAAAGTTGTTTAATACTTAAAAAAATTATTAATTCAAATATCTATAGATTAGACGGCGGACCCCAGGTTAAGAAACGCTGGACTAAAGTAAAGCAAAAATGTAACAACAAATGTGAAATTATGAAATTGAGAAAAACTGAGAAATTGACACTTCAAATCTCATCGCCCCGGTGGTGCAGTGCGTTAGTGCGCGCTTGCACGGGTATCACAAAGATTTCTGATGAAGCCTTTAGCCTGGCCGAAATTGCAGTAAGATCAGCTAGTGATTTTTTCCTTTTCATATTGATAAACTTTATTGTTGTTGTCGTTTCTTTGGAAAGATTCGTTAGAACAATTAATTGTTCTAACTTTGACCTTAAGCTCAATAAACGATTTTAAACTATCAAACAACTAGAATTTGTATTTAAAATCAAGTATGATTTAAACTATCAAACTTTTAGAATTTGTATTTAAATCATATAAAGTCAAAATAATAAAACAAAAAATTTAAGGAACATTTACTAAACATTTACGAAATAGGAAACTACAATTGTGAAACAGTGCAGACGATTTGATCGTCATGGTAAATGTATTTATATAGAAATTTCTTAAATAAATAAAATTAAAATGTTTCTTTTAATAATATCTTAAAATAAAAAGTTTTAAATAAATTTTAAGTTTTTGGTCACGGTTGTTTTTTTTTTTTGCAAATGCCCATATATAGATTTTTTCTTTTATATATTTAAATTTCTGAAATATTTTTACGATACTGCCAAAAAAATTATTTCTATGGTGATCACTTCATTATGGTATTACGTGGTAATTTAAGGCATTGTGGTATTTGTGATAATTTGTAGTTTTTTGATATTTTGAGGTATTTTGCGGTAATTTAAGGTATTTTGGGATGTGGTATTTTGTGAGAATTAAGTGCGAGAAAAAGATAGTTTTGGTGGTAATTTCATCTGGCCACACTGCATAAAACACACACAAATACAAATACACACACAAAACACACATGTAGACACACGTATCTTTAGGCTTCACCGAAGTTTTGTAGCTGATGTGCATAAGATATTAAATAACAGTCACTTACGAGCGCAAACACCACCCCTCATACACACACACACATACATAAACATTTACACACATTACAGCGTGTCGTCAACGAAACATGCCATTGATTTTTTTTAGATGACATTGCGTCGTTTTTCTTTACAGTTCCAACCGCTCCCTTCTAATGGACACAACAGTCGGAAATGAACGAGCACATTTAGTGTGTAAGCAATTTTAAGTGTATGTTTGTGCGTATGTGTGAGAGTATGAGTGTTTGTATGTTTTTTTTTTTGTCGTGGAGTGTTTTATAAAATACGCGAATAGATTTAAGCCTATTGTAAACATTGAAAATGTATTTAATATAAGAGTGCGTCAGTGGGAGTGAGTTGGTGTGTGGCTGTGTGACACATAAGAGTGGAAATTTTCCTCATCATGTCAATAGTCATCAGCAGTAGGTAGGTGCTACCTGTGCATGTTATTTTTAAGGAATTCAGACATTTTTTGCAGAGCACGAGCACGTCATTAAAGAAATACACTTCAGTGAAGAAATCGCTAAAGCATCAGTGCAAAAAGATTAAAAACCTCAGCATATTTTTGTTAAATTGTGTTTCAACTTTAAGGCCTATATTTAAGGTATAATCTAGAAATCGTAGAAACCATTAAAAATAAGATCAAAATTGAAAAGTACTTCGACAAAAATGTTGTCTATAGAAAATAAAGATTGAATTATTTTTGAATAAAATATCAATTTTTAAATCATAACTTTCTTTAATAAACTTATGTTTTTGTTTAATTGTAGTGCAATGACTTGTAAAGTCAATCATTTTAAGAAATTTTATCGCTTGTAAATTTGGATCTTCTATATTTTACGCTAGTGCTATTTTAATATAAAATCATTTTCATTTTTACGAATTTTCTGATTTTCCGGATTTTCATTGGAAAAACCCACCATTTTTTAAATTGATACTTGAATACAATTATTTCTAACTATTTAAATAACATATTAAAAAATTGCAGTGGTATTATTTCGTATTTTTTTTAAATCACTTTTAAAATTGGTGAAATTTTAGTTATTATATTTGTCAGAGACCCTTTTTATAGAAGTACCGGTATCACGATCACGGAACATAAAAAAAATTTTCAGACAGATACAATTTCATATTTTTTGAAGTGAAAACTTCTTTAGGCGCGTTGAACGATTTTGGTAGAGGGTAAATCATTCGTTTGCATATCGTATTTTTCCAAGGAATTCGTCATTCGGCCGCAAGCTCACAAAGAAATCACTTGGCAACTCCTGAAATTAATGCATATAATCTGTTTGTTAGTATATAAATACTTAAGTTAATTAGATTTTATGATCTATGAATAATAACATGAATTAAAATTGTGAGCTTTAGATCAAGTAAGTTTTCAAGAAGGCAACAACAACAACAACTCTGTATAGAGTCAATCGCTTAGCTGACTAGACAGTCTGTTTCGGAAATCGCTACATTTTCCTCATCAGTAATCTTTGAGTGATTAAGCTGTTATCAACTCACTGTTTAAACTAGCATATGAATGTGCAGATTCTGGAATTCATTCTTATGAATTGTATGGCTGCTAATCATATGACATTTTAAAGCAGTAGGCTATTTATAGATCACCGCCATCAACTCTATCAAGGGTTGCCATCTGTTCTAGTTGCTTCTCCATTTATTTCAATATTCATTGGTGTTCGATAGTTTGTCGAAATGCACCATAGAAATGAAACGAGTTTCTGCTTCGCCAGAAGCTAGTGTTCTAACTGAAAGGTGGCTATTTTCACAATCAAATGTTCAATTACACATGATTTTGACCGAAAATCGATCAATTATTAGATGATTTAATTAATTTGACATTAATTAAACTTATTTGGCCGTGCTTAAATACTTAGGTTAGGTTGCAATAAGATGTTTGCAACCAAAACTTATTATTAATTCGGTTTATATTTATATATACATATATGCCTTTTAAATTTGGCAATTTCTTCAGTTGTTGTATTTGTCAACATTTTTGAAAAATTTGCTTTTACTCAAACAGCTGCTATTCATGGTGAGATTTAAAAATGGATCCATCTTCTTCTTTTTCTTCTTTTTTCTGCTGGAACTTCGTTTGCAAACAAGAAAAATAATGTATAGATTGAGTGTTTTAACATTTTAATCTTTAAGTTGTGATAAAGGCATATGTTGAACATTCAAATAATTACATGCATGCTCTTATTTTATTACATATCGTCAAACAATGTTTGACAATTTTCACACTTGTTGTACTTGTCAGTGGCTTTTTATTTTCACCACTGCGGCATTTTATATTCAGAGTTGTCAACTATGGCTGTGTGTCAATCAGTCGTGGTAGGATAGAAAATATCAAGTTGAATAAAATTTGTGTGTGTTGAAATAAATTTGTTTTTTTTTGCTGTGTCAAATGGACGATGAAATTTTGACAGTTGCAAATTTTGACATTTCGGTCGTGTTTTAGCGCAAATATTTTATTTTATTTGCATTTTATCAATTTGCGACATATTTAATTCGAGAGCTTGTACTTGCAACATATTTCGTAAACTTGTAATATTGTAAACTTAAAAAACTGTTAAAAAATTAAAAAAATAAACGAAATAGCAGGCAAACAGAAAATATAGCATGCAAAGTGCTGTATATTTTACGCCGCCAATTCGGTTCATCGCCTCTAACGCTGCGCAACCGCTGGGATCTTGTAATTCTCTTTGCGTTGTTGTTGTAAATTTGGTAAGTAGTTATTGTTGTACAGTAAGCTTTTATTTTTTGTGGATGTTTACTTGTAGCTACAGTCAGCATATGACATCGAACTAATTTAGAAAACAGTTTATACATATGAATTAAATGGTATATATAATATTGGTAAATCTATTTGTTTTTAGTAAAAGGGTTACCGTATCGGAAATATATATATATATATATATATATGTATATATTTATATATATATATATATATATATATGTATATATTTACATATTTACATATATATAGTTCATATATATGAACAATTTAGCTCATTGAGGAATATTTATGTATATTTATATAATAACAATTACGTATTAAACCTGCAAAATAATTAATTTTTTCAATATTAATTGAATAACTAAGGTCTGCTTATCCTAAGCATTCTATTTTTTAAAACTGTTTAGCTTAATTTCTTAAATGGATTATATATAATTTATAAGCTGTATATATTTCTTAATTTTAGAATATTCTACTTTTAATACACAACGCAATATAGATATGGTGAACATGTATATTGTGTTAGTGTTCTGATATAAATTGATATAAATAAGCTTTAATTTTTTATATTAATCAATAATGAAATAATTTAAATAAATTACTTTAATTATATGTATTTTTGATATGGTAACACTTTTGCTTAAAAGAAATAGTTTCAGTAATATATATAAAAAAATTAATAAATTGTTATAAGCTCTTAACAAAAATAATTCTAATTTCATATGCCAACTGTAGCTACACGATTAGAATTCACAACACCTACAAAAAATTTCCGGCTAACTGCGCCAACAACAATTACCAAGGAAATCTACAAACAACACTTGAACACGCACAGAGAAGAACAAGATCAGAGAGGAACTTTTAAAACTTTTTGATTTCATCCTACAGGTCGGACGGACATGTAGGATGTGCGAAAGCTCATACTGCAGCCCGTCCTACAAATCCATCCTACATGCTTTAAGCTGTTGCACTTGACTCGATTGTTTGACTTTAATTTACAATGGTTTCATCTTTTAAATTCTTAATTGTAGGAAGAACAAAAGAGTAACATGAGTTCTTGAGAAAGTGGCGTGACAATTGTTTATAGTTATGAATAATGTGATTAGAAATATGATGATCTGTATAAGATACTAGCTGATATACCCGGTGTTACTCGAGAGTCATTAATATAAACATTTTAATATACACTTCTCGATTAAATTTTTTTGAATTCTGGAATAATGAAAAACATGTTGAATTTTTTGTTTAAGCTACCGTTAGAAAGGTAATTGAACGAACTATATTCCTTAAAAGTTTTGGAAAATTTTTGTTGTTGGTGGTTTCATCTGTTGCGGTGAGCTAATTGAATTCAAAAAAGGGGTACGAAAAACATTTTTCAATCATTAAAAATAATTTAAATATTTACTTAATTTTAAAGCTAGCAAAATTACATTTTCAACAATATAAAAATTATTGTGGGACTCAATGCGTTCTTGAGATTTGGACATTTTAACATCTAAACAAAAATTTATATTAAAAAATATATTGAACTTTTTAACCAAACAAATTTTAATAAAATATGATAAAAACAGCGGAGATATTGGCATTAGAAGTAAATGCTTTGATTTTCATATAATTTTTTTTTCATTCTTAGCTATCAATGTTTTATGAAAAATTCGTTGTACAAAAAATGATTGTATAAATTATTGTATAAAAAATGATATATATTAGCTGCGTTTTTTTCATGGGAGACTAGGATCATATCATCGCATTTGCAAGCAAAGCAAATACAACAAATGATCTAGCAAGTGAGCTGGACATTTTAATTGATCCAATTCTATGTTTTTAAGTGTTGAGGGCGCAACTGTAAAAGTAGACAACACTTAGCCGTTATTGGCGGCTTGATGACGCTGCGACTGGAAAAACTGGCAGTACTGCATTATTTGACATTTTAAAAGTTTGGTAGCAATAGCATTTTCGCAAAAAATTTCGCAAAACTTATCTGCTAGCTACACAAGAAATTTGAAGAAACTTTTGGTAGACATCATTTGGCTATTCACTGCAAGGCAAAAAACTTAGTAAATTACTATAAGGAAGATTTAAATAAAGTCTGGTATGAAAAAATTGATTTTTAGCAATAAATTTTAAATGGAAAAAGATATTGGGGTAATTTTTTCACATTAATTATTTTTAAGACTTAACTTTTTGTAAAAAATATAAAAACAACCGTTGTGTTGATGACAAAAACAGTAAAATAATTTTTGCGCTTAGCTTGAAGAATTTTTGCAAATAAATGCTGTCATATGAAAGGTAGCCAGATGTGCAATTTTTAATTGATTTAATTTTTACAACAAAAATAATTTTTGAGTCATTTTTTGAGTAAAAAGTCAAGATTTTGAACCTTTTTTTACGTAATCACAAACTTAACGGTACAGTTCTAGCTATTTTTGTGAAGTAATTTATTGAACTTTTGAACAAAAAATTTGAATGAAATATATTAATGGACAGCGGAGATATTTGCATCGAAAGACCAAACTTTGATTTTCATGTCGTTTTTTCTCATTCCTTAGATAACGATGTTTTATGAAAAGTCATTGTACTGAAAATTTCTACAATTTTGAACATAAGTGACTGCTTTTGATGTCAAAATAAGAAAAATTTTTTTAAATTAAATACACAAAAAAATCTGATGCTAAAAAGTATTATAATAACAAAATTACAAAATTAAAAATACCGTTAGTTAAAAAATCTTGGCGCTGGCGTGGCAAAAACTAAGTATGTAACATTTTAAATTAGGATACACTTAATAAAGGGCTGTTTTTTATAGAGTGATACAACTTTGAGTTGGCATCATTGCTTTATTTGACCACTCATTTAACAGTTGATAAATGCTTTTTGTTTAGTCTGCTTTTACATTTTATAATAGATTGACTTATATCAGAGCAACGTGTGCAAATTGTGGAAATTTTTAATCAAAATAATGGTTCTGTTCGTCAAACTTATCGTGCACTTCGTCCATTTTATGGCGTACATAATCGTCCTTCAAAGCTGCTAATTCGAAGAACAATAGATCGTTTTCGGACCTAATTTACTGTTGCTGATAATGTGCATCCCGTGAGACGTCGAACAGTGCGCACTGCAGAATCTGTAGCCGCTGTACAAAAAAGCATTGAAGATGATCCTAATCAATCAATTCGTCGCCGTTCTCAGCAACTGGGGTTGTGTCCTTCCACTTTTATTCATTTATTATTATAGAGAAAATGAATACAAATAAGAACTAAGTTCTTTTACAGTATAATGGATGCTTAATAATAAACAAAATTGGGCATACATAACAACAACCTAAATTAGCGCAAGGCTTTGTGATGCTTATGTACTAAGAAAAATATATAATTTAATAGAATGCAAAACAGACTAACTGACTTATAGCTAACATTAAGACAAATAAATTTATTTTTAACACATTTTTGCATATATAAATTAACTTAGAACTAAATTAAAAGATACAAAAATATAAAATAGATAGAATATAAAAAAGGAAAGAAAACAGAAATTAAGTAGCAGAAAAATGAGAAAGAACAGATTGCCTGAAAGTTTCTACCCTAGTTATTTCCCTTAAACCACGCGGCAACGCATTCCACAGTCTTACAGCATTAATGAAAAAAAGATTTGAACTATTAAGAGAGCCATGTCTAGAGATAATAAGCAAGTTACATCTTCTGGATATACTAAACTGTAATTTTGCATAAAGATAATAAGGAGTTTTAGTGTGAATAATTTTATGTAGGTAGATGCAGTTTCTAGCATTCAAATACTCTATCAAGCTACAATAACCAAGTATTGCATTTCTAAAGCCGGAAAGATGATCAAACTTGTTCAACCCATATACAAAACGCGTGGCATAGTTAAAAGCAATATTTAGTTTCAGCTGAGAGGAAGAATCAAGTTTACTGTATACTATCTCAGAGTAAATTATAACGGGCATGATAAGTTGCTTTACTAGTAATTTTTTTAATTCAATAGTGCATGAGTTGGCGGACATTCTTAAGTTACGTAGGAAATAATAAACTTTTTGGACAACATTATTAACATGATCAGTACAAGAAAGGAACGAATTAAGACAAAAACCAAGGTTAACAATTTTTGACACAACATTAAGCTTGCTAGTACCAATAAATAAGTCAGGGTAGCAAGAGAAGTTTTATTTTTGCAGATAGGTAAGACATAAGATTTCGCAGGATTAAGTTGAAGACCATTACTACACGCCCATTGATGTATCCTACATAGATCAGCATTAAATTTTCTTGAGAGTTCATCTAAATTTTCAATTCTACTAGAAAGATAAAGTTGTATGTCGTCAGCGTAAGCATGTAAGGAAACGTGATTGCATACAGTAAAGAGGTCATTAATAAAGATTGTGAAGAGAAGAGGTCCAAGAATGGAGCCTTGTGGAACACCACTCAAGACCGGCTCATGGCGTGAGAAGAATTGACCAACTTTAACTCTCTGTGATCTGTACGACAAATAACAAGAAATAAAATTCACAGCACTTGATGAAAACCCAAAAAGATACTTAAGCTTATAACATAAATAAGAGTGACTTACTTTATCAAAAGCCTTTGAAAAATCTAGCAAGAAAGTAGCGACAATAATCCAGCATCAAACTTTGGACGTAAATCATCGAGTTCTTTAACAACTGCTGAACCACACCCATGCCCCACCCGAAAACCAGATTGATAAGGCGACAAAAGATTTTTTGCAGAAAGAAACTTATTGATTTGAATGCTTATAAGCTTTTCACAAACCTTAGATAAAGGAGATAAAATACTTATTGGACTAAAATCATTTGGACCAGCAGGGTTAGATTTTTTTGCAACTGGAAGGACAGTTGCAATTTTCCAGATACCAGAAAATGAAGAAGAAGTGAAGCAATGGTTAATAATACGCGTTAGAGGACTTATTATATGAGGCAATATGATCTTTATAAATCTGATGGGAATACCATCTTCACCCATAGCATTGTACTTTATTTGCATCACACAATTCCCAACCTCAAGTTCACTAACAGGGTTAAACTCAAGCAAATGTGGAAAATTAAAAGTACTAAGTGAATTCATATTATTATTTGTAGGAACACTATTGTCAACAAAAAAATCATTTGGTAAGTCCGGGTCGATATTACATAATGGGGAATTTTTTTTTCTTCACTCCAAGGGTACGTATATTACTCCATAAAGTTTTAGTGGGAAGCGAAGGATTAAGCTTTGCGGTGAAATAGCCCGTCTTAGACTGCCTGGTTAAGTGGACTGTTTCATTCCTAACCACCTTAAAATTTTCCCAATTGGCAGAAGAAGGTAATCTTCTCCAGAGTTTGTGTAGTTTGTTTCTTTTCTTTATTGCATACAAGATATTCTCTGTAAACCAAGGGCAAGATGAGTTTTTTATAGCTTTCGAGAAAACGAGTCGGTTCAGTTGCATTTACAATAGATAGACCTGCCGAAGATATTTTGTCAATAATCATTTGATGATGTGAATCATTTATAAAAGATTTACATTAAAATCACCGCACATCAAAATTGTATCATGGTTTAAATTAAAATTTAACAAATCAGTAAACAAGGAATCTACAGAGAGACATTTATGAGGATTATATACACAAGACAACAAAATTTTTTTACTGTTATCTGATATACGAATATTAATATACTCAATTCCAGGACTATTCGATTTATTTATAATTTTAGCATTCAAATTAACTTTACAATAAACAGCAACTCCTCCACCTTTTCTGACAGTTCTATCATTTCTAAACACATTATAACTATTAATACTACAAATTGAATCACATATATTACTTGTCAACGAAGTTTCAGAAACACATATAATATCAACTAACGAATTTTCAAAAATATGTTTTACATAGTCCAGTTTCGCCATATTAAGACTTCGAGCGTTAAAGTGAGCGATATGAAGTCCTCTATGTTGCTTACACAAAATATTAATTAAAGATTTTAAATTTTCATTACTGCGTAAGGATGAGTTACCAGGGTCAAACATTGAAGGTAGAGAGCGGAAAGAAAAATTCAGGCAAAAAAAATAAAAATAGATTAAGTGAAAAGAGAAACAGTAAGAAGTAGAGAGAAATTAATAACATTGAAAAAATAAACTTAAGATAAACAAATTTTATGAAAATTGACATTGAAGCAGAATTGTTACAAGGCATATCCAGTATCAGGAACAGCAGCAGCATTACGGACAAAACTCTGAAGCTCATTTTCGCTATTAATTTTGATCGCATCAGAGCCCATCGACATGCGGATGAAAATTGAGCCACGAAAAGTAAAGGCATTAAAAATACGTTTTTTGCGTTTGAAAACAATAGCAGCTTGTAACAGTTTTCCAGCATCCAGAGCTAAGCTTTCGTGAATGTAAACATTGCAGTCCAACTCATACCCAGCATCCCTCAGATTAACTGCCTTCTTAAAACGCCTGCGATAGTCTCCAAAAGCTTTTAGCACACGATTACGATCGGAAGGAGTGTAAAATTTAACAATGACCACTGGGCTAGTATTGTTATCTTTTGGCTTAACTCGGAATATATCTTTTATTGGAGGCGCCATGAAATCAATAGAGGGGCAGATGAGATTGAAAGTCCCTTTAAGATTTTCCTCACTAGTCTGCGTGACACCAAACAAAACAGCATCAGAGCATAGATCATTGCTGTTTTTGGTATTAGTGTTGGAGTTACTGCTGGTGTGTTATTGTTGTTGCAAACTTGTTGTTTTAAGTCTTCACAGAGTGATGAGAGAGCCCTTACTTCATTCTCTAAACAGAGTATTTTACTGTCATATTCAGAAAATTTAAGCGCAAGTTGTTGCTGTATTGAAGACACAACACTGTCCAATTTATCAAATTTGCTTGCTAGATCAGATGAGAGACGTGAAAAAATTTGATCAGCATGCTGTCGCAGTCGATCTTCTAAGTTTGCGTTATGGAAGATTTTACGAAAAGATCTTGGCTCAAAACATTTCAAGATTCAACTTGTGCAGGAATTAAAACCAAACGACCATCGTATGCGCCGCCAGTTCGGCGAATGGGCTGAAGCACAAATTGATATCGATTTTGAATTTCCATGGAAAATTTTATTTTCCGATGAAGCCCATTTTTGGTTGAATGGGTACGTAAATAAACAGAATTGTCGTATTTGGAGTGAGGAGGATCCACAAGCTTTTGTCGAAACACCATTACATCAGAAAATTACTGTTTGGTGCGCTTTATGGGCTGGCGGAGTCATTGGCCCATATGTCTTAAAAAACGATGATGGTTAGAATGTCACTGTCAATGGTGAACGGTTAGGAACATGATTCGAAGTTTTTTCGTAACTCAATTAGCTGGCATTAGCGGGCGCTACAATGGATTTACTCAAGGAAACTTTTGACGAAAAAATAATTTCACGAAATGGCCCAATTAATTGGCCCCCAAGATCGTGTGATTTAACCCCAGTTAATCCCACCTGGAAATCAACATTCGAAGAGATATCGGCGAGATACGGCCGCAAATGCTGCGTAAAGTTTGTGAAAATTGGTCTTCTAGATTGCGCCAGGTACGCGCCAGCCATGGCGGCTACATGGCCAAAATCATATTTAAACACTAACGTCATAAAATTTTCTACCCAATAAAGTCCATTTCATTGATATTAAGAATACATTGTAATGTTTTATTATGATTTAAACTTGTATCACTCTATAAGAAACACCCTTTATGTATACCTAGTTTGAGCGAAATCCGTTGAGCCGTTTAGATTTGTATAAAAGCCAAACAAACAAACAGAAAATGAGTTTTATTACTATAGATGAAGTAGCTTGACAATTGTTTAAGTTATGAGTAATGTGATTTGAAATATGATGATCTATATGAAATATGACCATCTATGTTTAAATACACTTAAGGTGATATCAGAACTGTGTATCTTCAAGAATACAAATTTTGAGAAAATATTTTGGATAACTTTTGATTCAAGTATTTTCTCTCGACGTGTATACTTTTATCTGTACTTAAAAAAAAATACTCGTTACACTGTGCGCCACACTCTGGCAGGCCAATTGTCGAAAATGTCGATAAGATCATGGAAATTGTCGAGTCCGACCGTCATGTAAGCACAATTTCGATTGCCCAGGAGCTAGCAATGCACAAAAGACAGTTTGGAACCACTTGTATAAGGCTGGATACAAAAAGAAACTCGATGTATGGGTGCCACACGAGTTAACGCAAAAAAACTCACTAACCGAATTTCCATTTGCTGCTGAATCCAAACAAAATCGACACATTTCCAAAGCAGATAATGACTGGTGATGAAAGTGGGTCACTTATGATAACTTCAAGTGAAAACAGTCATGGTCGAATCGCTAACAACTAACAACCATTTTATAGTTCAAACTTGGCACCAAGTAATTACCACCAGAGAACAGCTTGAGTGCATTCAAATGGCGTTTCGATTGTCTCGTCAATAAACGAGCACCGAATGTGCCTCCTGCATTTAAATTAATGCGCAAATGCATGTTACCAATCGCTGTTGATACGAATGCCCAGAGTGTGAGCGCTAGCGATTACGAACGTCTGCGACACAAGAATGTCAAACAAGACACACATGAGGAACAATCGCCAAAAGCAAGGAAAATCCATGCTTTTATGCTCATTCGCACAAAAGAAAAATATAAGTTGCAGTGTTGCATTTTTTTATTCTGCGAATGTTGTTACCAGACACAAAAATTACAATATTATAAAAAAAGACTTTAATTAGAGTTATTATCGCATAAATTGGCGAAAAAATATGTCAACAATCAACTTCTATGCTAATTCGACTGCGAGGTGGATAGCAGGAATTGAAAACGATTAATGTGAAAATTACTTTTATTAATATAGCCAATGGTATAAAAAGTTTGTTTGAAGCCATAACCTTGGATTGGAAAGAGATATTGGGGTTATTTTTTCATGTAAATTATTTTTGAGACATTAAATATAAAAACAACATTTTGGTATAAATAAATTTGCGCAAAAAAAATCAAAGGGCAAAAAAAACAAAAACAGTTTAACAATTTTTGCGCAAAACTGGACGATTTTTTGCAAAAGAATGCTATGTCATATAAAAGGTAGTCAGGAATTTTATATAATAGTATAGAAGATTCCCCAAACATTTCGGCTGTAGCGATAGCCATCCGCGAACTGGAATGGTTTAAAATCACCTCTAAAAATCAAGTTTTTTATAAAAATATTGGCTGGTGTGGTAGTTTAAGAAATATAAACGTTCAGAAATAATAGTTATAGAAAAGCTCTTCCAACCAGCATCAACAAATATTAAATGTTTGCATTCGGATTAATGAAAATGCTGTTTTTCGTGCATTTATTATATTATTTAATTACTTATTAATTATTTTTAATTACATACAAAAAAACACAATTATTTCAAATGCTATTCTCACTTTCAAGATATCGTTGGGAAGGTTTTGAATGGCTGCAATTATTGATTGATTCCTGGTCAGAATTCCGTATATTGATATATATTAAAACTAAAACATAAATTATAAAATAAGCACATACTGAAAAATATTGTAAGAAATTAAAAAACCAAATAGAACATATGAAGATATTTTAATTTCAAAAGTTTTGTATAAATCACATGAATTAAATTGCGAGCATTAGATCAAGTAAGTTTTGTATTAATATTTTGAAATAAAATATATCAAAAATATGTATGAAAAAATGCATTATCTTTTATCCGATTGCATACATTTCAATTGTTGATGCAGATAGGAAGAGTTTTTTTCTAAAAACTTTATTTTTAGAGGCTATTTCAAACCATTCCATTACACGAATGGCTATCACTAGAATCGAAATATTTGAGGAATCTTTATAAATGCTATTGCAACCAAGGATTTTTTGAGGAACTGACACAAACAACTTAACCTTCAGCCTTCAATATTCATCGCACAAAGAAAAAATATATAATAAAATAAAATGAGTTATTTAGCGAATGAAACGAATATTTTATTAAATATTTAATATAATTTTTTTTACAAGATATTTATATTGTATCTAAAATGTTATTTTATTATTTCTTATTATGTATTAAAAAATATTTTTATTATAGAAATAATAAAACAGTTGCATATAATAGAAAAATATAATAAATATATTAATAACCAGGGCTCGTATTTAGATGATCTAAAAACTGATATAAGTGAAATAAAAAACGCAACAATTACATAAAAAAAGCCTTAAAAATAAAACACTACTAAACACGTATTGCTGTAAGAAACTTAAGTATGTTTGCAGGATAAAGTTTCTATTAGTTTTAGGATGCTGATGTGAAAAATCTGACTAAACTAACGTATACGTGTGATTTTTAGGGTGGATTACACCTAGTAGCACTACATTCAAAATTATTCTAAGCATAAAATTAGTGAATGAAATTAATAAAAAAACTATTTATAACTAATGAAAAAGGTTTAACTAATTTCTAATTTAAAAATTTTTAAGATTTATACATTTGAGTCCTTATAATTGTGAGTTTGATTTACGGGTGTTTTAAAAGGTTAGTAATCAAGGGTAAAGCAAACTCTTTTTACTAATACTTAAACTAATTTTTATTTTCAGTTTTACTGTTTCTACTATTAAATATAACCGATTTTAATTTACTAATGTAACATAATTTTAAATTGTCCATATTCGCCGCTTTTGATAAATATCACAGGCACCTATAATTTTGATCAAATCATATTCTACGCCTTTCTTGGACTTTTCTAAACATATTCTGGCACCAAGTTCTTATAGAAATTTCGCAGTTCTTACACCCGAAATCAGAGGTATTGAATCAAATGAATCAAAGTTATAGACTGAAGTGTTTTTATCAGTTCGACTACACAACATAACCTAAAATTTTAGCCAATCTTTGACAAGTTAACAATTGTACAAAATTTGTTTTTTTAATAAATACCTGCTCGTTTTGAAAAACTCAATGCATTTAGGTTGAATACTAATTTTTCTGGGCTTTTTCTATAAAATAGTTTAATAAAACTTTGGAGCACACGTCGCTTCTTTACAACAGTTGTCAGAAGGATCTCTTTCTAACTTACACAACTTAGCTCAGCTCGTGACCTTTGCTAAACCTGCACTTTCTCACATTCATAAAATAAAACAAATTAATGACAAGTTTGTGTTGGTATTCATCAAACATTTTTTAATTGTGTTGGAGTTTTGTTCGCTCGTTTTGAAGGGATAAAGAATGTTCATTGAAAGCAAAACATTGTTGTTATTTTACCGACAAACTTTCAATAATAGTTTGTTTTCTAATTTTGGTCGCTTTAAAGATTAACTTCTATGCACTCTTGGTCCAAATTTAAGCTAAGGTTAATTTAAAAATTTACTGTCATAAAACTTCCTACTGGTAATACTGATTGCTCCACAGTAGACAAAAGAAAACAATAAACTAAAAGGAAACAAAGAGGCACAAAAAAGAACGCGCTGCTAGAGAAGGTCAGAGAAGTATGGAAACAACAAAAATTCATGCAGCAACTGACACTCGAGCTTTAAGCGAAGCATTCGAATGATCTCGTGGTCTGGAGACTGCCTTTGCATCAATTCGCAATCGTGGCAAAGTGTGCTTTGCAGCAATCGTTGTTTACGAACTCGAGCGGCATACGATTGTTACTCGAGTGGCAAAAACTGACGAATGGTCTCATGCAAATATCTAATTACCACCTGTTCTTATCTATAGCAAAGGATTTTGCTGGTAAAACATTAGCCTCAAGAGAAGCTTGTGAAAGGCAACTGTCCCAGTTTTTCGCCAACAGGGACTAAAGTTTGTTTTAGGGAAGCATAATGAAATCATCTTCAAAATGTCAACAAAATATTGAACAAAACGTTTTCTATCTTAACTTAATTGGATCATTCTAACTATACTAAATAAAGCCTTTAACTTTATGCAAAAAAAAAGCATTTCTTCTTACTACATCTTATATAAACAATTCTTACCTTGTCGATAAGATTTCCACCACATACTAGAACCGATCTCGACATACAACCCAGGCAAATATAACAATTCAAGTGTTGCCGTTGCTGATTGCAAAATTATAAATCTATTCTTTATCTTAAATTTCATGCTGATACTAGCCGATACCGATGTCGTTTTTTATGTCGAAGTTCTAAAAATTTGTCAGTTAAATCCAATAATGCTCATTGCTGAATCATTATTTTTTTTTTTAATTAATTTTTCATATAAGAGTTCTCACTGCAATAACTGTTGCCAATAGTTGCAATATGGAGCATTTTCCAGGTTATCGAATTCAAACAACTTTTTGGCTGCTGTTCCTTAAAGTGATGAACGTAAATTGCAAAAACTATCTGGGTTCACCAGGATTGACTACCGATCAGGTTTTATTGTAGGAATAATATATTGACTCAAACTTGATTTTTCAAAAAAAATTCACTTTTCTCATGGCTATATCTCGTAAGTCGTTTGGAATTTTGTTTTCCTATTTTCGGCAAAGTTAAAGCTATAGACTAGGAAATAAAAACAGTTTATTTCAAGAGCATCAAAATCTCTTAAAAATCTTTAGCATGGATGTTATATTCTGAACTTAACAATATAACCCGATCGGTAGCAAAACGCAGATAGAGTTTTGCTATTTACGTCCAGTACTTTAAATAACAGCAGGAAAAAAGTTGTCTGAATTTTACAAGCATTTATTCATATGAAACTTCTTGAAAGCGTACACGTGTTCATGGGTCAGCTCTTCATGTCATCGTTCTTCATGCTCATCACTCACTGCAGTCAGACTTAATGCACAGTAAGAGATCAAAGGATATATGCATGAAATACATTAATAATTATATTTTGACGATGATAGGCATCCAAATATTTGTAAACAATGAGTTATATATAACAATAAGACCCCAACATTTAGAAATGTAAGTACTTTAAAATAATCTTTTCAAATCCACACTCATTTGTAGTGCTTTAATCAAAATTAACCTTTTTTTATGGTCAAAAGAAAAATTTAACATTTTGCATCAGAATGAGTGTCGAAACCCTCAGCACACAATATAAATATCTTTTAATGTTTATTTTTCGAATTGACCAAAAGGTCGACCTTCACCTTTACGCAAACACATGTTTTCTATCTGTTGTTAAATGGGTTTTTTTCTGCCAGATTTAAACAAATGTATATAAGAAATAAAAAATTAAAAATAATAATAGCATACTAGAAAATGATATATGTACCTATGTATGAAAGCAGAAAACCAGGCAACCTTTTGCAAACTTTTTATTAGCTTTTTGTGTTAAATTAATTTTTGTGACATAAATAGAAAATTAAATAAAAATATTCGTAGGCATTATATTTTGATATTAAATAATATTGTTTTTTTTTAATTTCCCAGAAATATGTATGAGTAAACAATGCTACTCCAGTTTCAATTTTAATAATGTACATTCGGAAATGAATGTTATTCTTAAAAGTTTTCTTATGTATTATCTATTTGAATGCTTGCCAATGCTAGTAAACGATAAGCTAGATTTTTTTTTTTTTTTTGTTTAATGCTAATAGTCAGAATATTTCATATTGTGCATAAATTTTAAGCTTTAAAATATCTGGAGGCAAATCTTTGAGCATCCTTTTCTTTTCTTATGTACATTGATATTTGCTCCGCCACCTGACATGAAATGATTTATTTCATAATATTTTGTGATTTATTATTATATTATTAACTCAAGCATTAGAGACTTGTACCACATTTTCTTCGTCACAAATCGTCTTGAAGGAAGAAGCAAAGAGTGAACAGGTCTAAAATTAATACATCTCAAAATTTTCCTTAGCTCAAACTCATCATTTTAACATGCTTAACTTCTTTGCTCAGCAAAAAGATTGTCATCATCAAGATTTTATGTGACTATGAAAAATCAGTGTCTGCACACATGTGTGACATGAAATAAGTGTTGGCCCATTTATCAAGCACCTGACAAAGGATAAGGGGCGTAGGTATAAAAGCTCATAAGCTTAATTAAACTAATTATCATAATAAGTTAGATTGGGCAACATGTTTCCGCTGCTTTATATAGCGTTTTTACGAACCTTAACTTAATTTAAAAATTCATACAAATACATATACATAAGCAAACATTCAAAGTTAATAAGTATATATTTAAAGAATAAATACCGGGGCGTAAACTCCTGGGAAACATACTCTGGCATGCAGACAGTATTTAATATGTGTGCATTTGTGCAGAATTAATAATTTTTCACACACACTCGCACCCACACTCAAACACCAGCATTCATTTATACTTACACTACACACACACACACCCGCGAAAGCACATTGTTTAGCGTAGCGCAGTTCTTTTTAACTTGCTTCCTTTTTTTCTCTGAATTCCATATCGTACATTTAACATGCAGACATTAAAATATAACAACCTCACAGACACACCCACAAGAGCACTAACGTGTAATAACCAAGTGTATTTGAACAAACACACACACACACGCACACTTATGCCGACATAAGCCACACTGAGCTCACAATTATTTTTTAACAAATGAGTAAATGTAAAAAAAAGAAGCATTTAAATAAAATGTACATCCATATTTAAAATTTTATCATTCATTCTATTTATTCGACGCACTTTTGTTACTTTGTATTTGCATTTTTATTTGTGTTCGTGTTGTAAAGTTGTATTATTTTTGTTGATGTTTCTCTTCTCTCTTTCTTTTTTTGTGATATATGAACGTACCTATTCATTGTTTGCTTTTGTTATTATTAATAACGTTGTGTTTGTTGTCGTTGTGTTCGGGTCACGTTCATTTTATTAACGCATTTATTATGTCAAAAGCTTTTAAAATCTCGTAAAATTACAAAATATAAAATCGCGTTGTCATCGTGACATTCTGTTGTACGGTGTATTTGTGTGTGTGTGTGTGTTCTAAGTGTTTTCGATCAGTGGCGTACATTGACATCCAGTATAGGGCTGGTCTTGAGATATTTATTTCAGAGGAATTTTTAAATAGGTATACATTAAATGATGGTAACTAGAATTTTGCCCCTAAATTAACACTTGAATCCGCCGATGATCAAACAAATATGTGTGTGTGTGTGAGTAATGTGTGTCTAAGAGTTTTGAAAATTTCACCTTTTAAGGCGAGGCAATAAATGTTGGTTTACAGGGTATTGTGGCAACTATGTAAACAATTTTATTTTTAAAAAACAAAACATTGCAATGTAGTCAAGGCCCAGGCGGAGTTCAAAGTCAATTCCAGTAGTTTCAAGGTCACTGTATATAGCACATTAAACATGATAATACCAATAACGTATGACATTAAACATGATAATACCAATAACCTAATATTTCAAAAGGAACACAATCAGCTCAGATGGTATTTTTGTATAACAAAAAAATATGTGATATCTTTATTAAGTACAAGAATTAAGTTATAGAGACTGCAGTATTCTCTACAGCATTTTCATATTGGATAAAAAATCGCAAGAAAATAAGTTTCATTGAAAACTAGCTGATATACCCTGGTGTTACTCGAGAGAAATTTATATAAACATTTTTAAAAAAAAGAAAAATGGGCACCAAACTTCTTAAACTTTCTAGTAGTTTTTCCAGTTGAAAAATAACAATTGGTTTGTGTCTAAAATAAAAAAATTAAATAAACTCAGTCTGATAGTTGATGCAATTTCTTAAATCTTCAGAATTCCTTTTTTATGCGAAAAATTGTACTGTCGTTTCTTAATGTAAACTAGCAAAGTGGTATAAGTTAAGGAAGCAGTAGCATTTTAATTTCCAATTATAGTATATACAGCAACCTGTTACAATATTATCGACGTAAACAGTTGATCGACGTAAATCCAGCTAAAAAAACTGCAAGAACAGTGCAAGAAGTGCCATTATATTTTTCTGCAAGTTAAGGCTGTGTGCGAAAAGAACTGAATTAACTAGCAGTTACCGAATTTTCTAAATTATTGGAACCATGTTGGTAATGCAGTGCTTACATCTAATTTAGAATATTTTCCAGCATACTTTTCACGACTAAAGCTAAGTATGCTGTCGGAAAGAAAATTTTTAGGCATTTAATTCTAAACGCAAAATTTTGGTGTAGAATTTACACAAACACATTCTTACCATAACGTGTTTGTTTAATGTGCTAGTTGAGCATTATTGATGAATGTCAAATTTGCAATTTTAAATCAACATATAAAAGACAGCGAAATTTTGACATTTTAACTCTCCAATCATATTTGTAAACTTAGCTGCATTGAAAAAATTTTACGATTCAACAGAGTACTAGCCAACGAAAAAAATGTAGCTACCTTTCCGCTGTCAAAAACGCAATGCATTTCTTACGGAAAATTTATTTTTGCTTCTGCAGCATACTAAGTCTAAAGCTTAAAACAAAAATATTGACGTACAAATAGGAAGATATTTAGGATAGAGAATTTTAATATAGCTGGTATGAAAAAATAGATTTTTAGCCATAACATTTGATTGGAAGGAGATATTCGGGTAATTTTTTCACTTAAATTGTTTTTGTGACTTGACTTTTTTGTAAAAAAATATAAAAACAACATTTTGGAAAAAATAAATTTCGCGAAAAAATCAAGTGTTGGTGGTTTTGATGACAAAAACGGTAAAATAATTTTTGCGCTGTACTTGAAGAATTTTTGCAAATAAATGCTATGTCATATGAAAAGTAGTCAGATGTGCAATTTTTAATTACCATTTTTACAAAAAAAAAACAATTTTTGAGTCATTTTTTGAATAAAAACTCAATATTTTGGACATTTTTTTGACACAATCAGAAAACATATATACACTGACTTAACGGTACAGTTCAACCAATTTTTGTGAATTGCTTTTTTTGAACTTTTGAAAAAAAAATTTGAATGAAATATATATTAATGGACAGCGGAGATATTTGCATCGAAAAACCAAACTTTGATTTTCATTTTCCTTTTTTTTTTTCTCATTCTTAGGTAACGATCCCTATAGCAACAAACTAACTTGTTTTTAAAAACAACTAATTAAAAAACTAGTTTGAAAAAAACTAGTTTATGAACTACTTAAAATTATATTAAGGCGGCAACCACTTCAATTTTGAATAGTTTTTATTGCATTATATATGAATTAATTGAAAAACTACTTCAAAACAAGTGGCTTAAAAAATACTTTGAATTATATTATGGCGGCGACTACTCTTATTTTGGCATGTTTATATTACAAATTTTGATTATATTACAAGTTAAAATTTGTATGCTTTTAAATTCATTAACAGTAAGTGGAATATTAACTAGTTTTCAATTGATTTATTTTAAAGTAATTAAAAAAATATTTTAAATTCAACTAATTTAACAAGTAGTTGAAAACATATGCAGACAAACATATTGACTTATTTAGCTGACATCACCATACAAAATATGTTAGTTCGTTCTATGGAAAAAAGTCAGAATTTCAACTAGTTGTGGTTGACAAAAAAATACTTTTTCAACTACTTTTAAATTAGTTGATTTTCTTACAGGGATGTTTTATGAAAAAGTCGTTGTACTGAAGATTTCTATAATTTTAAATATATGTGAGTGTTTTTGATGTCAAAATTACAAAAATACAAAAATTATTGTAATAACAAAATTACCGTTAGTCGAAAAATTTCGGAGGGGGCGTGGCAAAAATAAAGTATGTAACATTTTAAGTTAGGACGCACTTAATATGTATACTTAGTTTGAGCGAAACCCGTTGCGCCGTTTAGATTTGTATAAAGGCCAAACAAAAAAAAAACAAACAAACAGAAAATTAGTTTTATTACCATAGGATAAGTAATATGAAAGTTGACGCCAATTAGAAAACTATTTGGTATATTTGGCCAAAGAACAGTTCTATACGCTGCACATTAACCAGAACAGCATTCGTTTTTTACGTCACATGACGGTAGTGATCGATTTATGCAGGTGTAGAAAGTGTTAGGAACAAAATTAATAAACTTTTATTTATTTGATTTACATAATTACCATATACAAATTTCATCAATATCTGCCACGCCCTTCGCCCACATCCCATACAAAATGAAGAATAAAAGTGCAATATCTCCAGTTGCAGAAAATATAAGAAAGGACTTAACCTGTTTATTTTTAACTGGTTTCACTGAATTATCATATAATTATTTTCTTCAGGTTGGCCACGTCCTCCACCCGCCTCCCACACAGTATTCAATCAAATTTATTAATTAAAAAATATTTTTATTTTAATACATGGGTTTGTTTAAATTTTACATAAATCTTAAGAATGAGAGAAAATAACAGAGAAGATTTTTGCCTGTCATCAAAATAATTCGTTGAGTATTCGACACAAAGTCAGATAAATCGAGCTGAGAAATGAAATCAATTTTGTCATCTTCCGTATCATGATCTTCATTTAAAATTAGTTAATTTACTTCATTAACATTATTCTGGTTTTTCAGTTTTTTTCTAAGAGAAGATATAAAAGGATCTGATGAAATCAGTAAGCCACGGAATAGATCTATATTGCATAGTTCTCAAAAATTTTTACGGGTATGATTAAGCTAATTTTTCTTAACTCTTAATGACTAGCTTCTAAAGCAAAACAATTAATATTTTTACATATTTAAGCCTACATTCTTCACTACAATTCTTACCCACTGGGATCTTAATGGTTGAAAATGATAGCGTAAAATTAGGGAGAGTAAATTGTTACCAAACTTAGTAATTCTAGTGAATGCTATAATCAAAACCCTAACAAACAATTAAAGATGAACTACGATGAAATCTGATGCTTTTAACTCGTGAAATCTTCGCCGAAGACCACTTTTTTCGACACTAACTAGCAAGAAGTAGATGCATAAATATAAAAAAATGTATTTTTTAGGATATTGAGTTTGTATTATTTACGTACTAAAACTTCTCTATGTATTACGTACTAAGTCTCTATGTATTACTGTCTTTGGACAATAAAGCCTTAAATTGAGCCCTTTTCTGTTTTAAATGTGGAATTTAACGTTGTCTTGCATTTTTTGGTACACAATTAGTGCTTATTTTTGTCTAAAAATGCTTTAGAAAAGTGATCATAAAATCCTTATTTGAAAGTTGTCTGAGAATACTACTTCCAAATTGTGGGAATGTGTTAAGAAAGGTATGTGTTAAGGAATACTTAAAACTAAAAAAAAAAATAAAATATTTTTATTCTGTAATTTTACATATAAATTTAGGTTTTTTTGGATTTCTAATACCTTTTTTGTGATATATGAAAATTTTCTATTTATATTTTTAGAGTTATGTTTATTAGCAAGAACTTGTAAAACACATTTTTGTCAAAGTTTCGTGTATGAATTTTACTTAAATTTTTGGGGTTTTTTAAAATATTCAGTACAAAACTATGAAAACCGAAATTTCGTAAAATTTTCAAGTCAGCTTATGAGGACTATAATTATCACAAATGGAAAGATATCGAATAATACTTTTAGATTCAGATAACTAAGACTCCTTAATACACATTTGCATACTTATTTTTACGAGTTGATGACTTTTTTTCATACCTACTTTTGTCCACCTCGTTACATTATAGTAATCGATCCCCACAAAGGATCTATTGTGGGGATCTATTTATTTTCGAAAAACACAAAATACAGGAAAAAATTTATATTACAGTTTATAAAAAAAAATCTAAGACCCCTATGCTACTCTACTATGTAAAAAAAGCCATATCTCCATTTGAGTAGTTTTGAGATATTTAGTTTTTAAGTTTTTTATCTTTCTAAGAAACACACTAGAAGTGACTACTTTATTTCTTAGGACATTTTTCTACTTGAAAATTTCTTTTGAACACACCTACACTCTATCTGCTACCCTTCTGGGGGTCTCCATACAAAAATACCAAAAAATAGAAAAAATGTCTCTTATAGTTCATATCAAAAAATCTATGACCAATAGGGGGTCATGTGTACGAGCTGGTGCCTTTAACTTTTTTCTATCAATATTTCTTCTGAACACTCATACACTTTATCTACCACCTTTCTAGGAGCTCTCACGTAAAGAATATGAAATATCATTACTCCTGTACACAAAAACGTGACGAGGCCCAAAATAATTTTTTGTGATGAAAATTTTTCCTGCCGAGACTCGAAAAATTTTACCCTCAGTATCAAATCGGCGCCTAAGAAGTTTCACTTCAAAAAGTCTAAGAAAAACTAACATTGATTTTACATTTACGAAAATTAAGGATAAGGATAAGAAAAATTACTAGGATACGGTGTAGGACAACGTTAAGGATAAGAATTTAGGCAAGGAATAGGACAGGTAGTAGGACAAGGGTAAAAACAAGGATTACGACAAGAACTAGTACAAGAAGTTGGACAACTAGACTTCACAGAATTTTGAAAGGAATATGATAAAGATTGGCACAGTGACTACAACCAGTGAGTTGATGATACAGCCAATTAAATTTTTGAGAAATATTTTTTTTTAACGCATTCACTGCCAAGGCCGTTTTCATAAATCTAATGTCAGGTGCCAACATAAATTTAGGCATTTTTAAGTAATACGAGATATCTCGTAGTTTGGCCTACTTATACAAAATTTCATTTGGATATGCCAACTACGAGATAAATCGTACCTTATTTTTTCCATAATTTTTTATTTGATTTCAAGATAAACAAACAAAAATGTAAAAAAATAACATTCAACTTTATTTCAATAAATAAAACATGACAAAACAAAATATAATTAATTTTTGTTATTATTATTCTTCTCTTTATATGTATATTAATTTTGATGATAAATTTTAAAACAGTTGTTCACGCAAAGAGCTGGCTTTTCAGGGCACTCTGCACAACTATACCTCGTTTCACATCTTTTGTTTTCTTTATAACAAACTCTACATGGCTTAGTTGGGTTATTTTTCTTTTCCGTTGGTGGAATTGATTCCAAGTAGTGAAAGTTGTCTTTAGTTTCGATCAATGTTTTTAGATTCACCAGCTAAGTGTTCAATAGCCTTTTCTCTAAATTGTAATATTGACAGTTTTTTGTTTGAATTATTTTGGGTGTAAAGTAGCCAAGCATTATGCATAAACATTTCGAAAAATTGAAACCCAAGTTTTTTGTACTATCGCACAGATTTTCTTAATGATGAATAATATTAAATGTTTTGATCGCTACGATCTACTCCAGCCATTCCCAAGGTGTAGTCCCGAACAATATCCGGTTTTTTGGAGATTTTTTTATTTCTATTCATTACTTCCACCATGTTTCCATAGTGTTTGTTGGATATAGTGAGTACGTCCCTTTTGTCTTTCCACTTACAAACTACGACCGAATCTAATCGAGACCATGTTGATTCGCCTTTTTTAAGCTTTTTTTGAATTACATTTTTCGAATTTTCTTTTCTATTGGCCCTCAAAGTACCACACACATACGTAGATCTATTGGTTGAGGTTTTTGTTAATCCCACGTAATTATAAAAAATATCCATGTAAAGATTATATCCTTTGTCAGGAAAACCTTCCATTAGGCTCATCACAACCTCACTGGCATGATTTTTACAACCGTCAACTTGTTTTCCTTCATAAATTTTTACCCTCAATATCATTCCTTTTGATTCGCAGAGTTCAAATAATTTTATCCCATATTTATGTCTTTTGTTTTTAATATATTGGCGAAAAATTAATCGGCCTTTCCAAAGAACCATGGACTCATCAATACACAAGTCCTGCTTTGGATGGTAAATGTGATCCATTGTATCATTGAAATGTTGTAGGATTGGCTTTATTTTAAATAAACGGTCGGCGGTTTGATGCTCGTTGTTTGAAAAATGAAGAAATCGAAGAAGCATTTGAAACCGATTTCTTGATATTCTGTTACGGAAATATTTCAGACCATAGAGTTTACTTGTGTTCCAATAATGTGATATACTTGGTAAAGTGATAGGCCCCATGTGTAATAATAATCCAAAAAACACTCTAAGCTCTTCATTGCTTGTATCTTTCCAATTTTTTAAACGAGATGATCTCAGCAATGATGCTTTACTAATTTCTTGATTGGCATAAAGGTTGGTTTGTTCAACCAAGTAAGTTAAAAAGTTTTCTGTTAAAAATAAATCAAAATAATCTCCAGGTGTTAAACAATTTTCAGAAACATTTATAAATGGTGTCCCTTTAAATAGAAACTGAGAAGGATCTTGTTTTATTTCATTCCAATCATTATCTGAAGATGTTATATCCTCACTCACTGTCAGACTCAGAACTTTGACTGTCAGAACTGCTACTTTCATCATCATTATCATCTAACAAATATTCATCTTCATCAGCAGAAAAATCGTTGTCACTAGATACTTCTAAACTATCTAAATATTTTTCTATGTCTTCATCCTCCATTTCAACACGATAAAAATTTTATTTAAAAACAAATACTATTTAAGAAAATCAAACATCCTTTAATCTCAAAAATCTAAGCACGACTAAATTTTATATGTATAAAAATTCAACTTCAATAAAGCATTACTTTTTGGGGAATTCCCAATTTGATAAAACCGTTACTGTTTTTTTTTTTTTGAAAAAAGCACTTTTTCCATGTGCCAAAATGAAATAATAAAGGTAATTCAATAAGCTATGTCGAAATTATGTTCAATATAATTGCAAAGTTTTTGCTACGAGTTATCTCGTAGTTGGCCTGTTGAGTAAGGTTTGCTACTACGAGATAACTCGTAGTTGGCAGTGAATGCGTTAATTGAGACCTTGAAAACCGTCAATGATTTTTGATAGTAGATATTTTTGTCAAATAAATTATAAAGATTTTGTTAATACTTTATGTAAAAAGGTAATCTATTAAAAAAAAACAATAAAATAATCAAATTTAGAGGATAAAATGAGTGAATGGGTCGTGTATGTAGAAAGCAAAGTATTTGTAGACATATCTATTTGAAAAGATGTCGTTTTGTAGAGAAAACAGAAGTATGAACCTTGTTATTCAAAGGCATAACTACCAAAACTCAAGCCGATTGTTTTTCGTAAGCATTATGTTTTTCGATAAGACTATGGAATTTACTTCCAAGCAATGTTAAAACAATTTCCAACCCTAAGCACTTTAAGCATTTAACCTTCACCTATTTCTCTTAACTCTATCTCCTTTGTTTCTCATCTTGTTATCCTTTATTAAAACTTAAATTCATTTTTAAATTCTTTCTTAAAATTTTTCCTTTTCAATATAAATTTTTTGGCATTATTTTCTTAATGATTTTTATTAATATTTGAGTCAGTTTTCTAAAGTATTTTTATCCTCGATTAACTGAATTGTATTTAGTTTTATATGATGATTCAGTAAAATAATCTAAAAATATTTTAATTTTATATCCTTATAATTACTTTTACAGTTATAGTTTATTGTAGTTTGTTTAATTAGTTGCTATCTATTTTTATATGTGGCAAGTAAAAGATTTAAGTCTTAAATGTCAACAATTTGTCTAAATGAATAATAATAATAATATAATATTATGTGGAAACACTTTTTCTCACAAACACATCAAATACTCTTAAATTTTTTGTGCTTATCGTTTGTATTCATTCATTCTTTGCTGCACCCTGTTAACATACATATTTTTCAACTACTTCAACTTAGTGTTCCCAAAATAAATACCTAAAACCGAATGTGCGTGTAACTAATGACTTGACGTTGACTTTTCACAATAGAGCAACAACATTTTCGCACTTAGCTATGCACAGTCAGTCTGCCTCACCTTTAGTGGAAGTAACGTGATCTGACACTTGAAATACATAACGTTTAAAAATCCACAAAATTCCAAACAGCGATGATGGCAAGAACAACAGAAGAAGTGACACATGAAAAAACAAACAGAACGCATAACAATTTTTTAATATAAGGACAATTCAAAAGCAATAAAAAGCGCCACAACGACAACGCCAACAACAACAACAATAATAACAGCTGCAACAATGTTTAGTATAAGGAAATAAATGATTACATTGTTTGTGTGTGTGTGTGGTGATGTGGGTGTACAAATGTATGCAAGTGCTTCTAGTCAATGTGCTACGAGTTGGAACGCGAAATAATAATAATCCACTTTCACTCAGATTATCGTACCAGGGTTTGGGTTGCACTTTTATGCACGTTAGCGTTGGCTTGTCAGAGGAGTCACATGCTTGTGAGAAGTCGAATTGAAACATTTATTGTGAATTCAAATGAATGTGAATTTTGATATTTTTTTTTTGCTAGCTCGATTTACATGTGTTTGTTAAAGTAATAAAAAGACACATCAACATAAATGCATACAAGTAAGATTTTTTTCTTATGTCGTCAACTTTGCAAGCTTGTCAGTTGCAGGATTCTTTGGCTTATAAACGGATTTGCGTACAATTTGATTAATACACACAAGTTTATCTTACATATGTACCTACATACATATACACGAGCATAAGATATTTATGAATTTTTGCATTTCATGAGCTGTCTCAGCTATAAGCTGCGAATGCGGATGGCTGATAAATTATTATATGATCTATTAACCAAAACGGAAGTTCTTAAAAACAGTGCTTAAAATAAAGCGACACATCTTGTTTTTTATGTTTATGTGTCATATTTTGTAAAATACTTAATGCCAAAGTAATTAGCAGTTATTTTTTGTAATATTCTTATATGATATTTTCTTTATAGACTTAATGAGCCAACTTAATTAACCATATGTTACAGGCACATGAACAATAAACTTTTAATAGAGCCTAAATTAAATAATAAATTTCGCATTAGGCCAAAATCCACTTTTGAATGGCTTAATACAAGTGTACAGCAACAACAACAAACTAGTACTTATATTTCAAATGTTTATTTTAATGTGCAGCAACTCACACTAACTTTTACACACACACACACACACATACTATGTTCATGCAAGCACAAACACAAGTGCTTGAAATATCTTTTCTTTCCGTTTGTCATTATTTTTGCATTTGTTTGTGAGTCCTTAACGCAGCAGCCGCAGCCACATAGCCGCAGCACAAAGTGATTTTCTATTTTATTTGCTAAGAGTTTCTGCTAAAGCATTTTTCGTTTATGTATATTTTTGTATATGTAGCGATAGCTATAGCTGTAGATGTATATGTAGATGTAGATATATTTGTGTATGCATGAATTTGTGTGGCTTTGTAGCTTAAGCTTAAAAGTACCATATGCGGGCCATATTCAGCCAAAACTCAGTCTAATTAAATTGCGCACAATGTGCGTTTAATTGCAAGCCATTTTGTTGTTGTTGTTGTTTTTTTTTTGTGCTGGCGCCGCTGCGTACATTGCTGCTGGGTCCCAGTCATACAGCATAGTTATTTTCTTTTCTGTTCTGTTCTATCTGAAAGAGCTGTAGCATTGGACTAAACACAAACTTATATCTGAATCTTGCCTTAAATGAAATACGCAGTGTTCTTTTGTGTTTCAATCCTTGTGAAAATTTGTGAAATTGCTTAGCATTTAGCATCTTGTTAGGCCAAAATGTCAGAACTAGTTGCGGTAACTTGACAAAAATCTAAACTAGGTTTGTTTTGGAGTTACTTATATTCTAAAAAGGGTGCAACAAAATGGTAGCTCCCTTGTTTGTGATTTTAATTTGTCGTAAAAGAGCATGGATGTTATCCATACATTCTATTTTTCGTAGCAGGGTTGCAAAAACTGTCCACTGAACTCCACATGAATTGCTGTCTAAGCAGTCTTAAATGACAAACTGTTGAATGCCTTTTAAAAAAAAAAACTATGACAGTGATGTATTGAGAATCATATGGTTCAAATTTAAGCAATACAATTTTGTCAATACCAATCTATCAATACCATGATTATCGATTATGTGTGTAACTTTTCTTTGCTAATTAGTGTTACTCATACGCCTTGTTGAATCGGATTTGGATATTTAAGAAACATTACCAGGTAAGAAGTTATTATTTGTAAAATCTAAAAGCAAATCAATTTTAAAAGTTGATTAAAAATAGATAATCCTAGTAAGATAATAAAAGATTCTTTTAATCAATCCCTGCCTTATAAAATTAAGTTTTCGTCAGTTATTTTCGTCAATTTTTAATCATTGGTCGGAATAAAATGCCTGTCAAACACAAATTTAATTTTTTTTTAAGTTCACAAAACTGCTTAAAGAGAGTAATTTTATGGACGTTTTTTATACGTTTGAACATGGAGTCAATTTATCAATTATATTATATTTTAAAAAGAATTGTTATCATTATATAATCCTTGAAGGAGAAGTTTATTATTAGTAATTGATTACGATTAACAATAATCAGCAAATAATTACGATTACTTGAAATTACGAAAATAATCAAAAAGTATCAAAAGCAATAAAAAAGTGATCCGACTATTTTAATAAATTATTTAAATAATCAAAAAGAATAAAAAATAATTTCTAAAAGTAGTTGGATTATTTTTTTCTTGATTACTTTTGATTATTTTCGCAATCTGAAGTAATCGAAATTATTTTTTGATTATTCTTAATCGGAATTGTTAGAATACGATTATAAACAGAAAATAGTTTTACTTAATCAGTTATTTCACCTTTTAAAAAAATAGTCGAATTACTTATGATTAAGATTAGTAATCATTATTTAGCAGCTATGACTACAAACATTTCTTGTGAAAAGACTATAATACATTGATAAATTATGGCAATTCCATTTTAAACATACTGGAGAAATATAAATTACTGATGGACCATATCCGATTAGCATGCAGCATCACTGACAAAAATAAAAATTTTAATTAGGAGGAATAAAGTGTTTAGTGATTTTTGGCGGAGTTACAGGGTGCACAAAATTGACCAAAATCGGCAAAAACGTCGGAAATCGTTTTTTACGAAAATTAATTTCTCAAACACTCTTTACCGAATGTTAAATTTGAACTACCGTAGGAAAGGTAATTAAATGGACTTTAATTATAAAATAGTTTTTAGAAATTTTGGCTATTGGAGCGCTATCCCTTGTGGTAAGGTAATTAATTTCAAAGAACGAGTTCAAAGAACGAGTTCAAAGAACACCATTTGAAAATTTAGAATAATTTTTTTCCGGAAGTTTGTAAAATTATATTTTAAGCAAAATAAAAATCAGGGTAGGGACTAAATGGGTTAATGTGAAATGGTAATTTGAACATCTCAGCACAAATATTTTTTTGATTAACACACGAATCTTTTTACCGAATTTTAAGTTTGAACTACCTTTGAAAAGGTAGTTGAACGAACTTTAATCTAAAAAATAATTTTGAGAAATTTTTGTAGTTGGGCGTTTCAACCCTTGTGAAAAGGTAATTGATTTTAAAGAAGGAGTTCAAAGAATACCATTTAAAAATTAAAAATAATTTTCAATGAAGCTCTCAAAATTGCCTTTTTAACAATATAAAAATTAGGGTGGGCACTCAATGGGTTGCAATGAGATGTGTTCATTTTAACATCTTGTTTGTTTTTAATTACCATTTTTGCTAATCAAGAAAATATTTTTAATTTTTAAATGGTGTTCCTCGAACCTCTTCGTTGAAAGTAATTATTTTACCACAAGTGATCGAACCCCAACTACCAAAATAACTCAAAATTACTTTTAGATTAAAGTCTCCTTAGTTACTTGTTTTTCATTGTTTATTGTTTATTTAACAAAAGTTGTTGACATATAAGATGTAATCTTTTGTATGCCGCTATGGGCATTTGAGATAAAAACATAAAAAAAGATAAAAAAAACATAAGGTTATAATAAAAACTAATTAAAAATTGATTTGACTCTGTCTCAATAAAATTAAAATAGTAAAAATAAAAAATTATATAGACTTAGAAATAGGATACAGATGTAGAATTAGAGATAGATAAAATACAGCCGGGAAAAGAATAAAAGCGAAAGCAAAGAGAAGTATTCAAAAATTAAATCTATATAAATAAAAATCAAATTTCGTTCGTTGGTAATTGCATCAGTTGCAAACGGCTGAACCGATTTGGATAATTTTTTTTTAAAATGTACGTAATAGTCCAACTTAGGTTTTTACGGAAAGAAAAATTGACCACGCCCACTTTGCGCCCACTTTTTTTGATTTATCTAAAATCGGAAAACGGCTGGACCGATTTGGATAATTTTTTTTTAATGTTCACAGTAATCCAATTTAAGTTTTGTCGGAAAGAAAAATTGACCACGCCCACTTTTGCGCCCACTTTTTTCAATTTATCTAAAATCGGAAAACGGCTGGACCGATTTGGATAATTTTGTTTTCAAATGTTCGTAGTAATCCAATTTAAGTGTTTACTGAAAGAAAAATTGACCACGCCCACTTTTGCGCCCACTGTTTTGATATCTATATAAATAAAAATCAAATGTCGTTCGTTGGTAATTGCATCAGTTGAGAACGGCTGAACCGATTTGGATAATTTTTTTTTAAAATGTTCGTAATAGTCCAACTTAGGTTTTTACGGAAAGAAAAATTGACCACGCCCACTTTGCACCCACTTTTTTTGATTTATCTAAAATCGGAAAACGGCTGGACCGATTTGGATAATTTTTTTTTAATGTTCACAGTAATCCAATTTAAGTTTTGTCGGAAAGAAAAATTGACCACGCCCACTTTTGCGCCCACTTTTTTCAATTTATCTAAAATCGGAAAACGGCTGGACCGATTTGGATAATTTTTTTTTCAAATGTTCGTAGTAATCCAATTTAAGTGTTTACTGAAAGAAAAATTGACCACGCCCACTTTTACGCCCACTTTTTTATATATACCTAAAATCGCAGAACGCCTGCGCCAATTTGGCTAACTTTTTTAAAATGTTTGTAATAGTCTACAAACGTTTTTTACAGAGAGAAAAAATGGGCGTTGGACAAGGGGGCGTGGCACTCTCATACAACCCAAATTTGCGATATCGAATAGCTTTTTAGTTACAGACCGCACAGGCTCGGAATTTAATATTCGAACTCAATTTACACATTAAGTTTAACTGATAACATTTTATGGTGTTGGACAAGGGGGCGTGGCACCTCCCATACAACCCAAATTTGAGATATCGAATAGCTTTTGAGTTATAGTTCGCACAGCCATGGAATTGGGTTTTCGACCACAATTTACACGTGCCGTTTTACTGATAAAATTTTATGGGCGTTGGGAAAGGGAGCGTGGCACCTCCCTTAAAACCCACATTTAATATTTTGAATTGCTTTTGCGTTATAATTCACACAGCCCCGGAATTCAGTATTCGACGACAATTTACACGTGCTGTTTTACTGATAACATTTTATGGGCGTTGTACAAGGGGCGTGGCTCCTCCCTTGCAACCAGAATTTGCGATATCGAATAGCTTTGGAGTTATAGACCTCCACAGCCTCGGTATTCGAGCACAATTTGCACATGTCGTTTTACTGATAACATTTTATGGACGTATGGTGTGGCAACCTCCCATAACTTGCGATATCGAATAGCTTTTCAGTTACAGCTCGCACAGCCTCGGAATTCGGTATTCTACCACAATTTACACACGCCATTCAGGGGGCGTGGCACCTCTCATACAACCCAAATATGCGATTTGCGATATCGAATAGCTTTGAAGTTATAGCCTAAGAATTCATTATTCTACCACGATTTACACATGCCGTTTCACTAATCAAATTTTATGGGAGTTAAACAAAGGGGCGTGGCACCTCTCATTCAACCCAAATTTAGATCAACCCAATGCCGGTTCACTGATAACATTTTATGGAAGTTTGGCAACGGGGGCGTGGCAGCAACGCGCCGGGTTCCAGCTAGTGCTTAAATATATTCTGACTGGAAACACTTTTAATATTATAAGTCAATGAATAACACTGTCTTATACTTATAACACATACTTATAACACTGTCGAAAAACAATCTACTAGAATTCACGAAGTTATATCTACAAATCATAAGGTTCATGTTTCTGCTCAACCTACAGAACTTTATCTTTTCACATTTATTTTGTGTGTAAATGATTCCGTGTAGAAAAATTATGTGGCAAGGAAGCTTTGTAGGCCATTACCAAGTAATTTTTTAGTGTGGACACATATATGATTTCTAAGCCATATACATAGTGGGCTGCATTATTAAAGGTGACTAAAAGCTTGTTCAACAACCCAGATCCAAATTTGGAGTATATGACTTCCGAGTAAGTTATTACTGATATCAAAGGTTGCAATACCAGTTTTTGTCTAGCTTCTTGAGGCACAAAGCTTGATGTCGTCCGCAAATTTCGAAGAACATAGTAAACTTTTTTATGCAAGCATTGATTTTATCACAGTAGTATTAAGAGGAGTTTATTTTAAATGCAAGATTATAACCTTACTTCACTAGTTTAAGCTTCACTTAATAAGAATTTGAGACAGGTTTTCGTTGCTAAAAATTTTTTTTTTCAAATAGGTCATCACAGGGCCGTAGCAAGGATTTATCCATTGAGGGAGTTTTGATGAACATTTTTTTTAATTCAAAATTTAAAAATGAAAATATACAAGTTTTTGTTTCGTTTCATTTTCAAGTTAAGTTTTAATTTTAATATATTACACTGTTAAAACTGAGTGTTATTTTAAACACTGCCTTGAAATCATCAATAACCTTAATTTCATCGTAGTCTTTATATTAAGTTTATGCAGCCTTAATTTCAGAAATTAGGCAATTTTCAAGCGTGCCTGTTGAAAATCAGGCAGTCCTTCTCTTATTTTCAGCAGGCCGTACATTAATTTGACGTATAGGGTTAAATAGTTTATTTGAAATTCTATGAAACATTTATTGCTGCTTCTGAAGAAAAGTTGATTTGTAAAAAAAAATTGTTTTATTTTACATGCTAAAGGTGTGTACTTTCAACATGCTGGAACCGAATTTCAGATTGGTTGTTCTGCTTTTTCACTAATAATAAGGGCTGGAATTCAGCGAAGCTACTGCTGTTTTTACATTTTAACTACCTTAAAATAAGACAGTATTGGAAGCAGCAAATAAAGGCGAGTGTAATTTCAGCGTAAGCTGTCTTAAAGCTGTTGCAGCTTACTTTAAGACAGTTTTTTCACCTAATTATTAGATTTACTTTTTACAGTGTAGGTTAGGTCAGATTAGGTTAGGTTATGGTGGCTGAGCCGATAGACGACTCGTACACTTAGGCCAGTGCAGGCCCGTTGTGATACCACATGATCTCTTTAAAAACCTAGTAGAGATTTCCCTCCTCAAACCAGTTCGAGCGGATAATGAATTTAAGGATATGCTTGATTTCCAGGCATGAGACTTCGGCAAGTCCATTTAAAAAGGGTTGGCCCAGAGTTGCCGTTCTCCTTTTAGCTAGAGCCGGACATTCGCAGAGGAGGTGCTGAACATTTTCTACCTACTCCTCACATCTGCAGCTTCTGCAGAAATCGCTTGATGCAACTCCCAACCGAAGAGCATGCGCTCCGATCAGGCAGTGACCCGTTAGGATTCGTACTATTTTTGACAGATTTACTGACTGGCTTAACTCAAGCAGTGAGTTGGTGCGTTTTAAGTCGTAGGTAGACCATGTTAGCTTAGTAATTCTACATGTATCAAGGTGTTCCCAGCGTTCTTGTGCAAGACCTAAGGATCTGTTCTTGCACTGGAGTTTATAGGAGGAAATAGGTATACCAATAATGTCCTCATTTAAAAGGGTATTAGAGGTCGTACCCTTCCTTGCCAATTCGTCGGCCAAATTGTTGCCCTCGATATCCCTGTGTCCGGGTACCCATATGAGGTGAATCCTGAGTAGCCTTGCCATCTCGTTAAGAGATCTGCGGCACTCAGTGAGAGTTTTAGAGTTGTCAATATTTGAGTTCAGTGCAGCTTGGCTATCTGAAAAGATGGAAGTAATCTTTCCTTTAAGGTCTTTTTGACCTAGAATCTTTGTGGTTTCGTGAATAGCCATCATTTCCGCTTGGTAGACACTACAATAGTTAGGAAGTCTAAAGGACGCTTCGATTTCGAGATCCTGGGAGTAGATACCTCTCCCTACTTGTTCTCGAAGTTTGGATTCATCTGCGAAGATTTTTATGGCGGAGGTTTTAAGGGGAATTTTTTTTGCCCAGTCTAGCCGTGAAGGGATGACAACTACGTAGTTATTTTCAAGATTTAAGCACGGCACACAGTAGTCTGTTTTGTCGGGTGCTTTTACAGTGTATATATGTAAGTAAATTTATTAAGGTGCCTCGACTTCCATTGCTAAAAAGTTCCATTTGTAGCCATCTAAAAATTAACCTTGGTCTATTTTATAACGATTCCCAAAATAACTTGGATGTTCGATAGCCGATAATCTAAAACATTTTGAAAAAACCACCGTTCAAACGGATTTTGGCCACAGAATTACGAAGGTATGTTTTAAAAAAATTTATGGGTTGAGAACGGTATCTCATTTATCTTAAATTAATAAAATTTTAGAGACAGAAAAACTTTTACATAAACTTCATAAATCTTAAAACCTGAAAATTCACAAAATTACTTAAACAATTGACTTAAAACTTTTCCTCGGGTCAGAATTCTGAAAAATGTAATTACACTTTTTATAAATCATGAGTAACTTCAAAGATTCCTCAAAAATTAAACCAGGTTAGACTCATATCTTTTATTAAAAAGTTAATTGTTTAAAACTCTTGATTATAAAAGAGTCGGTGTACTATTAAAGAGAGGGTAGTGAAGCAATAGTGTTGGTAATTTTGAATTTATAACGTTTGATCCAACAAATCACGAAACATTGGTTTTCACTATTGCTGTTTCACTATTCAACTTATAACTAAGATTTTTGCAGGTAAGCCCAAATTCAGTATATGGTTTGTTAAGTTTTTTTAGAAAAACTTACGACGCAAACGAAAAACTGATAATGATTTACGGATATGCACCTGGAATGTCCGAACCCTTAATTGGGAAGGTGCCTCTATCCAACTGACTGATGTCTTGGGAAGATACAAAGCTGATATCACTGCTATCCAAGAAATGCGATGGAAGGGACAGGGTTGCATTCGGCATGCACCCTGTGATATCTACTACAGCGGCCATGCGGAGAAGCACGAGTTTGGATGCGGATTTGTAGTTGGCAAGAGACTACGGCCCCACGTCCTGCGATTCACACCAGTGAACGAACGACTTGCCATAATCCGCATCAAGGTTAGATTTTTCAATATAAGCCTAATATGTGCGCACGCTCCGACAGAAGACAAGGACGATGAGATCAAGGAAATTTTCTACGAGCGCCTTGAAAATGCTTACGAGCGCTGCCCCCGCCACGACGTTAAAATCGTGCTTGGTGACTTCAACGCTAAAGTGGGCAAGGAAAATATTTTTGTTCCAACAGTCGGAAAGTTCAGCCTCCACGACAACACCTCCGATAACGGAATGAGGCTGATTGACTTCGCCGCAGCACGAAACATGGTCGTAAGTAGCACTAGATTCAAGCATTTCAATATTCATAAAGCCACCTGGATGTCCCCTGATCAAAAAACAAAAAATCAAATTGATCACGTTTTGATCGAGGGAAGGCACTCTTCCAGTGTATTGGATGTACGCACGATCCGTGGTGCAAACATTGACTCGGATCACTATCTTGTTGCAGCCAAGATCCGTACACGTCTGTGCGCAGCTAAGAATACATGCAACCCTACACAGAGAAAGCTAGACGTCGACAAGCTGCAATCGAAACAGACAGCCGATGCTTTCGCCACTCGACTCTCACTCCTGCTTCAAAGCACTCCTCCAATCGATGATATATGCGCGCAGTGGACACACATTTCCAACTCCATGCGTGCGGCTGCTGAAGAGGTGATTGGCTACCAACGCCCTCGCCGAAACCAGTGGTACGACCAAGAGTGTCGCGACGCCACTGCAGAGAAAGACGCCGCCTACAAAGCCACCCTGCAGTCGGTTGTAACGCGCGCTGCTAAGGAGCGATACAAAGAAAAGAGGAGGGAAGAGAGACATATTTTCAGGCGGAAAAAAAGAGAGGCAGAAAAGCGCGAGCAGGAGAAGATTGAGATGTATGGTGACAGGAATGAGGCCCGAAAATTTTTCGAAAAAATAAGACGCCTTGCCGATGGTTTTAAAACCGGGGCCTCTTCCTGCAAGGATGAAAACGGGAATCTAGTGACAGATGTCCAGAGTACACTGACGTTATGGAGGGAACACTTCTCTAAACTTCTAAATGGCGACGCTGACAACAATCCCGCCAATAGAGATGATATTCCGGAAACCCCAATTGCGGATGACAGCGTTGAGGTTCCGCTGCCCGACTATGATGAAGTTCTGACAACTATAGCTCGGCTTAAAAATAACAAAGCCGCGGGAGCTGATGGCTTACCTGCTGAGCTGTTTAAGAACGGAGGCGAAGCTCTACTTAAATGCATTCACGAGTTTCTATGCAAAATATGGTCGGAAAAATGCATTCCGAACGATTGGAATCTCAGTGTGCTCTGACCAATCCACAAGAAAGGCGATCCCACTATCTGTGCCAATTACCGTGGGATAAGCCTTCTTAATATCGCATATAAGGTCCTGTCGAGCGTTTTATGTGAAAGATTGAAGCCCATTGTAAACGAACTGATCGGACCTTATCAGTGTGGCTTCAGACCTGGAAAGTCCACCATCGACCAGATTTTCACGCTACGACAAATCTTGGAGAAGACTCAAGAAAAACAAGTCGACACCCACCATCTTTTTGTCGACTACAAAGCCGCCTTCGACAGCCCAATAAGGAAGCACCTGTACTCCACCATGTCTGAATTTGGTATTCCTGCAAAACTAATACGACTTTGCAGGATGACACTGAGCAACACCAGCAGCGCAGTTAAAATCGGGAAGGACCTCTCCCCACCATTTATTACCAAGCGAGGTTTCAGACAAGGTGATTCCTTATCGTGCAACTTTTTCAACCTAATGATGGAAAAGATCATCCGAGCTGCTGATCTGAGACGTAGTGGCACAATATTCTACAAGAGTGTTATGCTGCTTGCGTATGCTGATGACATAGATATCATTGGCCATAATACGCGCGAAGTCAGTGCAGCATTTTCCAGATTAGAAAGAGAGTCAAGTCGAATGGGTCTGTCAGTGAATGCAGATAAGACGAAATACTTAGTGTCAACAAACAAACAGTCCCAGCGTCTTGGAACCCACGTTACCGATGACAATACCTCATTTGAGGTTGTGAAGAACTTCGTTTATCTGGGATCCAGCATTAATTCAACCAACGACATCAGCATTGAGATCAAACGAAGAATAACTCTTGCCAACAGATGTTACTTTGGGCTCAGTAGGCAATTGAGAAGCAGAGCCCTCTCTCGACGAACGAAAATCACGCTCTATAAATCGCTCATCATGCCCGTCCTACTTTACGCATCACAAACCTGGACGCTGAGCAGTTTAGATGAAAAGACTTTAGGAGCATTCGAGAGAAAGATTCTTCGTAAGATCTACGGACCAATCTGCGTCAATGGCGAGTACCGAATACGGTGGAATGATGAACTGTATGAGCTGTACGCTGACATCGACATAGTCAAGCGCATTAAAATCGAGTGGCTTCGCTGGCTTGGTCATGTTCAGCGTATGAAAGACGATGCTCCAGTGAAGAAAACATTCGATTCGGTACCCAGCGGCGGTCAACGCAGAAGAGGACGACCGCATCTTCGTTGGAAAGACCAAGTGGAGGACAACCTGACGAAGCTTGGAATTTCCAACTGGCGCCAGCAAGTGAAAGACAGAAATGGCTGGCGCAAATTCTTAGATGAGGCCAAGACCGACATACGGTTGTAGCGCCAACTAAGTAAGTAAGTAAGTAAGTAAGTTTTTTTAGAACATAGTAAAGTAATTTAATGAAATAATTATTTAAATGCATTAAATTTTATTAAAATTTCAACCCTCTGGGGGAGGGTTTGAACCTATGACCCTAGGTTATCAGTATATGCATGCATTGTGACGTGGTAGCACTTGCTTAAGATGTAATTTATGAACATATTGAATAACAACGGACCAAGAACTGAGCTTTGCGTTACTCCACTAGATGTGCCCTTTAACAAAGATACTTTTTTTCCCATCCGAACTCTTTGAGACCCACCTACCAAATAGCTTTTTAAGAAACGGACTGCAGATTTAGAGAACCACAAATGTTTATAAAATTTTCTGCAGAGGATAGACTGGCTGACGGTATCGAAAGCTTAAGAGAAATCTAGTAAGCACAGCAGTGTCAGATCGCCCAAATCATAGGGTACTCTTATGTCATCAAGTATTTTGACCACAGCAGTAATGCAGCTATGCCCAAGACGAAAACCAGATTGCAGGTGCGACATGAGATTGAATAGGCTCAAGTGGTGGGATACCTGATCAGCCATGAGCGTTTCACACACTTTGGATATCGAAGACAGAAGACATATTGGACGGAATTCACATGGGCCGCAAGCATTTGGTTTTTTCTTCTACAGGAAAAAGAGTCACCAACTACCAAACCTCCCAGTGGAAAGAAGGTACACTAGGACATTCTTGCATTAGAAAAGTTCTCTCTCTCTCTTACCTAGGTCCATTGACTATATCACACAAAAACTATCCTTTGAAAGGAAGTTCGATGAATGCATTTCCTCTCGAGAAGAGTGGGAACTAGAAAACCGTTCACCCCACAATTTGATTTAAATCTTTACTGATGGATCAAAACTAGATGGCAAAGTAGGTGGACCAGTCTACTCAGAAGCATTAAGTAAATTAAATGAGCCCTTCAGGCTCCCCGACCACTGCAGTGTATTTCAAGCTGAAATCGCTGCTATACATGAAGCTTTAATTAGTCTTCATGTTAATAAAATATCTGCCGTGGATATTTGCATACTTTCTGACAGTCAAGCCGCTTTGAAAGCCCTAGGAACTGTTAAGATAACATCTGAAACAGTTCTTAACTGCCGCAGATCTTTAAATGAGATGGCAGAGCAGCTCAAAATTCTTCTATGCTGGATTCCTGGACATAAAGAGTTTCTAGGTAACTGTAAAGCAGATGAGCTCCCTCGTACAAGTTCTACCAAACAACTATCTTTAGACAAGACAAACCTCGGTATTCTTCTCACCACATGTAAACTCCTTACACATGAGTTATCCTGCATCAAAACCAACAATAGATAGGTCAGCAGGTAACACGTGTAATATAACACGGCAAATCTGGCCTAAACTCAATCTCAAGCGTTCAAAAGAACTCATTTTTCTCTGTAGAGACCACATTAGCACCAAGATAGGGATCCTGATAGGGCACTGCCTCATTGGCAGGCACGCTCAAAGATTAAACATATTTCACAACGACTTTTGCAGAAGCTGTAGAGATGAGGAGGAATCTACAGAACACTTCTGAACTTGCCCAGTGCTGGCTCAAAAATGGTTTCTTCATTTTAACAACTGGTTTTTCAAAGACCTCGAAGAACTTTTGGAAAAGCGGTTTACCGAATAATAAGCTTTGTGGACAGCTCAAGCTGGTTTAAATAGAGAATGGGAATCAACCTTGTGGTACTTATTGGCCTAAGTGTATCTCAATTTAGGCAGCCTTTTTAACATACCAAATCTGTGGATGACTTAAGGCAGTAAAGCAGTGATTTATTGTGTGGGCAAGTGGACTAAGGACATACAGTTAAATAAGCTCAATAAATCAAATGGAAATCCCATCCTTCCCAAAAGCATTTGATTTTATTTTGCTTGTGCATCGAGCTACATTAAATTCACTCACTGCCTTAAATTGAAACTCGTTCGGAGATTCAGAATCATAATTATTGCTATCATCATCAACGGTAGTACTCAAACTATTTGATATAGAGGTAGCGACAAAATAATCGTTCAACTTGTTAAGACCATTCTACACGCTTCGCTATCTTTGTTGCAAATTTCAATACCTTTTAGGTTTCTCCAATGTCTTAGGCGATAATATCTTCAAAAGAATTCTGGCAAAAAATATCTCGCGTCTTTAAACGCAACACCCCATACATTTAAATATAAGAATTTAAAGATAAGAATATTAATAATTGTTATCGGTACTTTAAACTAAACATTCGATTCAGAAGTGTTTGAGATATGAATTTTCGTAAAAATCGATTTTCGACATTTTTTTCCGTGTTTTGTCAATGCACTAAACTCCGCCAAAAATTACGCCAAACTTTTTTCTTCCAAATTAAGTTTTTTATTTCCGTCAATGATGCTCCATGCAAAATTTGATCCAAATCGAATATGGTTATGCTGTAAGCCTGGTTAGTTTAAAATGAAAGTGCTTAACACTAGGAATCTTAGCATCTGGGATTTTTCATATAAAATAATATGTAGAGAATTAGAACTCGGGGACGTGAGCTCCATATGCAACGCGGACAAAAACAATAAATTTTGTACTTAATTGTGATCTACTCTCTGATCATTTTATTTACGAGCTTTTAAGATCAAGTAAGCTTTGAAAATGGCAACAAGAACAACAACTCTGAGCAGAGTCAATTACACAGCAGACAAGACAGACCGTTTTAAAAGGCACTTACCTTTCCAAATTCAATGGTCTTGAGTGCTTATGCTGTGACCTACTCACTGTTTAAGTTATATATGATTTAGCATTTTGTTCGAATAAGTTCCTTAATATATCGCACGAATTTATTTCTAATAGGCCTTTTTTTATATATTTAAAGAAATAAAACAATAAGTTTAAAAAGAGTATCACAAAAACTACCAACATCATTGAATTCTTTATCCTCTAAAATTGTTATTTTGTAGTTTTTAAAAATCAAAAATCTTCCAATTCTTAGTCTAAAAATAAATGCTCAAACCGCGGCAGCCTATTTAAGTATTAATACAAATTATCAATAAATTTATATCGTTATCTGTTTCTCCCGTTCTTATACCATTGTGTTGCAGGATTGTCCCCAGCAAAAAAAAAGTAGACTAAGCATTTTGACATAAAAGAATCTGCATAAAAGAAATTTTCTAGCTAAGGAAAACATTAATATGCTCTTTTTTATTATTTTTCTAACAAACTTGTAAAGCTTACATAGTTTTTTTTCTAAATCTGTAAATATCTTTTAAGGCTTGATTTTTGCGTATTGAGAAAACGTTTCCTTTAATTTGCATTTTTTTAATTAGATGTATGTATTATGATACTCAACATCTTAAAGATTGACCTAAATTTTCTCTTCCTATTCATGAAAATCACTTAGGGATACCTTCATCTGGATCTTATTATACTTTTTGCAATGATACTTTATAATTGACTACTCTTCCCTGCCTCCTTTTACCCTTTATATGTAAATTGTTCTACGTTTGTATTTTTTTTCCAAGCAAGTTTCTGAAATAAACACGTCTTGTGTTACGCGTCGTATACGTGACTTTCTTTTCGCAACGGTGCGTATTTAAGACACAAGTGCAGAAACTATTTTGGTTTCTGCAGCCACTAACACTTGGACTGTAATAAAAGTACGTAGTACAGCGATTGTAAATAGCCGCCATCACCAAAAACCAACGAACTAACCACCAGCCAAACAACCTACCAACAAGACCAACAAGACCAACAAGAGATGCAAATTAAAATATTTTGCCAAGTTAAAATTTGCATTGAAATGTAAATGCAAAGGATGCCAAACATCCTTAGCATGCCGCATGCTGCATGCTGCATGCCGTAGCACTGCAGAGCTGATGCTGATGTTGATGTTGATGCTGTTGAATAGTTGCTGCAACAATAATAGCAACAGCAACAAAAACAACATCACAAACAAACAACCAACACTCTAAAAACTTGACTAACTAACGAAATTCATTCAGAAATGTCCTTGCAGGCATTTTGCCAAAACAGAATAATACGAAAACAACAACAACAACAAATACAACAGCATAACAAGTGCAACCAACACCCACTTGCAGCATTAGCCCGCATTTACTGTTTTTCATTTAATAAATGTTGTTGTTGGTGTTTTTGTTTCCGTTGCATTTGCCTTATTTTTGTGCTAGCAACAACTGCGAAGCCAAACAGTCAGCAGCAATGTTGTTTGTGGTTGAAATGCAAATGCTCCAAAAAGAGAGCCCACAAGAACATGTCCTTTGGACCGTTTGCTAAGAAGAGCCAAATATTTAGCAAGAGGACGAAATCGTTGCCTTTATGTGGCTGTTGTTGTCAGCCTTTTTTTCAAGCAATGCATGATGGTGCAGTTTTTCACACAAACACACTTGCACACTTACACACTCAGATGTTGTGTGATATGTTCGTTGCAGCGTTTAAATTTTGCATATCTAAGTTAAACACACACACACACACGCACTAACTTATGAGTATGTGAGTTTGTGAACGCGAGTGTGTTTTTGGTTTATGCGTGTTTGTGTTGTAAAGTTTTTCGTTTTTCTGGAAAACAGTCATATTAGTGCATATACAAGTGTTGTTTGTCTGTAAGTGTTGGCGCATGTAACAAAAAAAATAGTTTTGATGTCCTTTTGGCGTACAACAAAATTAAACAAAAATACAACCAAAAAACATGCATAAATTAACAACAATTCAGTTATTCGGAAAGTGGAAAAAATTAAGAAAAGTGGTTAAAACCAACAAAAGAGAAAAGATGCGCCTGAAAATTTTTGAATGCAAGTGTATGCATCTAAAAAAATAAATTTATAGAATCTTCACAACTTTAAAAATGTGAGAGTGCATTTTTATAAAAAATGGATGGTATTAAAGAGCTGCACGGATGTATTTGTAAGGCATTCGTTTGTTGTTCAAATGCTTTTTCTATTCTACTCTCATATCAAATTACAATGTTTTGAAAATATATTTTGAAAAGAGTAAAGCAAATACGGAGTAAACCGATTATAGAGTAAAACGAATACAGAGCAAATCGATTACAGAGTACAACGAAAACAAGTCAAACGAAAACTTAGGTAAAACAAGCAGACGTAGCTATACTCGAAATAATCGAAATGATCGCTACACAAAAAAAAAGAGTATTTCGGTTATTTTTTTGGATATATTATTATTTTCTACATAAACACATTTTACCTGTGCTAAAATAATTGAAACATTACAATTTGAACAAATTGTCAATAAAATTAAATTAAATATGTATATAAATTTCAGCATGTTTATTATTACTACATATTATGTAACATTCCACAGGAAAAGGGACCTAGGCAAGGCCAATTTTTAAGAAGATTAAAAAATAATTTGTTGGATATATCGACATTTCTGCACGAAATTATCGTGTGTGCCAATTTTTCGAAATTGACTTGTTTATGCAAATTTGTTAAACACTCCACAAGGCATCACCTGGTAAAATATAGTAGCAGAAATCCTTAAAGTAAATTGGTTAATTATCTAAGCTTATTGTCTAATAAGTAAAATTTGGTTTTGATATTTCAAGCTAAAGCACAGAAAAGTACAAAAAATGCTATACTGTAAAATTCGGATTTTGCCACATACGATAATTTCGCGCAAAAGTGTCGAAACGTATTTAATCGATTTACAGCTAACGCTGTAAAATAACAAAATTAATAGATTATGACATTACTTTGCAATTCTAAAGAAAAGTCCTCTTTAGAAATGTTTTAGTGTAAGAACATTATTTGGTCAACTGTTGCAGAATTTTTGCCAATTAATGTTATCTTTTCTGAAATTAAATTTCTAGCAGCGGAAATTGTTCTTTCTTTTGGTTTTTCAATTGATATGTATGATGAAAAACAAAAAGTTACAAATCATTTCAATTTATTTTTGCACAAAATAATTCCTGAAGAAATTGTATTTCGAATATTAGTCGTTTTATCCGATTTACCCCTTTGAGCGAAACAAGTAAATGGAGTTTTTTAAAAACTCGAGTGAGAACAAACAAATAATTGGAATAAACGAGTTTAGTCGATTAATAACTTTTTATAAGAACATATTCTATATTATTCGTTCTGTTGTGAACGAACAGAGTAAAGAAAGTACAAGTAAATCAAATACTTGGGTCTCCATACTGTTTCGAATGTATTCTTACAGCTCCTTCGATGGTCCAACATTTCTGATAATAAACTTTAAAAGAATGTTTTAAAATAAAAAAAAAACAAAATATTTCTAAAGTGTGATATCAATGGCTTGTCGTAAGAAAGCTGTCAGTCAGATTGAATCTATCGAGTGTTTTATTTCTTAAAGTTTCTTATTGTTGCATACTTAGTAACAAAATCTTATCCCATTTCATGTTCCTGCTAGACTGCTAAGAGAAGAAAACACTGTGCATTTTTCATCAAAGTTTATAAAATAAACTATGTTACTAGCGATCATATCGCAAGATGCCTTGAAGAATCTTACCAATTATTTAAGTTTAGTTAATAATAAGCCTAAGATAAATGCTAGTTAAATTTTTTTTTCTAATTACAACTCTAACTGTAGTTCTAAGCAATCAAGTAGAATAAAGAGAATGATTAAAATTAGTGATAATGGTAATTTTTCTAAAAACTCTTTGACAAAATCCAACTTTACTTGCATATATCTTCCCTAAGATTTCTTCTCTCTCAAAACGGCTTTTAACCTCTTTTTTTTCTATTAACGGTCAAATATCTAATTTGATGTTGATGTTTTTTAAAGCTCTAAACGGAATCGTGTTTCCAAAAGAATAACTTATCCTGGCGCAATCTGGAGCACCAATTTTCACAAACTTTTCGCTGCATTTGCGGCCGTATCTCGCCGATAACTCTTCGAATGTTGATTTCCAGGTGTTCAATTGTTTGTGGTTTATCGACGTAGACAAGTGATTTTACATAACTCCAAAGAAAATAATCATAAAGAAATGTTGGAACCACATATCAGCAAGATTAATGCCAGCTAATTGAGGTACGAAAAAACTTCGAATCATGTTCCTATACCGTTCACCATTGACAGCAACATTCTGACCAACGTCGTTTTTGTAAACATATGGGCCAATGATTCCGCCAGCCCATAAAGCGCATCAAACAGTAATTTTCTGTGGATGTAATGGTGTTTCGACAAAAGTTTGTGGAATCTCCTCACTAAAAATACGACAATTCTGTTTATTTACGTACCCATTCAACCAAAAATGGGCTTCATCGGAAAATAAAATTTTCCATGGAAATTTAAAATCAATATCAATTTGTGCTTCAGCCTATTCGCCGAATTGGCGGCGCATGCGATAGTCGTTTGGCTTTAATTCCTGCACAAGTTGAATCTTGAAAGGTTTTGAGCCAAGATCTTTTCGTAAAATCTTCCATAAAGTAGAAGGACACAACCCCAGTTGCTGAGAACGGCGACGAATTGCTTGATTAGGATCATCTTCAATGCTTTCCTGTACAGCGGCTACAGATTCTTCAGTGCGCACTGTTCGGAGTCTCACGAGATGCACATTATCAGTAACAGTAAATGCGGTCCGAAAACGATCTATTGTTCTTTGAATTAGCAGTTCTGAAGGACGATTATGTACGCCATAAAATGGACGAAGTGCACGATAGGTTTGACGAACAGAATCATTATTTTGATTAAAAATTTCCACAATTTGTACACGTTGCTCTGGTGTAAGTCAATTTATAATAAAATGTCAAAGCAAATTTAATAAAAAACAACTATCAACTGTTAAATTGGTGGTCAAATAAAGTAGTGATGCCAACTCAAAGTTGTATCACTCTATAAAAACACCCTTTAATACAAAAGGCAGAGTGTTTACAAAAACGTTCGTCTTCTCCTCACTTACATGCATAAAGCCCCCTTTTCAACCTGTATTGAAGGCATGACCAAGACCACGGTTGCCACCTCAAATTCCTAAGAAAAACATTTTTCCCATAAAAGCAAAAATAAATAACCACGAAAATTCCCATGATATAAAATTGAAAAAAAATCCAATCACAATTAAAAAAAAACCACAAAAAATCCCACGGACATTACCACGAAAATCCCACGCAAATAAAAAAACCACGAAAAATCCAATTTTTATTTAAAAAAGCCACGATAATCCCCATTTGTATTAAAAAAAAAATCACAAAAAACCGCTCTTCTACTAAAAATTACCACAGTAAATAATATGGACATAACAAATTGTCAAAAATAAAAAAAAAATTAAAAAATTTAAAAAGAACTGGTATATATCATCGTCTGTGTTTTAATTAGTCTTTTAGTAATAATATTTAATTAAAAATATTTGTTTACCTTAAACCTGCATAAAGCTTACAAAAAGAGTTCCAAATTAGTTTTTAGTCTTTAAAAAGCAAAACTCGAAATTCTTATCTTTTTTACAACTATTGCTCAGCACGGAACGCATCAAAAGAAAAATTCTATTCGACTGAAAATTCGATGAACAACGAACATTTCGACAGGGTTTGACGTTTGATACTTATTGTTCGATAACTAGCGAAGATTACGTCGAAAGAAACTCGTAATAAGGGCCAATCACAGATCAATTTAAGATATACCAATTTTGTATTTTGATAAAAAAAAAGAAAAAAAAATTCATTGAAACATATTTTCCCAATGCATTTAATTATGTCAAGTGCGAAAGAGCTGCCCACCAAACCAAAGTAACCGAAATCTTAACGAATTCGTTGCGAAAATCATATAGATGGGTTGAGACGATTTTGACAATGAACAAAATATGAAAAATATACACTTTTATGTATATATTTATACATATTTTAACTACTGAAAAATAAAAATAAATCCTTACAAAAAAAATCCCACGTGAATTAAAAAAAACCGCACACAATTAAAAAATTCCATGGGAATTCCCATTTCCCACGGCAATTGAAAATAACCACAAATGGGACTTTTCCCACAAAAGTGGCAACCGTGGCCAAAACTAAAGTTTTGATACAGGAAGAAGGTCTTCCTACCGAAGTCCCCGACTTGCGTCACATTTGCCATTGCTATCACGAGCAACATGGCTTGACGATTAACCAATTCAAGGAGGATCTTGACACTTATGGCGCTCATGTCCGGTCAAAGCACTTCTCTTTTCTTCAAAACTCATGTAAAGAGCAACTTTCCTAACCATCACCACTGATCGCAATTCACTATTAATTTTTCTCTACTACCAAAATGTAAGAGGACTACGGACTAAAATGACTATTGTCTTTCTGAACACTCTTTAACTTCCCGATGATATTTTTGCCCTCATTGACACTAATCTATGCCAAGAATATAAAGATGATGAAGTTTTTGCGTCCGATTTTGTTGTTTTCAGAGACGTTGGTCTCAATAAAGATGATCATTCCTCCGGTCGTGGGGTCCTTTTGGCAATTCATAATCGTTATGACCCATTTTTTGTTAAAAATTTCCATACTGCAAACTTTGCATTTATATGCTCCTAAAGAAGTCTCTCTAAACGAAACTTATACGTGATATGCTGTTATATTCGTCCGTCTCAACCAACTCAAAGTGGTTCAACCCATAGGCCAAAATTAAAAAAAATCAAAGCTGCAATTCTGCACTTTTTATGACTTAATTTGTTGTTTTAATTCCGAATAATAAAAAAAACAACAACCTCTTCTTTTTTTTATAGACAATCAAAGTGAAGGTTTGCGAGCAGCACAGTTACCCAGCAAAAAAAGTGCTTCCGAAACAAAGTAAAGTGGAAGGGAAAGTCTTGAATTCCATCCCTTCCACTTGCATACCCAGAAGGCATTCTTTTAACATACACTCCGCGTCATTTGATTAAGGCCAGCTACTTGAATATTTATTTGAAGTTAGAACTAATTTTCTTATTAAAAAAATTACTTAAGTTGTGCTTGAATTGAGTGCTAATACTTCTCAGGAAAAAAAAATTAGTGCAAAATAAATACGTACTTAATACTACCGTCATTTCCCGGAATTTTTTCTAATTGAGTCGCAAAAAATGTGCAACTCGCGTGCGCTATTAGAATAAGGCCAGTGTGTGCTTTTACGTAGTCGGGTGCTGTTCTTGAAGAAGTTGCTTTAGTTTTTTTTTATTGAAAGAAGTTGCTTTAGTTTTATTTTTTTTATTGAAAGTGGTATGGATTAATTTATTCTACAAAAAATGGGACGAGGCAAGGCTCTTTCTGCTGCTGAGAGGGCGAAAATCCAGGCCTACAAAGAAATGGGGCTTAGTAGCCGTATTATTGCAGAAAAAATCGGGAAAAGTAAAACCGTAATTAATAATTTCCTTCAAAATGTTGAAAACTACGGGAAAAATATGAAAGGCAAGACTTATAGAACGACTTCAGCCCAGGAAAATCGCTTATTATTGCGAGCAGTTTCAAATTCAGCTCAGTCTGCTGCTAAATTAAAAGCTGAAACCGGAATAAACGCCAGTCTATCAACTGTTCGACGAATAATTAAATCGAAATTTAACGCGAATTTAAAGCAAATTTAACGAAAAAAATTACGCAAAAAGCCACCTCTGAATCAACTTCGAAAGAAATTACGATTAGAGTTTGCCAAAGAAAAGATGACGTGGACGGACCAGTGGAAAAGGTTGTATTTTCGGACTAAAAGAAATTTAATTTTAATGGGCCCGACGGTAACAATTACTACTTCCACGATTTGAGGAAAGAAGAAAAGTTTTTGGCTAGGCACCATAACCGAGAAGGAGGTTTAATGGTATGGGGAGCAATTTCATATTACGGAACGATTGATTTAGTGTTGGAGAATGCCAGAATGACTGCTCTATCCTACAAAAATATCCTGAAAAATGCTTTCCCTCAATTTCATAACCTTTTCGGGCGACTCCCATGGATTTATCAGCATGATAATGCCCCGATCCATACTGCAAGGATAGTAAAATCCTGGATCCAAGGGCAGTCTGTGGAACTTTTGGCATGGCCACCGTATTCTCCGGACCTCAATATCGTGGAAAACGTTTGGGGGTGGTTGACACGAAAAGTCTACGAAAATGGAAGACAATTTGAAGATAAAAAATCCCTGATGAACGCCATAACGACAGCTTGGGCAGACGTCAACTTAAATTATTTAAAATCACTCTATGATTCACTCCCCAACCGTATTTTTGAAGTAATTTCTAAAAATTGAGGTTCCACACACTACTGAAAACGGTAAGATGTTAAACACTTTAAATTTTTTTAAAAGATTTCTAATCAAAATCACTTCATTTCAATATTTAAACAGGTGGCCTTATTCTAATGACTCGATGAAAAAGTGTAAAACTTTCAGAGCGCAGCGAAAGTGGTTTTCAAAATAATATTTATTTATAAACTAATGGTTCTTAATATAAGAAAATATTTTGACAATTATTTTCCCTTATTTAAAAAAAAAACCTTTATTTTCTCATTATAACAAATTTTTTGAATTGAAATAAATCTTAGAGGCGTTGGCCCTAATCAAATGACGCGGAGTGTATGCATGTCATTGGGAGGAATGTTTTCCTTAATCATCTCTAGAAGTGCTTCCAGAATTTTTCAATGGAAGATATATTTGAGCCCTTCACTGAAAGGATTCTCGTAGGTGTTTTCAAGGAAAGAAGGCATTTCACGGAATGAAATGGTTTTCGTGGCTAGGGGGGTTTAAAAAATCCTATGAAAAATAATCTTTTTCATGATTTTCTCGCGATTTTGGTGTTGGAAATGAGCAATGTTTGGGTTTTGTTGAGTGTTTACAAAAATATCACGTAAAACATCCCTTTTCCCAATTTTCACGGCATTTTGGTGTTGGAAGTACGACATAGTTGGGTTTTGTTGAGGGTTTAAAAAATCCCACGGAAAATATCTAAAACATATATTATAGTTGCATACAATTTTTTTTTTACTTTTATTGAATTTAGATGCTATTTGATTGTTTTTCAGAAGTAGTTTATGAGATTGTCTCTTGAAAGCATTACCATTATAAGGTAAAAAGAACCAGAATTGGATCTATAGAATGTCTTCTGGAAACAGTGTCCCTAAGAATGCAATGCACATTTGTATCAAAAATTTTGGTGGGTAGTTGCATTTTTTAAGAATAAAAAAGCTCAATTTCTCGTGTGTATATTTAAAGTATTATTAAAAAATCTAAGAAACTAATATGAATGTTCAGAAGAAATGTATTTACTTTATTTTTAAGCCTTATTTAGATTGTCTTAAGTTGCGGTTTTGCTAGAATTCTGCCCTGAAGAGCCACCAATCAAAAGTGTCAAGTTTTCGTTATTGTGCAGATTGATTATTTCTTGTTCTCTTTTGTTGTGGTAAAAAACTACTTTTTTATTGTTATGATCCATCAGTAACATTGTTTTGCATTCGTCATTAATGTTGTTGTGTTGTCTTTTAAAATCAAAGGTGTAAAAGTACCATCCATGTTGGTTTTAATCTATATTATTATAATTTTTGTTTTAGGATCATCTCTTACGTGCAATTTTTCACGATCTTATATTTTTGATCCTTGGAAAATTAAAACTGGCTTAATTTTCGAGAGATAGAAATTTTAGTCTTCATCGCTATGGTATAATAGAGAGCTACATTTTCCCCGGGATTTAAATAAGTAAACTTAGACGAGCATATCTATTCTCTAGGTCTCTTATGTAACGAACCCTTTTGCTCGTTACTGATTTTTGCTGAGGTAGGCTCAGTGAGTAAACCAGGAGTTCTTACAAAATAATTTATTTACCAATGATTCCGTTGTTTTAAATAAGAAAGCCAGCAATTTAGTTTTAAACTGTACAGTAAGTCTTTATTTTCTTTTGTTTTATTTATTACTTATTGAGTACGTTACTTAATTACTATTAATTATTAAACATTATATAAATTAAATTGATATAATTAATTCTTGCTTATTCATATTTATTCCATTACTTGCTATGATCGCTGTGAGTGATCGTATGTTCGAAGGGTGGAGACACCTTCGCTTAATATAACTACGTTTGAACTTAGAGTGAAACTATGTTTGAATAGTGGGGCACCTTCGCTTAAGATAACTACGTTTGAACTTAGAGTAAACAACGTTTGAAGGGTGAGGACACCTTCGCTTAAGAAAACTACGTTTTGAACTTAGAGTAAACAACGTTCGAAGGGTGAGGACACTTTTGCTTAAGATAACTACGTTTGAACTTAGAGTGAAACTATGTTCGAAGGGTGGAGACACCTGTGCTTACGATAACTACGTTTTGAACTTAGAGTAAACAACGTTATAAGGGTGAGAATGCCTTCGCTTAAGATAACTACGTTTTGAACTTAGAGTAACCAACGTTCGAAGGGTGAGGACACCTTCGCTTAAGATAACTACGTTTGAACTTAGAGTGAAACTATGTTCGAAGGTTGGAGACACCTGTGCTTACGATAACTACGTTTTGAACTTAGAGTCAACAACGTTATAAGGGTGAGAATGCCTTCGCTTAAGATAACTACGTTTTGAATTTAGAGTAGCCAACGTTCGAAGGGTGAGGACACCTTCGCTTAAGATAGCTACGTTTTGAACTTAGAGTAAACAACGTTCGAAGGGTTCGAACTACCTTCGCTTAAGATAACTACGCTGGAACTAACTACTTAGTCTCAAAGCATGTACATTAGGCCGGGTCGATTTGTGGGGAGGCAAAAAAATCGCCCATTGCTCATTAAAAATCTTTTTCTAGGGATTAAAATAAGAAATTTTGCCGAGGAACTATACCTCTAAAACGAATTCCCCCTGGGGGATTCTCCATACAAACATTTGTTTGTATGGGGAACTTTGTTTACATGGGAAACACCCCAGGGGGGTTCCAGGGAGTGTGCCACTGGCATGGGTGGATCGGCCCTCCAAAGTAAGAAGGGGTCGGTCATACATTTGGACTCGATTGGAGCACTCTAAATGGGTCAAAGAGGGATTTTTCAAAATTTGGTCCTACGGAAAAGTTGGGGCATTAGAATTCGTTTTAGAGGTATAGTTCCTCGGGCAAAGTTTCTTTTTTTGATCCCTATAAAACGATTTTCACTGAGCAATGGGCGATTTTTAAATCGACCCGCCCTAATCTACATGCTACTGCGTCTGTGACAAAACTGCCTGTCCTAAGCAAATGCGACTGCTTTATATTCTCTCGTTGCCTGTCTGTTCCACCGTTCACTTGTTTTGTTTTCCCTGCCTGTGTATACTTGACTGTGCACATGTCTTTGCATATTTGGATGTGTGTATATATTATTTTTTTACTTATTATTTATTCAATGCATTATTATTCCCTCAATAGAATATTTATAACATTAATATTATATATTTTACCTAATAAGATATAATATAATATACTAATTTCCATATATCTTATTCATAATAAATAATAAATCTTTAAATTTAGCTAAGATAGTTTTATTTACATTTCATGTTTTCATTTCAGTTTACTATATAAAATTTGTGAGGCCCAAATTGTGCAACAATTTAGTAATCTTAATAATCTTTTCTCTGAAAATCTATTTTCTCTGAAAACCTAGCGCAATTTCAGACTAGTCTTCTCACTGATCCAAAATAATTTTACCGGTTTTTTAAATTTTTCCCGCCCACTCCTTAATTATCAGATATTTCCTCGGATAATCCGGAAATTTTTCCAGCCACATAAATGAGCCAGACAATGAATATTTCTCTTCTTTAGGGAAATGTGCCCAAACGTCGTTAACATCGTTTAACATCACATATTACAATGTGATAGATAAGTTGCAAAATTTAAAGAATGACTAGTCTCCTGGGCCAGATGGATTGCCTGCTAATGTTTTAAAAAACTCTCAAATACTTTGGCTCATCCCCTTTTGGTTCTTTTCGCGCTCTTTATCTATCAAACAGTTTTTTCTAAGCTCTAGAAAAATTTTGGTGTCATAACTTTGCATAATAAAGGGCCTTAAAATGATATTTTAAATTATGGACCCACAGCAAAACTGTAAACCACTTCCAAAATTTTCGAAAGTATACTATACAACATTATGTTTTTTCATTGCAAATCTATCAAATCAAAAACCAAGTTACAGCTACTTACAGCTACTTCTGGTGTTCCCCAAGGGAGCTACTTTGGTCTTCTCTTATTAGTCCTAACAATAACCGATGTCGATGATATTGCCAAACGCTCAAAACTATCTGTATATGCTGATGATATGAAGATTTATCGACGCATTCATACTTACGATGGCTCCTGCCATCTTCAAAATGACTTAATTGATTTGTGCACTTGGTGCCAAAAAAAAACCTTCTAGAACTTAACGTCAGTAACTGTCACACAATCACATTTTCGCGATAGAGAAAATCTCCCCCAAGTTTATCACATAGTTTGATAAGTTTATGACATACTTGGCAATTTGTGATATTCAAATATTTCCCTCGGATTTGGGTATATTTTGAGACAATTAACTTAATTTTCGCTCCCATATCGATAACACCATTAAAAGAGCCAACTCTACACTCAATGCCAATTTGTGAAGCATTGGTCCAAGGAATTCTCCAATCCATATGTTACGAAATCTCCTTACCTTACCTTTGTGAGGCCTATACTTGAATACGCCAGCTAGTTTTGGTCACCCTACTATATCTCTCATTTGATGCATATCAAAACCGTTTAACGAAGAATCATCCCATTCGCATTCCTCGGTCTTCCCGGCTCCGACTGTTTGGATTTATCTCCTTACGCTGATCTTCTGATGCAAATTAATTTGGAAACTCTTGAAAATCATAGGGTAGTTGCCGTTGTACTCTTCATTTATCAGCTACTTTGTGGGACCATAAACGGTCCTTCACTGCTCCAATTGATATTCCCTAACACAAGTCCACCCAACCTTAGTTCTGAACCTTTCTTCCATTTCAACTTTCATCGCACCGACTACGGATGCAGTGAGCATATGTCTAGGATGTTTCGTCAGACTAAGAATGTGATTAATGACTTCGATTTCCATCTCAGCAGATACCTACTCCGAAATATCCTTCTAAGCTCCCACCCCACTACCTCATCCTCTGCATTGTCTCGACATAATTGTACCTTTAAAATTTCACGGAGAAAAATTATTGCTAAATTTGTATTGTGGTTAAGCAAAACTTGCGCTTGATGCTCAGACACTTCAAAATTATGCTAGATTTCAGCAAAAACTAATCGAAATTTGCTATTCCAGTTTATAATAACTAAGCAAATTTTTGGTTAAATCCAAGCGAAATTTTGCTAAGTTATTATGAACTGCAAAAGCAAATGTTTACTTAATTCAAGCAAATGTTTGCTTAGTTTTAATAAATTGGAATAGCAAATTTTGATTAGTTTTTATATTTTTGAAGTGAAATATTTATTAACATTAAATAAAATTAAAAAATTAACACCATCTGGAGATTTGAACCTCGGCTGCGTGAGAGTAAGTGTATAGGCTTATCCACTCGATCATCTTAGTTGTTAACAAATTGTCGCCTAAATTTCTTCATTAAAAATAAGCGTGTGCTCGTGTGTTTGAAAGAAAATTGTTTGAATTTATGTGAAATTTGCTATTTGAGTTTTTAATAACTTAGCAAATATTTGCTTGAATTAAGTAGAAATTTGCTTTTGCAGTTTATAATTACTTAGCAAAATTTTGCTTGAATTTATTATAATTTAGCTTGTTCCTAAATACATGAGTGATTTAAATTTAGCAATCTTCTTCTAAAAGCACACCGTGATTGAGCAAAGTTTTGCTTATTTGCTTTTAAGCAAAACATTTGCTTGATTCAAGCAAAATAATTATCTCCGTTATAATATCGACTACCACATCTCTTGAGTTTTTAGCCGTTGTTCTCTGTTATTTTCCCCAGTCATTAACTTAAACTAGGCTTTGAATGACACACGCCAGAGCTTCAACATTTTGCAGCTTCTTCCATTTGGTTATTTTGCTCCTTCGTTTTCATTTTTATAGCCCCATTTCGAAATGATAATAATTGTTCTTGCGGAACAAAGCACGACTTAAACTTAGCAAATACAAACACAAACACAATTACAAATAATAATTGTTGTGAAGAAGCTTACACTGCACTCTGCGGCAGCGCAACAATAACAGCAACAACGCGGGCAAGAGTAAATCTCCCGCGGCAACTTTCTTTTGTATAGTAATCAAATAAAAGCCAGCATCCTCGAGCAAGCAGCAGTATAGCTACAAATGCTTAAGCCAGAGCAACAAATGCTAAAGCAACACCAACAGCAACAACGGCCGCGCCAGCAGTAGCTGACCAAACGAACACAGGACCAAAATGAAAACAACAAAAAAAAAACAAAACAAAAAACAGACAAAAAGTCAGCCAACTGTCTGTCAGTTGGTCAGGTCGGCTGTTCCTGCTTCTATCTATGCGATTGTACGAGCTCCAACTCCCAGAGGGTCGCTTCGTTCAGTACTGTTCCCATTTATTTGCTCATTCGTCAGTCGCTGGCTCAAAAATGGCAACCAGCGCGCACGCCATCAAAACAATGAAGAATAATTAAAAGTCGCCCCCAAACTATTTGTTCGCCTGTATTTGTGTTTGTGTTCGGTGCAGTCGAGTGGAATTGGCGGCATTGTTTAGTAGTGGTAATGGTAGTAGTAGTGCTAGTTATAGTAGTGGTGTTGGTGTGGCGTCTTGTTGCTCACAATTAATGCTGCCACTAGTACAGCTTTGTTGCTGTTGCAGATAGCGAGCAGACGCGACAAACGACGAGTGCTCCTTTCGTATTTTTTTTTTGTTTTGCTTTATGTTAGCTTTGTTTTTTGGATAACAAATAAAAAGTGGCCAAGTGGAGTGTATTGAAGTGAATTTGTGAGAAGACGAGTGGAGTCAAGTTGTAAAGTATAATTACGAGGAGTTCCAATATATCATCTTCATAATCATCATCATCATCATTATTATCATCATCATCGTCATAATGATCATACCCATCAGCATCAACATGAATGAATTATCTGACGTGGAAGGCTATGCGATTTATGGCCCAAAGCGAAGATCTTCCTCATCATGTTTCTTTGCGGTTTTTTTTTTATTGAGTGTTCTTTTTGACGTATATGCCTCAAGATATCATTTGAATACGGTAAAAGTTTGCCATTAAAGCTGCTCATATTTTTGAGTCAGCTGTCAATTTTGCCATGACTGGCATGAATCGTATCAGCTTAAAATTCCATTCGAGATAAATGGAAGTGTGTGAGTTAGAGAAGGTTTGCTGATATAAAATATGCAATTAAGCACAACAAAGTTCAAATCTACGATTACATACGATAATAAATAGACTCTTGTATGATTTACATCAACGTGCTTCGACATTTTCATATCGACATTTTTATGTAAAAATAAATGAAGAAACATCAAATATATGTAAAATTGAAGCTGGTATTCCGCAAGGTAGTGCCTTGGAACCAATCCTTTATACGATATATACGTGCGACATGCCAGTCTCCGAAGAAATAACTACAGCAACTTAAGGTGACGATACCGCATTAATTTCCACAAACAAGTCTCCAATCAACGCAGCGAATTGCCTCCAACAGGCTTTGAATGAAATTTAAAAATGGTTTAAAAAATGGAATATCAAAGTGAACTCCGAAAAGTCGGTTCATGTTACTTTCACATTAAGACGGCAAATCTGTCCACCTGTTATGATTAATGGTATACTAATTCCGCAAATTAATTATGTTAAATACTAGGGATGTGCAAGTCGAAGTCGAAATATGTCGAAAATCGACTTTTGCGTGATAATTTTCGACTTTTGGCGATCGACTTTCTGATACTGAAAAAAATCGAAAGTCGAATTTTACTTTCGACTTTTACTTTCGACTTTTTCATTTTATGCGAAACAAAAACCTTAATGCTAATCTTAGAACTGTCTTCCTTAAACTAATAAACGAAATAGCTGTTTAACAACAAATAAAACTGCGTTGGCAACTCTTGATTCGATATATATAAAATAGTGGTCGGCAAACTTATAAGAAAGATACTGTAAGTGGAAGTGTGACAAAGCAATTGCGTATCATCAGATAAGGTTACACGCGTAACAAAATGTTTTTATAAAATCGTCTCTATTTGAAAAGCAGGTGACAATTTTTATCAAAATTTATTATTTTTGAGCTTCAAATTTTGTTTTGAAAAAAAAAACATTGCAACAAACAGATAGAAATATCAAGAATACTGGGTAACAAATTTATATTCACAATATTCAAACTAAGCTCAAATCGATTAATTTTTTTATATTTTTTTTTTGTTTGAATAGTTTTATTGAAATCAAAACTTAAAATTATCATAACATAGTATATGCCCAGTGGTAAGACAAAGTGAACCTTATCAGGGCCAAAGAATACAAAAAGTTCAGAGTGTTTTAATTAATTTTTTTATAGAAAACAGAGGAATGTTCTGCTTTAAGTCAAATTGTCAAGAATTTAATTCGAGTGCTTGCCATTGAAATCACAAAAAAATTTACAATATTGAATTGGTAAAACCATACGCTTCTTTAACACTTCAAGATCCTAGATTAAAAAAGCACGCATTTCAAAATATTCGTGAGTGTTCTTGGTAAGCAGCAGTACATAAATAATTACATCAAATATTACCCCGAATGAATGCCGAGATGTGACAAGCAAGAATTTCAAATGAAGAAGTTATGAAAGCGGATAACAGTGATGGATAAAACAAACATGGACTCTACAACTGAAGAAATTGAAGGGATGCCCACTTAGCTGCGTCTTTACCTGGCTCGCCTTATTGATCGAAAACTTAATAAAAACCCGCTTGTTGTCTGGAAATGCATAAAAACTGAATTTCCTTTTGTTTGGGACGTTGCAAAAAAATATTTATCAATTGTTGCAACTTCGGTGCCATCCGAAAGGTTATTTTCTCATGCTGGTCTCATAGCGAACCAATTGCGAAACAGGCTTTCGCCAGAACATCTTTACATGTTGGTTTTTCTACGTTCAGTTGGTGAAGACATATGGTTCCCTTAATTGTGCATTCACTTGTGCACAAATATATCGAGCCCTAACCGCCGAATTAAAGTTATATCTTACAAAAAAATAAAATTTACATGTACCGCTTAATCAAAAAAAAAAAAAAACAAGGATAATGCTTCCCTTGTAAAATTTGGTTTATAACTCTTACGTTAATTCAGCGGTTAGGGCTTGATATTCAGCCCAATTATGACTAATTTTTCCTGGGGAACCGGAAAAGGGAGTTTTAAGATAGCAGATGAGACAACATTTTTTTTATATTCATAAATATTGACGGTTGATAAAGAAATGTGCATAAAAAATTTACAAAATGTTCTTAAGCTATATCTTGAAAACTAACTCTCCCTTTTCCGATATCCGCGAAAATTTTTCATAAGTCTGATTGTCTATAAAAAAACTAAAATTGCAATATTTTTTTTAAATTTATTTACTTAAGTATCATTTTGTTGTTTATTTTTTTAACAATAAAACACATTTTTCATATTGAATCATTTGCTTCTTAACTGCCCTACAAAAGCGGTACAAAAATATTTTAAAAAAAGTCGAAAAAAGTTGAAAAGTCGACTTCTAAAGGTTCAAAAAGTCGACGAGTCGACTTTTACATTTTCAACGGTTGAAAAAGTCGAAGTCGACTTTTGCTGGCAGTTGCACATCCCTATTAAATACATCGGTATATACATACATTGACCAACGTCTCACCTGGAAGCAACACATAAGGACCAAAAGAAATCACCTTAACATTAAATCAAAAAAACTTAACTGGCTACTTGGAACAAAATCACAACTCAATTTGGAAAACAAAATTAGAATTTATAAAACAGTATTAAAACCCGTCTGGACATATGGCATTCAGCTTTGGGGTACGGCTAGCAAATCCAACATTTAAATTCTTCAAAGATATCAGTCAAAAACATTAAGACACATAATGAATGCACCCTGGTTTGTCACTAACCACGTCATACGTAGAGACACAGGCGTTCCAGAAGTTAAAGCAGAAATTCAAAAATATAGTCAAAAATACATCGAAAGATAAAGTATCCAAAGTAATCCTCTAGCGATCTCCTTACTAGATGAAACAGATGAAATTAGACGACTGAAGAGACAACATATCCTAGATCTGTCATTTATATAAAAAGCACAATTATTATTAAATTTGTTACCTTTATTTTAAACTATTTTTCTTTTAAAAATGTATAAAACATGAGCATTAGGGCGGGTTGATTTTTTTATTTGTAAATCGTATAGCAAAAACATAAACTACATAAAATTCTCCGAAGAAACCATGTATCTAAAACAAACAAAAGAAGTGTTTTCACTCTAACAATATTTCAGTAATTTTTCAGTTTTACAAACAAATTTTGTGTCATTAAAACAAATAAGGTCTTTAATACATACAAAGAAGCAATTATAGAATACAAAGAAAACTTTACTTATTGGTTATATGTTAATTTTGTTAAGTCTTTTTTACTCTCCATTCTAGGTACTTTGGCACGACTTTCTATAGTTACTACTATTTGATCTATATTTCTATAGATCAAATAAACTGGATTAGAGGTCATGTTTTTTTCCTATGTTTTGCATATTTTATTCCAAAATAAAAATTTTTTTTTTAATTATTCTTTATTTGTTTTTTTTTGCAAAACGCAGTTTAGTTAAAACGTGTTCTAACTATTTTTCATATAGAACGCAAATGAGAGGAGAAGCAAATTGGGGTTCAACTGCTTTTTTGAATGTTGAATATTTTGATTAGTCTCAAAACAAAACCTGTATTGCATAAACTATAATATAATGAAACATAATAGCTATATTTTTAAAAAAAAAAATTGTTTAGCGAAAGAAGAGGAAAAAAAATTTCAAGTCGAGAAGCACGGATTAGGGTTTGATTCTAGACCTATGGTTTCTTCGGAGAATTTTCTTAGAATTTTACGTAGATTACGTTTTTGCTATACGATTTTTCATTTTTTTTTTTCATCCATGCAAATCAACCCGCCCTAATGTGCATATAACAATGTAAATACAAATATTCTTATAGATATATATTTATTGTAAAAACTAAGCACGTTCCACGACATAAAATGTCATAAATATTGTATAAATTCTATTGGCACTCAATGGAGTGCTCAATATTAATTTTAATATTTATCAAATTTGCCTATTGTCGTACTGACAGATTGTAAATAAAGTATCAAAAAAAAAAAAGCAAAAAATATTTTTCGAGGAGCATCATTTCTTACCCTTTCCAGGAGCTATAGCCATACATATGTAGAAATACTTGTAAAATATATGGCCTTCACGAGGGCAACTTAAAAATGTTGACCTCAAATCAAGCTCATTTTCGTTGTACGCATCTCCGCTTAGGAGATATCAGCTTTAAAGATATTTGCTGCATTTTTCGACATAACTCCCAAAATGTTTGTTAATTCTTTAGTCACTTAAGATTATTGAAGATGGAAGTTTATCGCCTTCCGAAACAGTCTGTCTAGTCTGCTGTGTTATTGACCCTATACAGAGTTTTTGTTGTTATTGCTCAAATCTTACTTGATCTAAATAGGTTTTAATTTAAATCATGAACAATTCAAAGAATACGATTTATACACAAAAATTTTTATAGTTACTCCATACACAAAACTGCATCCTTGGAAAAATTCTACAAATTACATTTGCCACCTAAATCGATATATTTTTATGTCAGTTTTGATGAATCATTCAGTTTTTCACGCTATAAAATCCAAACCATACATCTTTTAAAGCTAAAAACCGTATTTTGTTAATAAATGCAACTCATTTTGTTGATATCTAGAAAACGAATTCGACTTATCGACGAAAAAAAATGTTGATCCCAAATTGAGGTCCTTTTCCCTCTTCGACTATTTGCAAATGTTTGTAATTACTTCATACACAAAACTGCATCCTTGAACAAATTCTAAAAATTACCTTTTTTTCCCAAATCGATATTTTGTGAGTATGTCATTTTTTTTGTAAATTATTTTGGTTTTTTTCGCTATAAAATCCAAACCATACATCTTTAAAAGCTAAAAACCGTATTTTGGTAATGAGTTAAGCTTATTTTATTGATATCTAGCCTCGTTTTGGACTTATCGACGAAAAAATGTTGATCCTATTTATTTTACCCTTTCAGTGGATTTGCCCTATATATTGGACAAATAAGAAAGGTTTTTTATTTTTATTTTGCAACATGTTTTTTAAAAAAATCGCTTTATGCTATAAAATGAAGTTGTACCAATATGATAAACATAAGTTTAGAGAGATGCTTGATGTTTAACTTAGTTGTATTTTCGATTTCGTAGCGAACAGAAGCATAAAAATCTTTTCTTTTGGGTCTCAAAAAGTTTTGCAAAAAAAAAGTGTTAGTGGTTGTTGTGCCTAGCATAATTTTTTTTTTTTTGGGATAATAACTCACTAAAAAACACATTTGGATCGATTTTCAGTTGTTTTAGTCAAAGGTAAGAACACAAGAACTGTTTAATTACATGCCAATATAAAGGACAAAGCCATTAATGGTTGTTATTCAATAATTTTTTCTTAGTAATGTTTTTTTTCTTCTTATTGTTTTTGTCCTGTAGATTTTGAAAAAAGTTAAAGTAATGTATGTTATGTAAGGTGTGCAGCTACTTTATTTCGGTAATGCACATAGATTTGTTTATTGTTGTTTTTGCAATATGTAAAAGTAGTAAATGTTTAATTTGGTAGCAATACATGGTTTCTGTGTTTTTCTGTTATTGTAGTTTGTTTTAATTATGAAAATATGTTTATTTCAAGTTTTTAAACATGGAAGATCGAACTGAAAGAAATAAGAGGAGAGCAAACAAAAGACGACTTACTGAAAAAGAATTACTCGAAGCAATCGAAAATGGGTCTGACATTGATATTAGTGATAATGAAGATGATACTACGATGATATCACATAAAGAAAAATTCAGAAAATTATCTGAATTAGAGTTTGAATCGGATGAAAAAAAAATCTGCTGAATATGGAACAATTAAAACTACTTGTCGTACAGAAAGTAATAAAAAAGCCAGGATTAAATAGCGTAGTGTACGAAATATGACAACTACTAATAATGCACCTAAAATTAAAATACCTAAAAAAAAGCAGCACCAGTCAAAACATTTTAGCAGTTATCTAGACCATTTATTTTTTTGAAAAAGCTTCTTTTTGTACAAATTTATATGCGGTTCGAAATGCAACTCAAAGATTTCAGCCATCCACTTCGAATGAAATTCGGCAGTTGTTTGCTTTACATGGATTGTTGAGCATTTACAAATACCCTAGAATCTCAATGCACTGGGCACTTCATACTCGCACTGACTTTTTTGTTGATAATATGAGTGAAAAGAGATTCTTCAAACTAAGAACTCAACTTCATTTTGTTGATGAATCTACACGAGCACAAAACGAGCCAGACAAGTTTTATAAAGTGAGACCAATGCTAGATGCAATTCGAGAACGTTTGCCAGAACATCCATTAGAACCAGATCTTAGTATTGATGAACAAATGTGAAAAGTGTTTTTTAGCTATAAAGTCAAATGCTGTTGGTTTCGTTAATATTCATCCTGTATTTCTCAAGGCCCTACTCCCAAAATTACTACCTTTTGTAACACACATTTTTAATTTTATTCTCACTACTTCTATATATCCTTCCACTTGGAAACAGGCAAAAATAATACCGATTCCAAAAACGTGCAACGAATACCGTCCTATAGCCATTTTGTCGTATGTATCAAAAGCTCTACACTGAAAATATAAATTATGTATGCGTTTACTTACTTACTTTTTATTGCTTTGTTGTTGTGTTAACATCGCTACTATATTGCATTTGCTTTTTTTTGTGTGTTCAATACGCCAGTATGCTTGTTGTTGTTGTTTTAATTCTTTACATATCATTAAGTCATCTCTTTATTAGCAACAATTAGGCGACAGTTGTAAAAAGTTATTTCAGTTTTCGTTGTTGCTGATTTGGAACGGACATGCAGCAGAAAGTAAATGTAAATTGTGCAATGTTTTGAGTGAATAATTAAAAAAATTAAACAAAGATTGCAAAAAAGTAGAATTTCTATTGTGATTTAAAAAAAGAAGCAATACTCAAGTCAAATTTTAAAATGATATGTTTTATTTGTCGGTCGAAATTCAAAAATATTTCGTTTTTAATATACCATCTAAAGAAAAGACATGCCATTGATAAGAACAGTGATATTCATTGCTTTCATTGCTCACAGATTTTTAAAAATATATCAAGTTTCAAAAAACATTCACAAAAAAAGCATAGCCCAATTGAAAATTTGTCTCATGAAAATAAATCTGTAACTAAAAATGTTGAGAGCACTTCAACTAGCAAGGTTATTGCAGAAGTCAACTTAAAGTCAATTTATGAACAAAACGAAAAAATTTCTAGTTCCTCAGTGTTAAAGAATGCATCTCTTCCAGAAGTTTTTGAAAGATCATCTTTTCAAGAAGTTTTGGATAGTTCTTCTCGAAATGAAGATTTTGGTGTCCTCTTTAATGACTATGAAGGTCTGGTGGTAGGCTGGGAAACCGGGGTGTTCAAAATTTATCAATTTTTGCAAAGAGACAAGAATTTGAAAGATCCATCTTCTAAAGTCCTTCTTCAATCTATCTTAGACGCTGAAATAAAAACAGGTACGATATATTTTGAAAAATATTTATTTTCAGAATTCTCTTTTTAATTCTTTTAAAATTTTTTCTTTAGGAGATGAATCTTATGTTTTCAAAACCCTATGGTGTCTGCATGGATATCTTTATCCAACAACAAAGATTATAAAAACCAATACTTTAGGAAAGAAAGACGTTACGTGGTTTACAATGAAAGACTCTCAAGAATCCTTTATTTTTGTTGGGCGAAGTTTGCAGCAACTTGAAGATCATATTGATTATCTCAAAAAGCGTGGTGAAAATATTCAGCCATTTCTATTAGTAATTGCAGACGAAAATTTCAATAAATTTAAACAAATTTTTATTTATATGGATGGAATTAAGTTTAAAATTTTCAATTTAGTTAGAACAGGTTGACATATGTTTCAAAATATTTCATTTATTCAATTTAGCATACCCTAAAGCATCTTCAATTTTCTGGACATTCCGTGAAAACTATTTTTGTAAGTTGCCCAAAGCGAATTCGAAAAACTCTTAAAAAATATGTATTTTAATAGAAGAACTTAAAAATATTACCTAAAATTTATTGTTTAAAATATCGCTATTTCGAATATGACTTAAGAATTAATGCACTTTTGTAAAACATAAAGGATCTCAAATTAAAAATTATTTAAACATTGAATGTTATAAAAATTTTTTACTAAAAAAATATTAAAAAAGACTGTCTTAAAAATACAAAATTATTGGCTTTTTCATGGGATTTTTCAGAATAAACATATGGTGAGTCATTACTCTGAATTCATTTATTATGAACGTGTATATGTACGTGGATTTTATGATATTTGTTCACTTAAGTCACGAATCATTCATGCCGACCTTGTATTTGTACATGGAATTCATGAATTGCTGAAACATATTTTATGAAATATTATTGTTGCTCTTGTATTTGTTCATGGATTTATGAAATTTTTTCACTGAATTATGAATCAATTACCACCTTGTATTTGAACATGAGTCTCATGAATTGTTTATATTTATCTCTTGAACTATTCTTGCTGCCAATGTATTCGTACACGGTTATATGAATTTTGTTCACTTAATTCAAGATTCATTCACGTTTCCCTTATATTTGTTCATGACAGCTATAAAATTTTCACTTGATTCGTGTAAATTGTTGTACACAGCTTATGAACTTTGTACACTTGGCTTATGAAATATTCTTGCTATCGTTTTTTCGCATGTGTATTTTGTACATGGGTTTCCTTAATAGTTCATGTGACTCATGTAATCGGTTACTGGACCAAAAAACATGAATGCAATTCACGCTGAGCAAGTAAAAATTCATATTTAATGTGTACCTGTGGTTAATGTGGTTCAGTGTAGAGCTAATAATTAATAGACAAATGAGTAAGTTCATTTATAGAAATCATTTAATAGACGAATGTCAATCTGGATTCCGAGTTAAGCGAAGCTGTGTAACAGCACTAGTTGATGTTGTTGAAGACCTTAGAGTAGGTATTGATGAGAACAAAATTAACTTTCTAGTGCTCTTAGACCACTCAAAAGCCTTTGATACGGTGGATCATTCTGTGTTGTATAATAAGCTCGTGAATCTGTTTCATTTTTCCCCGACTGCTGCTAATTTGATATCATCCTATATATCCAACAGAACACAAGCAGTTTTTTCAAATGGCATTGTATCAAAATTCCTACCAAATGACAGAGGTGTTCCTCAGGATTCTGTGTTAGGTCCTCTGCTCTTCTCTGTATACATAAATTGCCTACCAAAAGTGTTGAAAAATTGTAATATTCATATGTATGCCGATGATGTCCAATTGTATGTTAGTTGTTCCCGTGAGTCTATCGTCCCTTGTGTTTCGAACCTAAATGATAATCTTCGACGCGTTAACGAATGGGCCACATCAAATGGCCTATGTTTAAATCCCAGAAAAACAAAATGCATTGTCATCTCAAAAAAACCAGTAGACTATTCACTCTTCCCAAAAATTAAACTGAACAATTGTGATATTGAATGTGTGGATAGCGTGAAAAACCTAGGTATAATATTTAACAGAACATTGTCGTGGAACACTCATATAGGTAGCACTATCGGTAAAGTGTATGGTATGTTACGTGTTTTATGGACAACTCAATATTTTACGCCCCTTAGAACACGTATCTTACTGGCTAAATCGAACCTTATGCCTACCCTGCTCTATGGGTGCGAAATTTTTGCTAACTGTGACAGCTTATTTAAACACAAACTAAATGTTCTCTTCAACAACATTACTCGTTATGTTTATAGCTTAAAAAGTAGAGATCATGTCTCCGTGCATGCAAGACGTTTATACAATATGACTCTCGACAATTTACTGAAATTTTGATCACTAATTTTACTGCACAAGGTGGTTTATACTAGGGAGCCGGTTTATCTGTGCAACAGACTCGGGTTTGCAAGATCACGAAGATCAAACGTTATTATACAAATGCGTCATTCTTGTCTGGCATCGGAAATACAATTTTTTGTGTATTCAATCCGTCTTTGGAACGCTCTACCAACTGATCTAAGAACAATTACCAATGCTGTGCAATTTAAATTTCGATTGAATATTTTTTTCTCCTCATTGCAATAATTGTAAATTTTCAGTTTTTACACAAGCAGAATTGTAATTTAAGCTATCAAGCAATACTTTTATTCGAATTTAAATTCAAACATTACTGTTTTATATAAGCTTTATTATTAAGTTTTTTTATTAGTAACTTGTATAATTAACTGTTATCACAAATACTGATGAAATTAGAGGCTAGTGCTTTAATTATAAGACCTCGGTTGCATTAGTATGTTGCATTAGTATGTCAATAAAATATATAAATAAATAAATAAAAAATAAAATAAATGATTCCTTTCAAAGGTCAATTATCAAGTAAGCAATACGTAAAAGGTAAACCTACTCCTTAGGGTTTGAAAAACTTCATTTTGTGTGGTAAAAGTGGCAAACCTTACGATTTCGTAATGTATTAAGGACCAACAACTGAACTAAACCAAGATTTGCTTGCAAAACATGGATTTATTGCCAATTGAAACGTGTTGGTCGCCCCACTACTATTGAGCCAGAAAATTCCATGCCTCTACTAACAGAAAAAAGACGTTTTTAGGTCAATGTGAAGAAGTAAGACAGACCAAGTAGGTTATGTTCCAGAATTTCATGATATAAAAAATGCACATCGTTGCGCTTACAAAAAATTTAATGTTAAAACTTTTATTCTATGCCCAAAATGCGAAGTAATTTTATGTGTAAAACGAGATTTGTTTTCCAAATATCATACACAATGAATTAAAAGAATTGCATTACCAATATTTTTTTTTATCATTCATTTTTTATTTATTATTTTTTTCTAAAATTTTGTGAATTTTATAACTTTATTTTTATTTATTTTAAAAAATAAATACAAAAAATACTGAGCTAAAAACTAAAAAGGCTTTTCATTCATAAAACACTAACTTTTTATACTCATTTTCAGATAAATCCAGTTTTTATAAACATATTTATAAAAACCTGACAAAAGGTAAGCAGCGCAGGTAAAAATCAAACGTATGTTTTTTTAAACTTTTTGGGACCTAAATGATAGGAATATTACCTCAAAAAAATTATTCCATGATTATTCTAGCTGAGCCATTGAAAGGGTTAATATCTCTTATATTTATAAGATCTTATATTTAATATCTCTCTTATTGTAAAGATACAAGATTGAACGGTTTAGACACGTTTCTATGACTTCTAACTGATAGGTGGAAACACGTTACTATGCTTCTATGCAACATTTGAAAGGTGGAAACACTTTTACTAACCAGACCGATTTCCCTATGCTAGCGAACTGACTTATATATGCTCTTGCTATCTTCCTGTTTCACTATTCACTTATTTCGCTTTCCCTGCCTGTGTATGTGTGACTGTGTGCATGTCTTTGCATGTTTTTAGGTGTGTACTTATTATTTATTTACTTATTTATTATTAATTCAATGTACTAACGATAATTTGTAATATTTAATACATTTTATAAAGGGTGATACAATACGAGGTCTCTTTTTCAATGACTTGTTCATATGACTTTTGTGTACAGTGTTCAATACGACTCAATCAAGAATAGACTTTCTTCTGAAAACGTTTATTTATTGTGGAAACTTACTAACAAAATCAGTCATCAGTTAGAGAATGTTATAGAGTTTTTCAACATCATTTTGGTCTTTATGAGCATCCAAACCAGAGAACAGCTTGAGTGCATTCAAATAACGTTTCGATTGTCTCGTCAATAAACGAGCACCGAATGTGCTTCCTGCATTTAAATTAATGCGCAAATGCATTTTACCAATCGCTGTTGATACGAATGCCTAGAGTGTGAGCGCTAGTGATTACGAACGTCTGCGACACAAGAATGGCAAACAAGGCAAGATATGAGGAACAATCGCCAAAAGCAAGGAAAATCCATGCTTTTATGCTCATTCGCACAAAAGAAAAATATAAGTTGCAGTGTTGCATTTTTTTATTCTGCGAATGTTGTTACCAGACACAAAAAATTGCAATATTATAAATAAGATTTTAATTAAAGTTATTATCGCACACGTTGACGAAAAAATATGTCAACAATCAACTTCTATGCTAATTTGACTGCGAGGTGGATAGCAGGAATTGAATACGATTAATGTGCAAATTACTTTTATTAATATAGCCAACTTTTATTAATATAGCCAATGGTATAAAAAAATTTTTGTTTGAAGCCATAACCTTTGATTGGAAGGAGATATTGGGTTTATTTTTTTATGTAAATTATTTTTGAGACATTAAATATAATAACAACATTTTGGTATAAATAAATTTATTTGCCCAAAAAAATCATAGGGCAAAAAAAAGACAAAAACAGTTTAACAATTTTTGCGCAAAACTGGACGATTTTTCGCAAAAGAATGCTATGTCATATAAAAGGTAGTCAGGAATTTTATTTAATAGTATAGATGATTCCCCAAATATTTCGGCTGTAGCGATAGCTATCCGTAAGCTGGAATGGTTTAAAATCACCTCTAAAAATCAAGTTTTTTGTAATAATATTGGCTGGTGTGGTAGTTTAAAAAATATAAACGGTCAGAAATAATAGTTATGAAAAAGTTCTTTCAATCAGCATCAACAAACATTTTTCTTTGCATTCAGATTAATGAAAATGTTGTTTTCCGTGCATTTGTTAATTATTTAATTACTTATTAATTATTTTTAATTACATACAAAAAAACATAATTATATCAAATGCTATTCTCACTTTCAAGATATCGTTGGGAAGGTTTTGAGTGGCTGCAATTGATTGATTGATTGATTGATTCCTGGTCGAAATTCCGTGTATTGATATATATTAAAACTAAAATATTAATTATAAAATAAGCACATACTGAAAAATATTGTAAGAAATTAAAAAACAAAATACAACTTATGAAGATATTTTAATTTTTAAAGTTTTCTATAAATCACATGAATTAAATTGCGAGCTTTAGATCAAATAAGTTTTGTATTATTATTTTGAAATAAAATATATCAAAAATATGTATGAAAAAAAGCATTATCTTTCATCCGATTGCATATATTTCAATTGTTCATGCAGATAGGAAGAGTTCTTTTCCGCCATATAATTTCTGGCAGTTTATTTCTTAAAACTATTACACCAACCAATATTTTGACAAAAAACGTTATTTTTAGAGGCTATACAACTTAACTTTCAGCCTTTAACATTCATCGCACAAAGATAAAATTTATAGTAATAAACCTCATTTTTTGTTTGTTTTTTTTTTTTTGTTTGTTTGTTTGTTTGGCCTTTATACAAATCTAAACGGCTCATCGGATTTCTCTCAAACTAGGTACACATATTAAGTTTATCCCAACTTAAAATGTTACATACTTAGTTTTTGCCATGCCTCCTCTGAAATTTTTCAACTAACGGTAATTTTGTTATTATAAAACTTTTTACTATCAGAGATTTTTGTGTATTCAATTTTAAAATTTTTTTGTTATTTTGACGTCAAAAACACTCACATATCTTCAAAATTGTAGAAATTTTCAGTACAACGACTTTTTCATAAAACATCGTTACCTTAGAATGAGAAAAAAACGGCATGAAAATCAAAGTTTGGTCTTTCGATGCAAATATCTCCGCTGTCCATTAATACATTTCATTCAAATTTTTGTTGTTCAAAAGTTCAATAAAATTACTTCACTTCAAAATAGGTTGAACTGTACCGTTAAGTCAGTGTATATATGTTTTATGATTATGTCAAAAAAGGTTCAAAATATTGACTTTTTACTCAAAAAATGACTCAAAAATTGTTGTTGTTGTAAAAATGAAATCAATTAAAAATTGCACATCTACCTTTCATATGACATAACATTTATTTGCAAAAGTTCTTCCAGCTAAGCGCAAAAATTATTTTACAGTTTTTGTCATCAAAACAACAAGGGTACCCCCTTTGATTTTTTTCGCGAAATTTATTTTTTCCAAAATGTTGTTTTTATATTTTTTACAAAAAAGTCAAGTCTCAAAAATAATTTATGTGAAAAAATTACCCCAATATCTCTTTCCAATCAAAAGTTATGGCTAAAATTCTATTTTTTCATACCAGTCTAGTCTTTTAATAAAACTGGGTTTTGTTTTAAAATTCTCTATATAGAGAATGAAGTTGTGTGTCTAGAGTAATTTTAAAAAATTTGGTGTATATAAAAATCTTACTTTTTGCCTCCCTACCCCCCCCCCCTCCTGTTAAATCTGTTTTGTTGTGATTTGTCATTTTTCTCACTACTGTTTCACCCACACGTTGTCACACAGTTATTTATCAAAGGTACTTTAAATGTTCTATATATATCACTGTATCATCGAAAAGATGACTGTGAATTAGAATACTGTAAAAGTTAATTTTTTCATGTTTAATGTGCTATTTGAACTTTATTGTTAAAAGTCAAATTTCCACACCAATTAAATGTACCGACATGGTTGTAAGCTTGGCTGCATTGAACAAATTTTTCGGTTCAATTGCGTACTAACCGAAAGTATGCTAAAAAGTATGCTGGAAAATATTATAAATTAGAACTATGTACTGCATTACCGACACGATTCCAATATATTAGAAAAGTCGGTAACTGTTATCCAATTAAGTTCTTTTCGCACACAGCGTAAACTTGCAGCAAATGACATAATGGCACTTCTTGCACTGTTCCTGCAGATTTTTCAGCTGGATTTATGTCGATCTGTTAACGTCGATAATATTGCTACAGGTTGCTGTATATACTATAATAAAAATTAAAAAGCGACTGCTTTCTTAACTTACACCTTTTTGCTAATTTACATTAAAAAACGACTTTACAATATTTCGTATAAAAGAGTAATTCAGAAGATTTAAGAAATTGCATCAACTATCAGACTCAATTTATATTAGTTTTTTATTTAGAGACAATCCAATTGTTATTTTCCAACTGGAAAAACTACTAAAAAATTTTTGGAAGATTTTTATAAATTTGATTTTCATTAGCGAAGTGCAAGTAACATGCTTACCAGTAGCCAGTAAATTCAGTTTAGAACTACAAAACAGTTTTTGATTGTGAAAAAACAGTGATAAAATTATTTTTTCGTTAAAAAAGCTTGGTAAATTTTTTAACTAATATTTTTATAGTGGTCTCAAACTTAAATTTAACACGTTCTTACAAAATTCCAAAATTTACAAAAACATTTAATCGGGTATATCAGCTAGTATATAATAAAATATAATGAGTTATGTGGCGAATGAAATGAATATTTTATTAAATATTCTTATAAAATATTTAATATAATTTTTTTTACAAGATATTTATATTGTATCTAAAATCTTATTTTATTATTTCTTACTATGTATTAAAAAATATTTTTATTATAGAAATAATAAAACAGTTGCATATCATAGAAAAAAAATAATAAATATATTATTAACCAGGGCTCGTAGTTTGATGATCTAAAAACTGACATAAGTGACAAAAAAACACAAACAATTACATAAAAAAATAAAGAAAAAAATCCTTAAAAATAAAACATTACTAAACACGTATTGCTGTAAGAAACTTAAGTATGTTTGCAGAATAAAGTTTCTATTAGTATTAGGATGGTGATGTGAAAAATCTGACAAAACTAACGTATACGTGTGATTTTTAGGGTAGATTACACCTAGTAGCACTACATTCAAAATTATTCTAAGCTTAGAATTAGTGAATGAAATTAATAAGAAAACTATTTATAACTAATAAAAAAGGTTTAACTAATTTCGAATTTAAAAATTTTTAAGATTTATACACTTGAGACCTTATAATTGTTAGTTTCATTTACGGGTGTTTTCATAGGTTAGTAATAAAGAATTAAGCAAACTCTTTTTACTAATACTTAAACTAATTATTATTTTCAGTTTATCCAATGTTAATTTAAATGTTACATAATTTTAAATTGTCCATATTCGCCGCTTTTGATAAATATCACAGGTACCTATAATTTTGATCAAATCATATTCTACGCCTTTTTTGGACTTTTCTAAACATATTCTGGCACCAAGTTCTTATAGAAATTTCACAGTTGTTACACCTTAAATAAGAGGTATTTAATTAAATGAATCAAAATTAAAAACAAGTGTTTTTATCAGTTCAACTACACAACATAACCTAAAATTTTAGCCATTCTTTGACAAGTTAACAGTTGTACAAAATTTGTTTAGTTAATAAATACCTGCTCGTTTTGAAAAACTCCATACATTTGCGTTAAATACTCATTTTTCTGTGCTTTTTCTATAAAATAGTTTAATAAAACTTTGGAGCACACGTCGCTTCTTTACAACAGTTGTCAGAAGGATCTCTTTCTAACTTACACAACTTAGCTCAGCTCGTGACCTTTGCTAAACCTGCACTTTCTCACATTCATAAAATAAAACAAATTAATGACAAGTTTGTGTTGGTATTCATCAAACATTTTTTAATTGTGTTGGAGTTTTGTTCGCTCGTTTTGAAGGGATAAAGAATGTTCATTGAAAGCAAGACATTGTTGTTATTTTACCGACAAACTTTCTATAATAGTTTGTTTACTAATTTTGGTCGCTTTCAAGATTAACTTCCATGTACTCTTGGTCCAAATTTAAGCTTAGTTTAGTTTAAAAATTTACTGTCATAAAACTTGCTACTGGTAATACTGATTGCTCCACAGTAGAGAAAAGAAAACAATAAACTAAAAGGAAACAAACAGCACAAAGAAGAACGCACTGCTAGAGAAGGTCAGAGAAGTATGGAAACAACAAAAATTCATGCAGCAACTGACACTCGAGCTTTAAGCGAAGCATCCGAATGATCTCGTGGTCTGGAGACTGCCTTTGCATCAATTCGCAATCGTGACAAAGTGTGCTTTGCAGCAATCGTTGTTTACGAACTCGAGCGTTATATATGCATTTTTGCTTGTGTGTGATTACGGCTGACGAAGATTGTTACTCGAGTGGCAAAAACTGACGAATGGTCTCATGCAAATCTCTGGTCCAAACCATCAAACCATCACCAAATTTCTAACCAATTTTACACTTTTGGACACTTATCATTAAACGAGAGTGCATAGGCCCGTAATTTTGAGAATATTGCTGCAGTAGAGAGAGTGTTTGTGAAAACCGTGAACAATCGATTCGTCGCCGATCTCGAATTTTGTCGAAATTTCAAAATTGAACCCACAGAATGGACCATTTAAGAGCTAATCGTGGGCAACATTTGAACGAAATAATTTTTAAGCATTGAGTTGTAGGAACCGAACTATCAGTTCAAATTAATATTTGCATCAACACATTGATTTTTGTATATTTTTAGAAAACAACGTAGGAAGCTCTTATTGGAACACCCTTTATATATAATATTTTTAATTTTTACATTATATATTAAATTTCGTTAATTTTATTAAAATTCACAATTCCTTTACATAACATTTGTACAACAATTTGTGTCCTCACAATATGTTTATGTAAGATATCAGCAACGTTGATTTCTTTACGATAACTTTTTCAAATTTTTTTTTTTTTCCTAAACTCAAAAACAGATGGTAGCCGCAGGATATGAAATTTTCAGAATGCTCAAACTTTATAGATTATATGTCTTTCCATATGAGTTATTCTTGCATTGTACTTGCGTATTGTCTGCTAGTTTTTCACGCCATTCATCTGCCATTCCTTCATATTTTTCCCAACGTATATCAACGATATTTCTTATACACACAAACTATTTGGTAGATGAAGTTAAATTCCTGCATATTCTTTGTGTTCAAATATTTTCACGTCCAAAGTGGAAAAACTTTTTAAGTTTTTACCATACTTGGCAGATACTTTCTTCAACTTTACGTTTTTTTTTTCTATCCTTTTCTTCTAACGCTGCGGCGGTATCTTCTTCAAACTTTGCAGTTTTTCTTTTTTGTTTACTCAATTCTTTGAAGCTACTTTTGCTGGTTGTGAAGAAAATTTCAAGGCAAGGATGCAAAAATTGTGAACGCAGCTGCAATCAGCAAAGAACCAGAGCTAAATAAATGCAATAATAAAATAAGTAAAGTTGCTGCAAAAACCTAACCTCTTTGCAGCTAAGTTCAACGTTCAACACTTTAAGCAGATAAAAAGCAAAACGCGCGAAGCATCCATAGGAAAAATCTAAAAACTTTGCTGCGAAGAAAGTTTTTTGAAAAGCTTGGAAAAACTAAGCAAAACTTTCAGGATTTCGTTTGTAGCACTGCTACTCGCAGGGGTGTGTTGCGCAAGCGTCAAAAGCAACTTTCGAATGGTATGCGCGACCCCGGCCAAATAGCAACAAAAACTATAATACATCAATGTTAAAAAAGGGTTTGCAAACTTTGTGAAGAAATGCAGCTCACACTCGCTGCAAACCAAAAAGCGTCCAACACGTTGAGCAAAACGTGTGCTTTGGTGGAAAAAACAGCAGCAAGGCGCTAGCAGCTGCTCTGCTTGTCTGCTCGGATTATGCTGCATTAGCACCTGTAAATCCTTATTGGCAATCAAAAGTTTATGTTGTTGTTGTTGTTGCTGTTGCTGCTGCTGTGTAGCTATTGAATCGCTGCAGATGGTTCTTTTTTTTTTGCTTGGTTAATGTTATTATTTTCGGGTGCGCTTTTATGCAATATTTGAAAATAAACAGCGGAAGTTTTAATTCAATCGTAAAGTTTAAATATTTTACTGCTCGAAGTGGCAGCGGAAAACCGCTAAATCTGAGCGATGCAAAAAAGCTGCCCTTCAAATTTGTAGCTTAAGCAAACATTACGTTTTTTTTCTGCCAAAGTCATGGTTCTTTGGTTTTAGGTTTAAAGTGTGCGATGCAATAAAAAAATCGGTTGAGCTTTGCGCTATTTGTTGTTGAAAGTAGTCAATAGGTTCAGGGACCGAACCCGTTATGGTTTTTATCAAAAAAGTCAGATATTAACAGTTATTATTTAACTTTTATTTTTTCCGACAAAAATACTAGTTATTTTATGCCTTTTATTTTTTCGGGCAAAAATAGCTGTTACTTTTGACTTTTATTTTTTCGGTCAAAAATATCAGTTATTTTGTACCTTTTATTTTTTCGGTCAAAAATATCAGGCAATTCGAATTTATTAAAGACCACTTGAACGGCAAAAAAAAGTTTTATGCAATTTCTATCGCTCATCAGCGCGTAAATTTTGAGCTATAAAACTTTTTAGTTAATAAGTTTTTTATTCGGCCTTTGAAAACATACAAATAAGTTTAATTTGACTGATATTTCCGACCGAAAAAAATAAAAGGCACAAAATAACTGTTATTTTTGACCTAAAAAATAAAAGTAAAAAGTAACAGTTATTTTTGCCAGAAAAAATAAAAGGCAAAAAATTACAGTTAATTTTAATTTTTATAGTAACAGCCAAAAATTTAAAAGCGGTTTAATATTCGCGAAGCTGCTGCCATTACGATAATAATGGTATATTTAAAAAAGTTCTCTGGCAACGTTTTCGTTATGCCTTTTTCATCTGAAAATTGTAAAATAACAGTTATTTTCGGTCCCTGAATAGATTATTTAAATATGATTGTGTGTGTGTGTTTTGCATTTTTGAAAGGTTTCTTCTTCCTTCAAAGCGGATATTTTGATTTTTTTCAGAAATAGTCATCGTTTGCTATAAAAGCAACTATTCTTTGAGATGGCAACAATTTCAAAAATTTTTTGTATATACAATATTAGATACAAAATAATTTAAGTAAACTTTTTTTTATTTGTACGGAGAAATAAATAAATACCCTTGTTTTAAAGTGGTCTTAAAGTTCTGAAGCGCAGTGTACTAGCAAATTACATAAATTTTCAACATGAGCCACACATGAATCCAAAGTGTAGATATTTGTGCACAGCAACTAAGACCAAAAAGAGAAAAAGGTTGTGCAATTTTGATTTCAAACTCAATTCTGTCCAATTTAAAGTAAGAAACCAAAGAACCAATGCTTACTGAGAGAAAACAAGCAACAATCCTGCTGCTTCCTTGTTTGGTTCGTTGGCTGTAAATAGCATAACTTAGGCGACACCGGATGTGAAGGCGATGTAATGAACACTGCAACAAATGGCACTCGGTACGTTGCTAGATTGTCTAACTGTGTGACTGTGTGTGATTGCATTGGTATGTGTGTATCTGTGGAACGCATATATATTATATACGAGTGTGAGATTGTGTGTGTGTGTGAATTGCTACTACATTGCAGGAAGCGTTGCTCCCACTTATTGTTTCAAATATTATTTTTATTTTTTCTTTGATTTCTGGCAATTATTGTCTACAACCAGTGGCACGTTCTTTGTTCGTTTTGCTGGTGGTTAGTTCCTCCATCGTTTGTTGGTTCTGTTGATAATGCTTCGCATAAGGATATGCTGGGTAGATGCTAAAGAGACAGCAAGAATTGTTTGCCATGAAGCCGTGTGCTTTAAAAACAATTTCAAAATGCTTTCTACTGAGAGCATTGATGCAATTTACGAGCACTGTTGCAAAAAACAAAAAAAAAAACAAACATTCAAAATTAAGACAAGCAAGCGTATAGTGGTTTTTGTGCTCAAGTTATTGGAAAATTTGAAGCGTGTTGAATTTTGAAAATGTTGCAGTTTTTGTCAAATTTTTTTTTTTTATAAATAAAAGTCTGCACACAAACATATCTCTGTGTATGTATATGTGTGTTTGTATGTTTTGCAGATGACGGTTTTTGTACTATGTTGGTAATTGTCCATTTCACATAGCGAAATGAGCTGCACTCGGCATTAATTTTAAAGGAGTATTTTATGTTGCCAAATTATGTGCAAATTCCATTGATTTATTGCCAAAATATTGTCATATTTAAATTTTTTTTTTAACTTTTACTTGCAGGCCACAGTAGTCCTGCTCCATATAGAGTCTTTATAATGCCGGAATTAGAATAAATAAATTTATGTTAACCATTTTTTAATTTTGTTTTACTGTTTAAAATGTAATGTTTTGTAATGTATTAAACACGTTCTAAAGAATTTCTATGTAAGCAATGTTGACAATTTTTTTTGATGAGACAATACAAACAGATTTTGTTTAGAAGTCACACGTAAAAGGGCAACATAAAGCTGTCCATGTTAAAAGCATTCAACGCTCAAAGCGATTCCTACAACACTGAATGTTTGACCCTGCGCTTTATTTATTGTCACGTAAAAGGACAGTTTTACTGGAAATTGAAGTCGTTTGAATTGAAATGGTAGATCCGTTGTTTTTAATTGAATTCGAGGAACTAAAATCACTTCTCCAGTACCACATCAAAAAGGTTATTGATGATTTTACTTGTATTCGTGTATCATTGCATAATTTAGGGGGATTAAGATTTCGTGATAAGCAATAGGACTACTTTTAACACCAGTTTGTTTGGCGGGACTCCAGAAGGTTGTAAGGTATTGAGAAATTCTGTTGAATAATGAACAGCTTCTTCGAGGTTGACCATAGTGTCCACAGAGTAGTAGGCTTGCGACGGTACATTAATCTTCAAGATTAGCAGCTCAATCACTTTGCCTACTTGCTCGTTAGTAGGTGATAGAATTGCTCTTTCCTTGAACCAAGGTAGAGACTTAGTACTTACATATATGATTAATTTTAGGATAAACATTATCAATCAATTCTTTACTATCGTTTACCAAAATTCAAAGGTTGTAGTTATCCAGATTAATACGTTCATTTTCTTGTATAAGCTATCTATTTCCTATTTTAAACAACAAATCGGCAAAAAAGGAGTTTTCATTTCTAGGGACTTCATATTGATTTTAAGTTATAATGTTATCAAATATGGCCAAAGGTAAGATTTCATCAGCTCGTGTCCCTTTCTTCATGACAGGTAAGATTTGACAAAAGTCGCCTCCGAACAAAATTGAACATGCACCGAAATAAAGGTTTGAATTGTGCAAATCTCGCATTATATTATATACAGTGTCTCACAGCTTATTTTATGCAGTGCATACTTTCAATTTTAGGGCTTTATAACAACGAAACTAACAGGAATAGAAAAAATAATATAGTATCATTTAAAAGAACAAGAGGTTTAGTTTAATAAATTAACTTAATTTGTTTGGCTTGTTTCGTGTTACTCGGCCATGAAAGTTCTTTTTGCGCAAGACACGTCGAATAGTTTCAGCACTACACTGTTTGCTCAGGTCAGTTTGAACTTCAAAAGCCATTTTCGGAGCTGAGAGTCTCGGGTTAGGATTTATCTTCTGTACAATATGCCGCTCGTCGGTTGCATTAAAAATTTTGTTTGGTGCTTCTTTGCTCTTATTGTGCAATCGATTCTTTTGGACGAAGCGCTCGATGATCGTTTACACTGTAGAGGAATTGATATTAACCATTTCAGCCATTTTTCGCTGCGAGCTGCTGTTTTTAAAATAGTATATAACCAATTCTCGTCGTAGCGTTGTGCGCGCTCCTATTTTAAAAAATCATAGAAACAGACACTTGAAGCAAAAAAAATCAGACTAAAAAGCTAACACAAAGCAATTATAGAAATAGAACGAAAACATAGCTAACGAAAGTACCGTTAGACAGCGCAGCATTAGAGTACCGTAACAGAGAGAAGTGACTGCATAAAATAAGCTGCGAGATGAAATTAAGCAGTATTTTCTGTTCTCTTATTTTTTAAACAACTAAATATATATATTCACAATTAATGAAAAACTTTTATTTAACTAGACTTTTTGCTTTTTTAAATGACACTATATTGTCTTTTGTATTCCTGTTAGTTTTGTTTTTATAAAGCCCTAAAGTTTAAAGTATGCACTACATAAAATAAGCTGTGAGCCACTGTATATTAAGCAAAGGCAAATTTGTCCAGCATAAGGCTTTTCGTATAAGTCCAATCGTAATAAATTTAGTATGGTTTGGTAGGTTTAGACCTGTAGATGTGCAAACTGGAATTTAAAAATTTATATTTCTTAAGTTATAGCTAGTTAAAGTTTGAATATAATTGTTGTTGTTACGTTGCTTTTTTTCTTCTTAATTTCAGCATATGCCTAAAAATATGTGAGGTATTTAGCGCCAACTATCGGCTAATAGCTATAAAATTGTTATACTGGCGCATGATGAAAACTATGAATTGATATATTCAATATTAAAGTGATACTCGAATGATTTCTTACAGTTGAAAAAAGATTTCTAAGCTGTTGGTCGGAAAGTTTTTTCATTTTTAAAAATTTACACAAAAATATAATAAGAATTTGGAGACTGGTAATCAAACATTTTTGCTCAGGCATTTTTCAACTGGAAATCAAGAAATATTCTTACTCCTGTATATTCAAAATAAATGTGGGTATTAAATTAAATATGCTAACATTATATCGTCTTTGGTCGTGCAATACTACGTATATTGCAAAAAGGCCAACATTAATTTCAGTTCAATTTTGATCAGTTGAAAATCTATTCAATAGCTTTAAATAAAATCTAGGTCAGTTTGATTTTTGGCGTTTTAACGCCATACGGGCTTACTAGTTCTGTCTAATGTTTAGACGAAAGTCTAGTTTGACCTAATAGCCTCGTTCCAAACTAATAACGAGCAATCACAAATTAATTTTTTTATATTGCTTTATTTGGAAATTAAAGCAATTTTCGCGACAAAATGACCGCGAAAATAGAAAAAGAGAATCGCCTTTTCAGACGCAAAAAAATAGAGAAGGAAAAGCGCGAGGGTTAGGAACTAGAGGTGTACCAGGGCAAGAAGGATACACGAAAACTATATCAACAGGTTAAGCGTCTAACCTAAGGTTTCAAGCCCGAAGCATCCACTTGCAGAGATGAAAATGGAGATCTGGTTACGGATCTGGTTACTTGGAGACAGTACTTCACCAGTCTACTTACTGGCAACGATTCCACCGATTCCGCCAATGAGGAACACAGTGAGGAACACGGAGTAACAGTACAACCACCTAGCCATGAAGAGGTTCGGGTTGCTATCCAGTGACTCAAAAACAATAAGACAGCGGGTGCTGACGGCCTGCCAGCTGAATTGTTTCAAACCGGCGGCGATGAATTGATAAGGCGCATGCATCAGCTCATCAGCAAAATATAGCTAGAGGAGAGCATGTCCGATGATTGGAATCTCAGCGTACTTTGCCCTTTACTTAAGAAAGGCTACCTAACAATCTGCCCCAACTATCGAGGTATCAGGCTTATATCCATCGCATATGAGGTTTTCTCAAGCGTACTGTGCGAAAGATTAAAGCCAATTACAAAAACACTAATTGAACCTTATCAGTGTTACTTTCGACCTGTAAAATCCACAGTAGACCAGATTTTTACACTACAACAAATTCTGGAAAAAACCCACGAAAACCACATTAACACCCATCATCTTTTTTTCGATTATAAAGCTGCGTTCGATAGCCCGAGAAGGGATTGCCTATACGCAACACTGTCTGAGTTCGGTATAACTTTGAGCAATACATGCCGCTCCGTCAAGGTAGGAAATGACCTCTCTGAAACCTTCAATACCGAAAGAGGTTTTAGACAAGGCGATTCGCTATCTTGCGATTTCTTTAACATAATCATGGAGGGGATCGTACGAAAGGCCGGTGTGCATCGCAATGGGATCATTTTCTACAAAGGTGTCCAGCTCCTTGCGTACGCTATTGATATTGATATTTTTTTTATTTATTTATTTATTTACTTGATTGCTAAACCTTAACAGGTTTTATAGCAAATTTAAAATTATAAAATAAGATATTTAATACAATTCAAAAATATAAAGTATGATTTTGAATGAAATAATGTATTATTAACAAACTAAAAAGTTTTAGTAAATTGCTTAAAGTATATAATTTTATTAAAGTATAAAAAATAATAGAAAAAAAGTTAAGTCAAAATCGATAAAATCAGACAGCATAGCAGGGTTGCGTTTTCAAGACAAACAAGGTCAAGTTAGCAACAATTTTTGTATACGGCGGAGTCGTGTGACAAACAAGGTCTCATACCCAATAAAACACCACTCCAATAGGTATATATATAATATATATCGTTCTGTCTCCCTGAAGCCGGTGAAATCCTGGCTTGACAGGGTGGTTACTTGACAAACTAGGTCAACTTCACCAAACCAATTTTCATAAAATAAAGAAAACCAGTTGCGAACGCAGGCACCAAGACAAACTAGGTCTTATCGGCCACTCATATTAATATATTACAAATCGATTTAACGTAGTGTTTCAAGAGGTAAAAAGACACCAAGACACCACAGTACCGTCAACAAATGTTGTCACAACCATCTTGAAGATATGAGGCAATTGAAGATCCCAGGTTTAGGTCCATTCAGATTATTTAGATATATTATACACCAAAATTTTCCATTTTACGCTTAGGTCCATTTAGATTGTTATATTAAGGCCCTATTCTCCTTCAGCTTGCTGTTTTTGGACCCTTTTTGAAAAAATTCTCATTTGAAAACGCAAAAAGATATTTGAATTTTGTTTTTTTTATTGAATTAGTAATGAATGAAAGAAAATAAAAAAATTTTTTTCGCCGCGATATAGGGGCTGTCCATACATGATGGCACCGTCAAAGTTGGCCCTCAAAAAAAAAGGCATGGTGCTGGCGGCCACGATTCCGGCCCTCAGGAGCGTCTGAAAAAAAAACAAATATAGGGTTATGATCAGCATAGATGTAATTCTGGCCCGTAGTAAAATAAAAATTTTGCGATTTTTTTTGACAAAATGGCGGCCACTTGAAATTGACAAATCGAATTTGGACCCATTTTTTTGTAGTTTAGTGTAAAAAAAAAATAGTAAAAAAAATCGCAAAATTTTTATTTTACTACGGGCCAGAATGGTGACAATTCTACGTCGATTAAACTTTGTTTCATCCAAATCGGTTTAGTAGAACTGGCGGAATCGTGGCCGCCAGCTCGAAAAACGTGGTTTCGAGATAAACGCGTTCAAAGTTCAAAGCAACATAAAAACTACTCATTTTAGCGAAGACATGACCCCACAAAAATGGCCATATCTTCTAAAGTATTTCGAATTTCAAAAAACCCTTTTAGGGTTATATTCTTAAATGTCCAAGCTATAAAAAAATGCAAAAAAAAAAAGTCGAAAAAATTTTTTGCTGAAAGAGAATAGGGCCTTAATGTGTTTACAAATCATCAGATGCATCAGATATATGTTTGAAAGAACTTTACATAATCAACGACGGTACTGCAGGTAATCTATAATTTTATGTTTGATTGAGTCCATGGATTCACTTAAGGATATAACATCAGATACAAAATTAAAATCACCGCAAGCGCTTCTAAGAGGTTCATTTTGCAAAAGATCTTCTAGGACGAAGAGGAATATTAAAATATATTTTACTCAATAAATATGGACTGATTACATAGCCATGTAAAAGTTTTATAATCCAACAAGCATTTATCATAATTCTCCGATTTTTTAAAGACGGAAGATTTAAGAGTTGTAACCGATATTCATAAGGTGGTAAGTGAAAATCAGTATTACAATAAAGATAGCTTAAGCAAAACAAAAGAAATTGTTTCTGCACTGATTCAATGTCGTCTATGTAACAACCGTATCTTGGGCACCAAACAACTGAAGCGTATTCTAAGATAGGCCGCACTAGGGAAGTGAATAAGGTTTTCGTTATGAAAGGATCATTAAACTCTTTTGCCCAACGTTTAATAAATCCTAAAGTACTATTTGCTCTATTTATTATTTTATTTACATGAATATTAAAGCGTAGTTTAGGATCCATTGTAACTCCAAGATCATTGAAGCTATCTAAGGACTCCAATGGATAACCACAAATTTTGAAGGTACATTTAATTGGTGGTTTGCGCGAGAAAGACATATGCTTGCATTTCTTCATGTTGAGGTTCATACGGTTCGTTTTGCACCAGTTATGAAGATGATCAATGTCGGCTTGCAAAAATACAGCGTCATTATCATTTTTAAAAGAAAGGAAGAGTTTGACGTCGTCAGCTAACATTAAGATGCTGGAATGCATTATGACAGATGGCAAATCGTTTATAAAAAGTAGGAACAGAAGAGGCCCAAGATGACTTCCTTGAGGTACTCCTGAAGTAACAGGAAACTCGTGTGATTTCTTGAGCTTAAAAAGAACAGATTGTGTTCTATTGCTTAAGCAAGATTCAATCCACTTTACCAACGGTATAGGAAATCCAACAAGATGTAATTTTAAGATCAATAGTTTGTGATTTACAACGTCAAAAGCTTTGCTAAAATCCGTGTAAATAACATCAGTCTGTATGCCTTTTCCAAAGTTTTCTATAGTTTTTGATGTAAATTCGAGAAGGTTAGTAACAGTGTATTTTCCAGAAAGGAATCCATGTTGGAAAGGAGACATTAAAGATTTAACGCTATGCGATAGTCGTGATGTAACAATTGCCTCCAAAAGTTTAGGCAAAGCGCTCAATTTTGCGATGCCACGGTAGTTATCAATTAAAGACCTATTTCCGGATTTATGCAGCGGAATAATAAATGAATGCTTCCAGGCTGCAGGAAAATAGCAGGATTTTAATGATGAAGTAAATAGTAAAGATATTGGAGTTACTAATTCTTCACAGCAGTATTTTAATATACATGAAGGTATGTTATCAGGACCACTTTTATATGATGTTTTAATATTTTTTAAAAATGATAAGACTGTGTTTGTGTCAATTATTGGGAAATAAATATCCCCAGATTGAATATTGAAAGGATAACTTAAATAATCATAGGACGATGATGAATAAGTCGTCTTGAAAAAGTCTGCAAAAAGATTGCAAATACTATTATCATTATCAGACCCAACCGAATTATACTTCATAAAAGAAGGATAGGAATCAATCTTGCGTTTTGTGTTAACAAAGTTCCAAAAGGATTTAGCATCAGATTTGATGTTTAATTTTACTTTTGTTAAGTAGGTATTATAGGATTGTTTGCATAACTGTTGATAACTGTATTTAATCGAGGTATAGCATCCAAAATCGCATATGTTATGTGTTTTTTGATATTTTTTATAGTATTTAGATTTCAAGTTCCTGATTTTTCTTAATTCATTTGTATACCATACCGGACCCGATGTCAAAGAGGCTTTTCTTTGCGGAACAGCTTTAAGAAAACAATCATTGAGCGTTCTATTAAACGCATATACCGCATCATCAAGACTCTGAGAAGATAAACTTTTTGTATTAATATTTAGAATAGAATTCCAGTTTATGTTAGACAAGTTATTCTTTAAAATCACGTAGTTTGTTTTTTTAAAGTTAAACTCAATAGGTGGTTGAGAATCATAATACTGTACAGATGGTTTTGGAAAATTTAAAATAATTTCTAATGTTGGATGATGAGAATCTTCGGGTGTAACCAGAGGATCTGATTTAGACACAGATGCGATATTGCTGTCATCAAAAAACACCAGATCAAGCAAACGATTATTTTTGTTAAAAATGCAGTTAAGTTGGAATAGCCCTTGGATTGAGAGCTCGTTTAAAAAGTAATTATCGGATGAACTTTCAGACGAAGGTAAAAATATTTCAGGAATTTCAGAACAACAGTTCCAAGAAACGTTTGGCAGGTTAAAATCTCCAGTTATTAAAATATGATCATTAGATTGCAGTTTTGAGCAAACTTTACCAATAGAAGCCAAATGTTTGCTATAAACTTCTAAGGTAGAAAGGGGAGGAATATATGAGCATGTAATAAAAAGGCTCAAGGAACCAAACTTAACATGAACACAACAGAATTCAATGTCCAAGGATTCTGGAATTAATAACTCTTCAGAAAAATGTGTCGCTTTGACTGCAATCAACACACCCCCACCTTTAGAGCAAATACCAGGAATGGAGTTTCTATCTTTGCGGTATATGTTAAATTTGTTGCACAGAATTTCAGTATTTAGAGTGTTAGGTTTCAGCCAAGTCTCACTAAAAGCCATTATATTAAAGTGAAGGTTGTGACTCAAAATTAATAAATTATTAAGTTTTGTGTTAATGCCACGAACGTTTTGGTAAAGGATAAGGAACTGAAAGCAACAATCTAGTTTTTTTGATTCTTGTTAAAAACCGAAAAAGTAGCCAAGGAAGTTGTAGGCCGAGGTCTAGAAATAAATTCATGCACCATCGTATTGTCAGGCCAAAACTTTTGATCCAATACCTTGTGAAAAAGATCACCAGGCAAAGATATTTTAAAAGAGGACGTAATTCGCTCGTATGAAAAATTGAATTTGTAAACAGAGATATTTTTATTTACAACATTCAGCTTAGAGTTTATATAGAATAACACGTCTTCACCGGATGTATCAGCTGCAAAACGCGAAACAAATATAGATTTTGCAGGCTCAATAATCACAAGTTCTTTATGAACAGGGGCTTTGATACTGCTGTTCGATACTTGTTTCGGTATCGCTCCTGTAGAAACCGGAGTAATCTGAGAAGGTGCAGGGACCACATTTGAGGAAATACAAGTTTCAGCGTAAGTTTTTTTTGTGGCAGAAACGCGAGGAGAATCAGCATTTTCCTCTATGATTGGTATTGCTTCAACAGAAAGAGAAATCTGATCAGCTGACGCAGCGACCTTAGTTGGTGCGATATTATCAGTCATTTGATCAGTATTGACAGCACCAATTGATTGATCTTCAATCTGTATGTTCACATTAGGGAAAACAGTTAAAGTAGAAGGTAGAACAGTATTATTATTGGGTGACGGCATGGCTATATCAGTAGTTTTAGCTGAACTACGAAGATTTTTGTTTGAACGTTTACGTTTTGGAGAATTGTAAGCTTCCTCCATAATTTTAAACTTTTTAAACAAATCTTCGTATTCACTCAGTCTATCTTGTGCTACCTTTAGATCCTTAGCTACCTCCAAAAAACCTTTCCGAGATTGTCTAATAAGTTTAAAGATCTCAACGTTTGTAAACCTGCAATCTTCACATGACCAACGAAGTCCCTTACTTTCGTTGAGTGCATCGAAGATCCTCGCAGTCAACGCTGCACATTTGATGTGAAAAAATGAATCACACAACCAGCAAGTAACCAGCCGGTCTGATTCACCCTTTACAGCGCAGTTTCGGAAATTGCAGATCATTTTCAGTTTAATAGTAAGTTTTGCAATATAGATGAAAGTAAAAGGAGAAAAATGAACTTAAATGCTTTTAGTGAAAAACAGTTTATTTTGTTTAAAGACACTGTACTGTAGAAACTTTGCAGCCCTGATTTTATAGAACCAACGAATTGAAAAGTTTTATAAGCACTAGAGTTTTTGCAGTAGCGTGAAAACAGCTGTAAAAGTAAATACAATAATTTGCTCTATAGAAACCTGTTTGCGCTAAAAACAAAACAGGAAGAAGGAAAGAAGCAAATTCTAAACAAATATACATATATATATATATATATTTATATTGAAAATTAAATTAAATATCAAGTATTTTAAAAGGATGTAATCCACGTTATCACGCTTCCAGATGTATGAGCACGCCGATCAAAGCTGTTAATTTCTATTTATTTATGTATATTAATTTTGAACGTTTGGTTAAAGATATCTTTAAAAGTAAGAGCTCGCAAAAACACGTCTAAACGGTAAGAAGATAACGAATGAATGTCGGCAGAACCAAGAGAGATGTCACCGCTATCGAAAAGGAATCAGCCAAAGTGGGTTTCACGATAAATAAGGCCAAAACAAAGTATATACTGTCTTCAAGCAGGGGAACGCTGCGTCTAGACTCTCCCGTTTCATCCGGCAGCTATAATTTCGAAATTGTCAAGGAGTTTATATACCTTGGCACCGCCATAAGAAACAACAATGATGTCAGCCTCGAGGTAAAGCGCAGAACAATAATTGCTAATAGGTGCTACTACGAGCTCAGTAAACAACTAAGTTCCAGAGCCCTCTCTCAATCGACAAAACTAGCACTTTACAAGACTCTCGTTCCACCTGAGATAAAGGTCCTTCGCAAAATATTCGGTCCTGTTCGAGTAGGCGATGACTATCGCATCCGAATGAACCACGAGCTGTATGAGCTCTACGAAGACATTGACGTAGTTCAGCGTAACTGTGCAGCGATTACGCTGACTGGGTCATGTCCATCATATGGACGACGAAGCTCCAGCGAAAAAGGTGCTCGAGACTAGGGTAGTTGGTCGACGACGAAGAGGGAGACCATATTTCCGATGGATGGACCAGACCGAGGAAGCCCTAACCGCACGAAGTGTATCCGATTGGAGAAGGCGCGCGCAAAGCAGAGGCGCCCAGAGGCGCCTGACGAAAGCGGTTGAGGTCAGCTGATTCCCAAACACGGGTTGTTATGGCCACCTAAGTAAGTAAGTATTTGGAAATGCTGCAAACACTACTTATATCATCGGAAGACATTTTTAGCGGAAGTTTAAGTTTTCTGTGTGCGGCTCGGCCCCCTTCCAAAAGAATAGCTGTGATACCGGATGGTGCGACAGGTAATGCAATTTTGCTAGTAGATCTAACTTAAGAGGGAAAAATATTTTCCCTTCGTTGCTATATATCGATGATATAAGCGCATCGTAAACTTTTTGGCTGGCGTTCATGCTATGTTCATCTTAAGCCACAACTTATAACAGTCTTGATTGATCATAAAACGTCTCTCATGTGTATTCAGCATTGATTATAACCAAATTCGTCATAATAGTTGGCATCGGCAGTCCAAAAATAATGATCGTCATCTGACATTAGTTCTCGCTACTTCACAAAACGCTAAAATAATAGCAAGCAAATACCTTAACGACCGTGCTGAACTGCATACACTCAAAAAATTTATTAGTAAAATTTCTACGAATGATATTAGGAAACAAAATATTCGTGCATTCTACAAATATTCGTACAATATACAAAGTGTTTTATTGTGATATCTTTAAGAATTCATTCGTAAAATTTTTCTAATACCCGATGTGGGATCTACGAATATATCTGTTTTATATACTAATTTAATTCTCAAAAAAAATAAATCAATTCGTATTAGTGCATTGTACGAATGATTGTGTACATATAAATAATAATATTCGTCAATTTCTCGTATGAATAACTTCGTAATTTCTTTCATTACATTCGTAGTATTTACTAATACTTTCGTACTATTTACGAATGAAAAATAAAAAATAATATTAGTAGAAACAATTCATTCGTAGATTGACCGTACGAATTATTAGTAAAATGTACGAATTAGTAGTCGAGTTTTACAAATTTAAAACCTAAATCGTTTAGCCTTGTTTGTCGAACATCTACAGAACATTAGCCTGTAGGTTTAAGCCCCAGCTCAGACAGATTATTTTTTTTTTGTTTTGGCTTGTTTGTCGAACAACAACAGAATATAAGAAACTGTATGATTGTAAAGTGTAGAGACTACTTTTAGAGTACGTGGCCCGTAAGCCAAAGAGCCGAGATTCAAACCCCAGCTCAGACAGAATCTTTTTTTTCGTTATAAGATATTAAATCATTCGCAAATGTAACAAATGTATTCGAACAATATACATTTGTTTTTTTACGAATACGAAAAAAGTATTCGTAATATGTACTAATATACGTCGATTCTACGAATCCTATTCGTGGCTGAAAACTACGAATAACTTCGTGGAATGGACGCAGTTATTAGTAAAATTTACACACAAATATTTTTGAGTGTATAGAAGAATCTAATAATGTGTTGTCCCAATGTGAGTCATCTTCCAAGAGACCCATCACTTTGCGCGTCGGTTGATAGGTAGTAAAAGTTACTCATAGTAAAGTTTTAACGTGTGCAAAAGGTGTTGGAGCTTTTACTACATGAAGTTACATTCTCAAATAAAAACATTCACTATTGTTCGGATGAACCACATAGAATTTCTAAGAGCATCGGTTTTTTAACGCCAGAGAATCCTTAAACTGGAGAGCCTTGCTTTCTTAGTTGACAAGATTCGGCAGAGTTTATCCATGTATAATAACTTGGAACGTTGTCGTATGTCAGGCTTTTTGCGAAATCATCTCGAACACATTAAAAAAGTCTGTAAGAGTTGTAAACCGAGGATTATTAACAGGAGCTGCAGTAAATGTTTGACTCTGAAATGATTTCGGCAAGTTTTTAGTGCATCTGCCTTCCCGCATACACGAACAATATCGCAAAGGTTGGGATTTTCTTCTCTGTTCGGTATCTCCACTAAAACTACGCTATCGATTTGATCCGATCTAATCTTAATCACTAACCAAACCAGCAGATGGGCATGTGATAAGCCACGTTTTTACCATTCAAATGTTTACGTGCGACACAGAGGTGGACCAAATATGTTCGCCTTGTTTATGAGAAATAGGAATCTCTGAACATTTAAATGGAATATTCTATTCATGATATCGTATCTGTCTTGGACTTTTGAATTGGCATGGATATTTTCTTTTATTTATATTCATTTCGGATTACTTGTTACAGTTATAAACAAATTAGGTTTGCTGTGATTTCTGACATAATTCACTTGCGTCCTGCGATTTTTGATGAAAATATTTTGGTCCACCAGTGAATGATGAAGGTTTTAAAAAATCTAAGTGGCGTTGAAGAAGGTTTTGAAAAAATGTAATACTTTGATTAAAGGTACTTATTATTAAAATTTCCCAATATATTAAACACTCAAACCTTTTGGAAGAAACTACCTACAGAATGGTATAAACCGCATCAAAATCCATTGCGTATTTGAGAAGATGTAAGTGAACAAACAAACAGACACACAAACCAACTTTGTTTTATACTATTTATAGATAGATACAACTATTTATAGAAATTTTTTTTCTAATAACCTCACGTTTGCGAAAGATTCTTCATATGAATTCTAAAAACAAAATTCGAGTCTATTTTGTTTAATCTAACATACTGCTGTGCTCAACTGACTCCCCACACAACATCTTAGCTAGTTATATGTGTATATCGTGGTTTACGACCATGTGTAAAAACGTTGTTTAAATGATTGGCATTTAATTTAATTCCTACTTTTTCGCTCCGCTACTTTCAAACGTAGTCGACTAAAAATCAAACGTTAGCGTTAGAGTCTTGCATACATATGTATATTAGAGTCAAGCTTTGAGATGGAAATAAAGTATATTGGCTTCTTTAAGATGGTTCAACAAGATATGTTAGGAAATTTTATATTCATGAATATTCTTCAAAGGAGTGGAAAAAATCGATTGATACCATTTTGATACCATGCAAATTACGATATTTTAGAGATTCGAGATATCTTATCTCATTCGTGAATATTCAATTTAATTCATACTTTACATAAATCGTGACAACCGGAGCTTAGTGGGTAGAGTGCCTGTCCCCTAAGCTAAAGCACCGCGGCAGCCCGGGTTCAATTCCCAGCTCAGACAGTATTTTTTTCAATTGAATTAATTTTTCTGTTCTGTCGTCACCTCTCTACACACAATTAAAAACTGCCATGTAAAGCTACTTGAGAACATAAGCAGTTCGGAGTCGGAATTTAATACGTAGGTCCAGCTCTCGGTCATTAGTGTTCAAACATTTAATAGCACACACAACACAATTGATCAATAGAATCAATAGAGTTATTAAATGGCCAATTTATTTATTTATATTAACATTAATAAGTCCGGCATTAATCCTTCATAGCGCAAGAACTTATTTTTCAGTATAAGCTATTCAGAACGATGAAGATAAAGATAGTTGTATATACTTTGTCCCAGAAGATCTTTTGAGTTACTCCACATGCAATTATGTAGAGCAAGCGCGTCGGAAGCTAATCTCATCTGGGGGGCAGTACAAATGGGGGGGCAGTATAAATGGTGGTGCAAAAAAAAGTTCACCAAAATTTCTTCAAAGAAACATGAATGTGAATAAACAAATTTTTTATTTTAGTTTAAATAAAAAAAATATAAAAATATATAAAAAATATTAAAATTTCATTATTTTTAAAAGTTCTTCCAATTTCAATATTAGACATCATTCTTTAAAGGATCTTTCATTTGGTAATATGAAAATATAAGAAATAATGGTTGCTTTTATAAAGCAGGACTAGGTATATCTTTACATGGTTTAAATGCAATAAGGTACAAAAAGTTATATCATTTTAAATTATTCCAAAATATTTCTTTCTGTCCTTGCGAGAAACAAACTCTTTCACCACCTCCATCGAATTAAATTCTTCGGTTTTATCTTTGTGAATGTGTATAAGTGCCGCATGAGTGAGTCGTTTCTGTGTCATAGTTGCTCGAAGGTACGTTTTAAGTCGTCTTAGTGCACTAAAAGAACGCTCAGATGAAGCTGCTGATGCAGGCACAGTCAAAAGCAAAGCAATAAGTTTTTCAACTTCATTTAATAGTTTTTTTACAGTAACCGAATTTTTCGCAAATTGGGATATAATGCCACTACAATTTCAAGGTGTTTGGCCAGGCAATTGCTTCAGCAATTTCACCTGCAAAAAAGTCATCTGCATAAAGATCAAGTTTTGTTTTTAGATTTTGTTCAGAAGGCACTTTTCCGTTGAAGGCTTCGATTACAATATTTTCCAACGATTCCAGAGTGTCAAGATCTGTTAAAATGTACAATAAGATTTACAAAGTGCCAGTTTAAACTAGCTTCACTCAACCGACTCACCGAATGTTAAATCAAAGTGAGTCGGTTGAGTGAAGCTGGTGTAAACTTGCAAAAATAATAAAAAAAGTAAAATATCAACCTGTTTGATCGAATCTAGCCGTTATCTCATTTGAGAGAAGATCTAAAATTTCTTCGAAATAATCTTTTCGTAGCCGATCATATAATGGCAACTGTACTGAAGGAACCGGATTTGATGTTTCTTCAAAGCGTCGAGGTGGATTTTCATCAGCTAATTCACAGTAGGGGCTTTCGCATGGTCCAAAACATTGGACCAACATGGCAGATTGTACAACATGTAGTACCATGCGTAAGCTAAAACGAAGGAAGACATTGCAAAGCACACTCCCTACATCGATCTACCAAGAGACGATATAGTAAAATGGTATAACTTCGAAAAACACTTCGGAATTAAGCTTAGTACCAAGATAGAGTGGGACAGCGAGCTGATATCGCAAGTCAAGAAACCACACAGTATAGCATGGTATACAGATGGGTCCAAGACATTGGAAGGTATAGGCGCAGGGGTGTACGGGCCAAGAACCAAGCACTTTGAACCTATGGGGACAACACCCAGTATCTTCCAAGCGGAAATCCTAGCAATACAGCTGTGTGCACAATTCAATCTGGACCGCAAATACAAAGGTCAGGATATAGTTGTGATGTCAGACAGCCAAGCAGCAATCAAAGCATTAGTTTCCTGTAAGATATCATCGAGAATAACATGGGAATGCCTAACAAAACTCAACGAACTAGGCAAGAATAACACTGTTACTATACTTTGGGTCCCAGGACACAAAGGAATACATGGTAACGAAGAAGCCGATGGTCTAGCGCGAAAGTGTGCAACCACAAAATTTATAGGACCAGAACCATTCTGCGGATTGGGCACACATTTTATAAAAGAAGAACTAAGAAGGGAGGAGAGGCATAAACGTTCAAACTTTTGGAAAAGCCTCCCAAAGCTAAGACAATCCAAATTGCTCCTCAGAGATTTTAACTCTCGAAGAGCAAAATTGTGCATAAGCTTAGGCAAACCGAATCTCAGGATTCTAACGGGGTTCCTTACAGGACACTGTAAACTAAAATACCACCTGATTAAATTGGGCATAGAGACCGATAGTAACTGCCGTTGCTGTGAAGAAGCAGAGGAGACTCCAATACACCTACTCACAAACTGCGACGCCGTGGCTCGCAGACGTAAACTAGCACTGGGGAACTATGAGCTGAGTCTAGAGCAGGTTTCATCCCTTGAACCTAAGAATATTCTCAAATTCATTAGAGAAATAGGGCTGGATGAAATTCTGTAATCCGCAAACCCAGCGGAGCTTTGAAAAGGAGGTATAATAGATCTGATCTAAATCGCAGTACGCATCTCCACCACACAACATTAACATTAACATTAAGCTGAAACGATAGTCGAAATTTTTGGTTTTTTTCTGCCGATTGTACAATATTGTACAACTATGTAAAATTACTGCTCAATTGTTAGGGCATCTAAAAGTTGCTTAGCTATTAGCCGGATGTGTTCTGCTTGAGAGCTTGCAATTAATGATGTTACTTTATAAGTTGGATCGTTCGAACGCTCAATCAAATAGTCCCATTAGTTTTCCATCTAACTTATCGTACAACATGTCGTCCAATATGGAAAGCCCCTAAGAGCATGTCAAATTTTTTCTTACCAGAGTTGCAAAATTAACATGCATTAAGCTACATACTTAAGGATGCTTTTAAACTGAAGTGGTGGGTTTGCAGTAGAAACTCTACATTTTGTTCTATCTTTTTGCAAACACAGAGAAAGAAAATGGTTATCCGCAAGCATGCTTATGAAGAAGAGAGAAAGAAGAGGAAAATATATAATACAAAAATATTATCGTTGTAAAAAAAACTGATATTTTGAATAACTTTTGAAGTTTTCCTTTTAAATTGTTTATCTAGCTAAAAAAGTGGGGGGAACTGCCCCCCTTTCCCCCCCCCCGCTTCCGACGCCAATGATGTAGAGCAATGACTTGCAAAAAGAGCCACTATAAAGCAGTTGCGGTAACTTTAATTTTTTATCTAATAGTCAGCTGTACCGTTCTGGCTTACTTTCTTATTGAAAACCAACCTAGAACGATTTGAATATCAGTACTATTACATATATAAAATTAAAGTGCAAATTTTTTATGATTGCAAAACAATTTTATGAAAAAACTGTTGGCTCAACAACTATGTACTTGGCGCACATACTTTAAGTCTTGTATTAATTTAACAGCTCATGCATTGTTGCGATAAAGGCGTCACTGTTGTCATAATAACTACGAAGTTGTTGGAACAAAAACTTTATTGTTGTTTCAAAGAATTCTTGTAACAGCTTTTACCAATAAAAAGCTTTTTTTCTGACAGTGTATAATTTGTTGACTTCATGTAACAGTGATTTTGGAGTCTCATTGTTTTTTCCACAGTCTTAAAATATTTTTTTATATTTTTTTACTATTTTTACTAATTTTTTAATAACAAGCAAAACAAAACATTTGGGGTATTCTCTATGTCAAGTATAGTTGCATGAGAGAACGGATTGTAAAAATACTAAATATCCACTTGATCGAGAGCGCCATATTGTACAAGCTCAGCATAGTAAAATTAACTCCTCAGAGAACTCTATAATGAGTACTTCACGCTTATTCAGGGCTGCCAACTCGCTTCAATCAAATTCTCCCATTCTGGTGATCAAATTCCCCCCCTCCCCCATGAATATATGTACTTTAAACACTCTTTCTTCAGTTAATATTTTTATAAGTAACATTTTTTAGCCCATGCGCAAACATCCACAAAAAATTTGACAAACCGTTTTGAAAATAAACATAAAAACATAACATAAAATAGATTATAAGAAACGACAAGAATAAATCCTTTTAAAAGTTAAGTATAAAGATTAGGCGTAAACTTTTTTTCTCAAAATTTTTGCGGGCTGAAGAGGAATTCAAAAGTTCGACACAAAATTTTTAGAAATTATTCAGATTTTTTGAAAAAGGTTCAGAGGTCGCTCAAGGTAGTTTTTTCAAAAAAAAAGTAGTATTTCAAAATAATACTTGTGCTTTCTACACAGAATGGGTTCCTAACTGAATAATATAATGTTCCAACGATCTTATTTGGAAAGAAAAATGTCCAAATTTTATTTTCGTGGGCTTGAAAGGGGGTTGCTCACACTAATCAATAACATTTTGTAACATTTTATAACAAAATCGCATTAAATTGCAGTGTAAAAAAACAAAAAAAACCAAGTAGTATGCACTCTCTTTTCAATTTTATTAGTTTTCTTAATTACATTTGTTTCCAAAAAGATGAACAAAAGAAAGAATATTGATAATTTTTTCTTAATTTGTTTTGACTAACGGAAATTAGGTATTACCACAGAAAGATCTACCGTGACCATAAAATTAAAACTTATTATCTTATGATTTTATCTAAGAGAAAAATATAAATTTTTTTAATTTAAGCAACTTGTTCATAAATTCATTTACCATGATGATCAAATCAGCTGCACTGTTTCACAAATGTAGTTTTTTTTTCGTAAATGTTCATTTAATGAAGCATAATCGCGAATAACGTTGTAAACGACATTTTTTTTTGTGTTTCTTTTTTTTGCGAATACCTGTTAGAATCACTCTCTTATATTATATACAAACAGAACTGAGTAAACAGTTGAGCAGCTTGGGGTATTTTTATCGCATACCCAAAAAAAATTAATAAAAATAAGTAAAAATACTTGTAAAATGAATAAAAGTAAACAATTACAATTTTGTCGTTTACAACGTTATTCGCGAGAACGCTTCAAATGTTTCGTATACTTTTTTGTTTTAGTAAAAATTAAAGGCATTGGCTAAAGATAATAAAAAATGGTTGAGGCTAAGAAAGAAAAATATATTAAATTGGTTTTTTCACTACAAAATTACATAATGACTTAAGTTCCTTATTACTTAATTACGCAAACCTACTAACTTTACAAATACATGTATCCAGAAATCTGCTGCATTACTTCCTAACTTATTATTGCAACATGAAATTGTGGTTGAGCTACTAATTTGGTTTTTTTAAATCTGCTACAACACTACGTTGTAAAGGATTAAATTAAATTGAAGCAAAACAGCCACAATAAATTTAATCATTAAAATTTTTCTATATATTTAAAAAACTAATCTTGTTCATAACTAAAATACACTAAAATTCTCATGAAATGAACACAATTCATATGTTCTACTCATGGGCGTCCGCAGAAGGGGAAAAGGGGCGCTTTCCCCCTAAGCAGTGATAATTTTTTAAATATTTTCATATTAAATCGAAAAGCCGTAAGCTACAATTAAAAAATTTTACAGGATAGTCAAAAAACTTTCTAAATTGTAATTGTAAGTTGCGCTCAAACTTAGGGATTTTATAACTTTTTTTATAAAAACATCGTTTTTAGTTGTAGGAGTGTAAGATTTAGCACGAAAATGTATGTTGATAAGGTGCATCAATAATCAATAAAAAAGTCGATTTTGAGTTTATTGTAACTTACGGCTTTTTTGATTTTATATGATGATATTTTCATTATACATATATGTTAATATATTTTGAAGAGAACTCAAAAATACTTTTTTTTAATTTATATTTATAAATAAAGCTGAACTAACATGCATTTTTAAATAGTACTAGTATCGCCTGTGGCCGAAATTCGACCAACTTTCTGAAATTTCAATCGGTTTTTTTCTCATTCTGAGGCGATGGCCTTGCTTTAAGAAAATGTGTTGTACTAAAAATCTTAAGTTTCAAATTAACACAACAATACTAACATTGAAATAGCCGAAATTTTTTTAAAAATATTATCTGTAAAAATATTACCCAAATAAAAACAACTTTGGTACACTGTTATTTTTCACAACCAGGGCTTTTAAAACAAAAATAAGTTTTTGTTTTTTAAAGGCTTTTTTTTTTGCTGCTGAGAAAAGCTAAAGTTTTCGAGATATCGTCATAACTTTGATGCCAAAATAAAAGGGATTTTTCAGCATTTAATATTTGTAAGAAATTTCACCATCACAATATATATTCACACATTTACATTAAAAATGCTTCTTGTAGGGTATCCGTAAGAGATTGCGAAAAATATGTTTTGTACATTGTATTAATGTCTAAAACTTCCTCTTACACCATGTTCTTCAATTTCTTATAGTTTAGGTTTTACTTCAGAAATATTGTTTAAATACTCATATTTCAGATCAAAGGTCGCAAAAATATTCGGTGAACTCTTTCTCCCTACTTTAATTTATTTAAAAAATTATCAAAATCGGTTCAGAAACACGGAACAACTGTTTCTCCTACGTCTATCTCTATATAACGAAATGGCTTAAAACATAGATTTGTGTATATAACTTTGGAGTAGTTTGAAATAATTCAAAAATTTTTTACAGAAAATAGTTTTTAAGCTGTAGAACTTTGTAAAAAATATAAAAACAACATTTTGAAAAATTTAATTTTCATCAAAATAATCATAGGAGTTAGCTCATGAATTTCGATGATAGAAACTGTTTACTGAATTATGTGTCAATATGAGGCAATTTTTGCAAATAAATGAAAGATGAAAAACATATGAAAGAGTGTGAAAAAAGAAAATGTAATAAGAAAAAAAAAATTACAACAAAAAAAACGTTTGTCTTATTTTTTGAGCAAAACCTAAATATTTTAGAGGTTTTTTTAAAACAATATAAAGCATTGAATAGATGAAATAACGGTTAATCTTTTCTTATTTTTCCCAATTTATTTAATAGATCTTTCAGACAAAGAAAATTTGTTGAAAATCGATTACAAAATAGCTGAGATATTTGCTTGTAAAGTCAAAACTTGAAATTTCAATAGTTTTTTTTTCTCATTCTGAGGCGATAGCCTTGCTTCAAAAAAATACGTTGTGCTGAGAAGATATACATTTTTCGAGATATCTTAATAATTTTAATGTCATTTTAAGGGGATTTTTTAATATAGTATCCGTGGAAAATATAACCAAGAAAGCTTTCCTGTACCGTTATATTCCTCAACCAACGACTTTTCATACAAAAATACGTTGTACAGAGAACATCTATAGTTTTTGAGACATCGCTATCATTTTTATGTCAAAATAACGGAAATTTTTCAGACTTTACTATTTATAAGAAATTACGACATCACAATATATATTCACTCTTGTTGTATAAAAAAAATACTTATTGTAGGGTATCCGTAAGAGATGGCGCAAAATGTCGGAAGTATTTTTTGCAAACCTTATCTTCCTTTGTTCTTCCTATGTTACAGTTTAGCTGATTATTAAAGTTTAGTAAATGATTTTTTACGCTCATATTTCAGGTCGAAGGTCACCAATCTAAAATGTAATCATACTGTGTAGTCAGATCTTTCATTTGATACCTCATTCACCATTCTACCTCTTCCTAGCCCTGAGATTCCTTACTAAAAATAATACAAACTTTCAACGTTAATATTTCGTTAATATTTCGGGTCAGAGGTCATAAATTTAAAATCTAAAATTATTTTGTACATATAGGGCGCAGTACCTTTCGAAGGATATAAGTTTCATTGCCCTTATTCTAAAATTAATATCGAAAAAGTGTACGACAGCATTTGATGTTTGCCTATTAATATATAAGATAATGTACCCGTCGCAGTAATAAGTTACGATACCATATCATTTACCCTTGTTTTACAGGAACTTTTCTTCAATACATATTCTTACACTCAAAAAATTTTGTGTGTAAATATTACAAAAAACTGCGTCCATTCTACGAATATTATTCGTAGTTGTCAGTCACGGATAGGATTCGTAGATTGGGCGTAGTTTGGTACATATTACAAATATTTTATTCGTATGCGTGCAAAAAGAAATGTATATTGTACGAATACATTTGTTACATTAACTAATACCGAAAAACAAAACATTCTATCTGAGCTGGGGTTTGAGTCACGGTTTTTAGCTTACGGACCACGTAGTCTTTCAGTAGACTACGGCCACCTTGCAATCATACATTTCTTTATATTCGGTAATTGTTCAACAAACCAGGCTGAAAGATTTCTGTTGTAAATTTTTTTAACTCAACTAATACTTCGTACATTCTACGAATAATGCATACGGTCAACTTACGAATGCATTTTTTGTACTAATATTAATTTTAATTAGTAAATAGTACGAAGCCATAAATAAATACTATGAATGTAATGGAAGAAATTACGAAGTTATTCGTACGAGAAACTGAGGAATGATAAGGAATGATATCCCTATTAGTCGAAGATCATTCTTCGGAGCAACAGATGGTAAGGGGCATTTAAGCCAATAACGTATATGAGCTTGGACGATAAGCAAATTTATGTTTTAAAGTAATCAAACACAAGAAGAAAACAAAGTAAAATATACTTAAAAACTAAATGTTTTCCCAAAAGTCGGCTTAAAAAATCGTTTTTCTTTCAAAAAGATGGTCCAATTTTGATAATTTTTTAATTTTGCGTTAACTTAATTAAATTGCTAACAATTTTGCAGCATTTAATTTTAAGAAAATTGCAGCGATCTAGGCGTGGGCAAAGCTTCTAATTCAAAAGCGAATAAAATAAGGCAATTCTGAATAAAGTGGGTTAATTTTGTATCTAATTTTAAAAAAAAAATCTGATGGCAAATTCTTGTTAGGAAAACTCTTTTACATTAGAATATCTTATGGTCAAAAGTTTTTTTTTGTGACTAAAATTTAAATAGGAAACTCGGTTTGAAACATTTATTTTATACTTCTTCAAATTCACGTTTTTTAACAGGTTCCCACCCATTTTGAGAATCTTCTGAATTTTTTCGCGTCACGTGCTTATATTACATTCAAGAATCAAGCCTTGCAGGGAGGTTCTGGTATATGTTTAGAAAATGAATGGAGCCCAAAACCCATCTATACCTGTACCTCTTTATATATTTATTGATACGTTTTGAATTAAAAAATAAAATAAATATTTTAAATAACATAAATTTAAATATTTTAAATAATTCATACAAAAGGTATGTTTTCAAACTCGATCTTAGTAACTTGCATGCTGCTAAAACTGATGCATGTTGAAATAATATTTGAAATAGTTGAATAATAGTTGAAAGAAATAATTTAGTTGATGTCCATGCGGGGAACATTTCAAGAATAGCGACAACTCTAATTCTTTATTTTTGCGGATTTTATGGATTTTTACTTCCTAAATCCAAATCTGATAAATTTCAGGCCACTCGCAATTGGTTTATGAGTTATAGGCCTCCAAAACTAGAAAAAATGGTCTGGAAATCTTGCTGGTTTTATTCATTTTTAAAAAAGAAATATTGAGAAACTTTTGTATTCTTATTTGAAAAGAGAAAGACTTTGGGGCTAAATAGTGATTAATGCTATTTTATTTAAGGCTAAAGGAGACATCACATTATTTAATTTCCTAAATTTCTAAGAATATTGGTTGAGAAAAAATTTTTGGAAATTACATAAAAAAAAAAATTAAATTAGAAAATGTTTCGGGCATGATACGAGAAAGATTTTTACCCCCTTTTGAAATATATATAATTTTCTTATGTGTACAAGTGTGTGTCAATCGGTGTATCATGATAACAAAATCTCAGAAAATAGAACTATATATGTAGGTTACATTTTCTTTATGTGCATTCTAGACTCCTTTATGCCTTCGCCCCCACCGCCCCCCCTAGAACAAATCCTCCGGACACCCTTGATTCTACTGATTTCACATCCATTCTACTTGAACGTGATGATATTCTTAAAAACTTAATGTATAAGGGACGTTGTCATTGCTATCATTGAAGGATACCAGGAATGCGCAAAATTATTTTTATATCTCTATGCAAACATACACAATGCAGTTATTTTATCCCATAACAAATAACATTTGAAAAATAAATTGTAAGCTTTTCGACTTATCTCAAATTTCAATAAACCTTGAGGTTCGCACGTATACGTACGAGAAAGACTGAAATTTACGTCTTCCTGCTCCTGATATGATGCAATATTTACCAAAGTGATAAGCAATCTTAACTCTAGCTCGAACGATGAATAAACGTTGCACAACGTTCGCATTGGCCTTGGTTTAAGGAAATCAAAGCAAACAAAATTTCTTCATGGGCAATTCAAAGGACCTTAGGCGTGCACACACGTACCACACATACATTTAGGAATGCTGCATTCAAGACAAGGTGTCAAATGGAGACATACGTACGCACACTTAGCAATCCCTGGATATTAAGGTGATTAGGTTGGAAAAGGTTGCAAATAAAACGCCAAAGCAAACAATAACAAGCAACAACGATGACAACTTCCATTAAAATTGTAGAGTGAAATAGAGTGTTCTCATGTCTGAAAATCGGCAGATACATGTTTTCTCTCTCTGGTAAACAAACACATGCGTATGTATTAATAACGATGGCTTCCTAATCAGCATAATTTCCGATGGCTATTTGCTTTCATCCGTTTCCGTTTGTGGTAAAAAGGATTTGCAAGCGTGTGCGTATGGCTATATTCCATGCGGTGCGATGCTATTTGCTTGCATGCGATTCTGCTAGCTGGTGTATTCATCATGCACTGATAAAAAAATCGTAATGTTGCTTTGACTGAACGAGGACAAAGAATAGATCAGTCATTCTGTCATTTATTTCCTGTTATTTATTTTCTGAAATTAAATCTCTTTTGACGCATTGAAAGTAACATTTCCATTTTATGTACGACGTCGCAATTTAAACACAAAAAACAATCAACATTTTTTTTGTAAATTACTTGTTTCGAATTGCTGAAAAACACATAGATTGAAACAATAAATTCTTGGGCCTAGCATAGACTAAAATACATTAAGAAATCATAGTAATTTTATACATAAAAAATGTTTTGCTTTAGTAAATAAAGTGTAAAGTATTGCGAAATGAATTTGAGTATTTATTTTTAGTGAATAACGCATCCGTCTTGACAACACTCTACAAGTGTTTTGTTGTGTCAAGTAAAAATGACACAATAATTTTTTTGTGAAAAAATTCGTGTGAGAATTTGTAAAAATTGGCCCCACTAAACTACATTTTATAGTGTAATCTAACTTATAACCAACACAGAGTGATCAGCACTGAGATATAAATAATAAAATCGTTAGTCGAAAAATTGTGCTGTAAAGTTAATTGTGCATGTGATTCTCCACATTAAAAGTGGAGAAGCAGAAAAATTATAAATAATAAAAATAATAATAATAATCAGTATTACAAGACTGATATACAATTTTTATTTTAGAAATTATAAAACATTTTCTTATTATAAAATAGATATGAAGAAAAATATATATAAATAAAGCAAAAGCTTATCTTGCCCTACATAAAAATTTCATACCTTAAGCCAAATGTGCTTATTTTCAAAGAATGATTTACGCTAATCAATCTAAACAATCTAAAACAAAATTGTTTTTCTTATCAAGTAAAATTCTTTTAACATGAATTAAATTGTGAGCTTTAGATCAAGTAAGTTTTTAAGAAGGCAACAACAACAACTCTGTATAGAATCAATGACTTAGCTGACTAGACAGTCTGTTTCGAAAATCGCTACATTTTCCTCTTCAGTAGTAGACATGGGTAACGCATCAAAAAATGCTGCGTTGATACACCAACCCAAGCATTTTACTGTATCAGCGTAATGCGCTAACGCAATTGCGTCATGACTTAGTTTAAAATGCTATCTAAATTAACACGATGTTAATCAGCACAGGATGTTTTTTTAGTTGGCTAACGCATTGCTTTATGTGGTCAATTTGTTTAATGCGGGAGGTTTGTGTTGTCTTGTCCTAAGCGCAACTTGTCTACACTTAGAAAAAATAAATGGAATCATATAACAAACCCTAAAACAATATATTTAAAATTACTTAAACAAAAAGTTATTAATTACAAAATAAAGACCATATTTTTAGCATTCATTAAAAATTAACCAATTTTATACTTCAAGCATGCAGTCAAACTGTATTCCGTTCAAGGTTAATGTAAGCAATCACACAGATATACAAACACATTTCTGGTACGCAAGACAATTTCGATGCTTCTTTAAATCCATGTATCTTGAAAGCATGCAAATCTAAAAAAAAAAAGCATGAAGCAAATATATTTTGATGCCGTTTTGGATTACTGCGGCACTTTTTACTATTAACGCAATACCATCTTCAACGCAAAAACAAACAGTAGCTCTCCTTTCGTTTAAATATTACATTTTATATTAGTAAATATTAAATATTGACGCTTACTAACACGTTTAAATATTGCTATACATATTGGAAAACCATTCCGTAAATGGCAAGGCATCATAACAATCAAACGCTCTCCAAACACTCATGCTTAACAGCATCTTTCCTGCAACTCCTTTTCCATATTTAAATAAGCTCACAATGCTCGCTTCGAACATTCTATCGCTACGTTTGAGGCGTCGAAAATTTGTGCAATTTTTGCTCGCTGAATAAATATTTACTCATTTTTCTATAAGCGTGTTACATTACTGCGCTATTGCGTTACTTTTTTAAAACTAGTGTATTAGCGCAGTAACGCATTTAAGTGTTTCAACTCAAAAGCGCAACGTAGCGCAGCGTTACCCATGTCTATTCAGTAGTCTTTGAGTGATTCAGCTGTGATCAACTCACTGTTTAAATTAGTATATGACTGCGCAGATTTTGGAATTCATTCCTTTGAAGCTCGCAATTTAATTCATGTTATAATTTAATAGATCATTAAAATAATTCTTTTATTATAAAAAAATTATTTAATTTTCTCTAGCAAATTATTTTACTTTCTAGATAAAAACAGTTTCTACAATCAAGCAAAGTTTTCTTGTTATATTTCTTTGCAATTAATTATAATTATAATTTTAATACAAATATAATATAGAAGCACTAGCGTTTTTCCGTAGTTCTCCTTTTTTTTGAGACACATGTTGAGAAATGTTGCTTGCTTTTCGAATCAGTAGTACTAAAGTGATATTAACTAAAAAAAGCTTTTTTTAAGCAACTTAGCTATTCTGAGATAAATCAAAGTTACTCGGGCTCATGGAGAGTTGTTCAAGGAAAAAACTAAAGTCATAGCAATTGCATGAAAATTTGTTAATTTTCATTTAAATTACAAATAAAAATTTCGATTGAAATTAAATTTGAGCAAAAAAAAGGATTTCTTTAGTTTAGCTGCTCACAAGTTTTTGTATAGTTTTTTAATCTAAAAACTTTTGCTTTGTAGCTCAAAGGTCAATTCCCTTTAGATAATTATATTAAAAGTATAAATCGGTTTAGAGATGCGTTAGTTACGTACCCGAGAAACAATTTGTGTCCGTATCAAACTATTCAGGCACAAAAGTCTCGGCCTCAATTTTATTTTTAAAAGCAATTAAGACGAATGCAATCGAGCTTCAGCGAACAGGACCCGAGAAAAGGATTCATATATTGTGCCAATAAAGTAGCTTATATGCATCGAAACTGGCCTGAGTCATAACTTTAATGTACCCGAAACATACCCAGCAAGTACCTCGAAAGTCACCTGAAATAGTACCGTAGTAAGTCTGTAAGGCTTGCGCACGATGAAACTAGTGCTCACATTATTACTTGTCAAATTCAAAGAATTCCAAAAATTAAAAAAAAAATTAATCAGGTTGCCTTTGAAAAATATGTACAAATCTTTATGTAAGTTTTTAAATTCATTCGATAGTTTTTTGCTTAACCATGAGCAGCGAAGTTGAAGTGCTTGAATTTGTAAATTATTTAACGAAAATCCAAATTGGACTTTCAAAGCTATTGCTAGAAGAGCTAGTTTCGCGAAATACCGTTTCTCGGGTAATTAAAACCTATAAGGAACATTTAAGTATTACTCGAAAGCAAGTGGCAAAAAAAAGGGTTTGAAAACCCAAATTCTGCGAAGAAGATGATAGCTCTTATTAAGAAAAATCCAAATATATCGGGTAGAAAAAGTGGTGAAAAAGTGCAATGCTCTGAGGCTTTTGTCAGAGAAGTGAAAAAAGAGGAAGGACTTCAGTCATTTAAAGTCCAGAAAGTTCTGGACAGGAGTTCTTAGGTATATATTTATTACATATATATTTATACAATATACTTTTCACAGCTTCCAGGTGTCGATTATTATGTTGCCGATCAAAGAGGAAATGTCCAGCAAAGATTTGAGAACAAAAAATCAAAGTTCCCGAAGAAGTTTTTGGTATGGCAGGCCATTTGTAGCTGTGGAAGACGAAGCAGCTCATTTGTTTCAACTGGGACGATTAACACCGAAATTCATATTCAGGAGCGCCTGCAAAAACGCCTTTTACCATTCATAAGGCAGCATGAGGTTCTACCTTTTTTTGGTCTAATTTGGCTTCATGCCATTACAGCAAATCTGCTATTGAATGGTATGAAAAGAAAAATATTACATTTGTGCCCAGGTATGCAAATCCACCAAACTACCCGAAGCTCAGACCCATCGAAATATATTGGGCTCTAGTCAAAAGGATAATGAAGAACACTAAACAGGTTGCTGAAAACATCAAAATATTTTCAAGTAAATGGTCAATGGCAAGTAAGCAAGTTCTGAAGACACCATTAAAAGTTTAAAGGGAGGTGCTCCAGAAAAAGTCTATCATTTCATGAATAATTAATAATGCTTCATATATTTGTTATTAAAATAATCATGAATAGAATTGTTGTTAATAAAACATAAATTTGTTTTTTTAATAGCAATTTATTTAAAAGTTATTTAAGTTTCTGTGTGCACTAATTTCATCGTGCGCATGCCTAATTAAGTCAATAAAGTGTTCAAAAATGAGCGACTATATTCGGACACAATAAACTGACGAGTTCCCGAATCGGTGTTCGTTCGTACATTGTGCCCAAGATGTTCCAGAACTAGTACTTCTTTCGGTGCAGAGGTCGGACATTTACCGACACGGGCACCGGACATATATCAGCTACTTTATTGACACATTAACAATTCACTTTTATATGAAATTATTTCTCGAGGTGGTTAAACGTATAGACACCTATGATTAAGGCCCTTATTATGTTTAAAAACTTAACTTAAGTTCACTTGATTCAACTAATTTTTTTTTGGTATAACTTATTTAACACATTTAAGTTGAACTATTTATTTTAAAAATTCTTATAAGAATAAGGGAAAATTGTTTCATCAGAATTCATCCGAATTGTACACCGATATCCTGCTGACTGTTAGCAATGCTGTCTATAAAAGCTATCTTAACATACCATTAGATAATGTCAAATCTTCCAGCAGCAATATAAATCTGGAACGTGTTTTTGCGATGGTGAAGAGGAATGAGGATATGGCTCCAAACCATGAACCAATAAGAGAAGATCACGCAAAGAGCAGTGCGAGAAAAAAGTAATTTTTCGTGCAACGTCATCGGTCACAAGCATGCTATGAAACTGTCAATTTGCATATGTTTTGCATTCAAAACTTGTGAAAACTCGGATAAAAGTGAAAAATTATAAAATTAATAAGTTTAATTCGCAAAAAAGTGTTTGAATACTTTGTTTGTTTATATATCCATGCAGTAACTAAATGTAAAGAACGCTGTAAAAAGAAAAACTGCAAATAAATAGAATACAAAATTGGATGTTCACTTTGTTTTTATTATTGAACCGTTTTGTTCAATTTTCTTTTCCTCTGCATCGAATTGTTCACAATTTCTTTATTTAATAATCTTCTTTTAAAAAAATTTTTTTTATTTTGTTGTCACAAATAACATGCTCTGCACTTGTAATGTGCGTCTGCAAATAATTTTTGCTTATTAGCAGACCGTCGCCATTTACGTCGTTGAACACTTTTTCCAACGCAGTCATATGCGCCATGAGCTCTTCCGTTGGCTTGGCGAACTGCCTTCGCTTAAATGATCTACCTAACTTAGTGATGCTGCCGCTTCTTCTTCCAGCCTTATGTTCGGAACGTCTTTATGCAATTTGTGGCAGATGTATCACGCGAGGTTTTCCAAACCGCTGTTCACTCCAAGAAAAAGATTAAAAATATTGAATTCATAAAATTGTTAAATTTTACTTACTTACGAATCACTTGCGAATATAGCTGCCGTATTTTCGCTTGAAGTAACTGCTCTGAAGAGCGGTTAGAAATAGAAGCGTCCCTGTTTAGTTTTTCTATTTCCTCTACAGGAAAAACTTCTCCATGACCAACGGCTCCTGAAGCAGAACACTTACGATTTTTTTGTTTTCGCGCTTTAAAATTCGCTGACATCGTTCTGCATTTGCTGGCTGCACCTCCTTGGTCATAACTGTTGGGACAGCGCCAGGCTTTAAGCGCATAGCTTTGCCAAAACCTATCGTAACATTTTTTAAAAGAATATTTACGTGGAAATGTAGAAGTACTTACCCATTTGAACTTGGACCGTTCTTTCGAAGTCTTCAGGCAGAAAATGATCTCCACGGATTCTTGCCATTGCAGTGTCGACATTTAGCCGACAAAAAATCTCCCATTGCTTACAAGCAATTTTTTCCTTGGGGAAACGGTAGAAACCAACGTATTTGTTTTTTTTTGCTGTTGCAATTATGCATGTCGCTACAGCACACTTCGTTTTACTATAAAAACACATTAAATTTATATGATAATTCTTTAAAATTTTAACAAATAACGTTCAACATCCAATCACTAATCGTAAACAAAAGATTTTGTGACCGATGACGTCAGACCTATCAGCTGTTTTTGTTTACAATATGGCGGCTCTCTTCTTTGCATGATCTTTATTTCTTGGTTCATGGCTCCAAACAAAGAATTTTATACAAGATATCAGCAGACAAATCAATTTTGCAGAACAAGCTAATTTCCGAGGTAAATGATCAAATTTAATTTTTAAAAAGTTCTTATTATGAAAATAAGAAGTGGAATTCTAAAGAAAAAGTAAGGACCCTTCAAAAAGCTTCGGGTAAATTTCCAAAAATGTACCAGTTTTTCACCAGATACTAAAGAACTAGTGCAAATGGAGATAGAGTTTTGTATGTAGCCTGTAATTTGTATGTATACAAATTTCAATGCTGCGTATACAAATGTAACTGCCTACCAAGGTTGCCAGCCAAAATTCGGAACAATTCCCACGAAAATTACCAAAGTAACATAAATTAAATACCACCAAAACTCCCATGCTCAAGGTAAACAAAAAAAATTCCCACAGCAATTAAAAAATACCAAAAAAAATTACACGATCATTAAAAATTACCACAAAAATACCACGCATTTAAAAAATACCACCAAAAATCCCATATGCATTTAGGAATCCCACAAAAAATCCCATACGTATTAAAAAATACCACGAAAAATCAATCAAAATATTTTTCACTTTTTTTTGGAACTTTAAAATAATTTTTGTAAGCTTAACGCTTGCGTGCAGAAATGAAAAATTTTCAGAAAAGGTTAGAGTTGTGTTCAGAAAAGAATGCGCTATTAGTTTTTATGCAATTTTGTGATGTCAACTTGTTCTTAAAACAAATATGCAATTTAATCGTTTATATTAATGGTAAGTTCGAAGAAATGTACAGCGTAAACTTATAGCTTTACTATTCTGTATATATATACGTCGATCATCGAATACTATAATTAACATTTTGCTTAATAAAAATAAAAATAAAATTTTAAGAAAAAATTCCCAAACTCCCATGCAATTAAAAAATACCACGCTGAATTAAAAAATACCATGGGAATTCCCAAAAAAATAAATTCCCAAGATCAATTAAAAATTACCACGAATGGGATTTTTCTCACAATACTGGCAACCTTGCTGCCTACTGATTTGTGTGCGCCTGCAACTCTGAGTATGAATGAGACAGACATGTTTGCGCGTTTCCAATGCTCTTGCATTGATTTCTGTATACACAATTTTTAGTTTGTCTTTTAAAGCGCGCAGGTTAAAAAAGTTTGTTAAAGAAAAATATCAGAAAAAGGTGAAATGAATAAAATTAAACAAAAATTTTTCAAAGCAAAGGTTAGAAAGCAAATAAATGTGTATAGAAAAAGAATTATAAGTGTCCTAGAAAATGTAGCTGTAGAAGAAGCTGCAGAAGAAGCTGTAGAAGAAACTGTAGAAAAAGCTGTGGAAAAACGGCATTTCGAGGAATTATTGCAAGCATCACCTAGGCCAAAGTTGCGGGAAAAATTAAAGGAATGGGGTTATTTTCTACAGAAGAATACATTTGTGTGGGTATAATAAAGAACTAGTACTGGTGGTGGAATTCGCACTAGTACAACGCTAGTATTATACTATTCGCACTTCCTGTAGGTGAGATTAGAAAAACAAAAATTGAGTGTGTTAGAAAAAAAACGAAGAAGCGACTCAAATTTGTTATTTACTTCCCTAATGTGTCAAAAAACTGCGTTAACCTATAAAGACCTCGAGGGAAAATTGTCTGAACTGGAAATAAAAGCTGACCGAATGAAAGTTATGAGGAGACAAATTGATTTATTGAAGAAATCTGGCATAACTTTTAAAGACCTAAAGAAATGGAACGGGAAAGAAATAACTGAGGAACGTCAGCTTAGGTTAAAACTACAAAATCTACATACAAATGCGATAGTACTTATTTGAATAACACTGAACAACAAAATCATTTTTTTCCAAAATAACAAAGTTCTGCCAACGTATTCTGATAGAGGGGATTATTTTTGGCATTCAAGTTGGTTTTTGAGCTTTGTTGTATTTAGAGGCTTACAGTAGAATTTTATGGAAAATATTTTTGTGGAATATTTTAACCAGTAATATCCCTGTTTAATTGGTCTTATTTGCCCTTTATCAAAAACAGGTCAAAAAAGACCCATACATTGAAGAGTTAGAGGGTTGAAATATTCCACAAAAATGTTCCTCGTAATATTTTACATAAATGTGCTGAACGCATCCTATACCAAAAACATAAGGGTCACATGGTTTTGTTTGCCGATTCACTGTGAGAATTTTCAAAAGGGGTATAAATTAAACCCCCTCTAAAATAAAACTCAGACGTAAACTTTCAAAACGCCGATACACGTTTATTTTTTTTGGTCTTCTCTATCAGAATCCGTTGGCGGAACATTGTTATTTTTCTTTGTGTTGAACAATGTAATTAATAAAATATAAATATTTCAGAAAACTATTTCTGATATAAAAGTCACACCACGCCCCCTAGTTAAGAGTTTTTGAAAAATGTCTGAACAAAAGTTGTTTAAATAAACAAATTAACATTAGAAAAAAAAATTATGTAAAGGTAGGGCCACGCCCCTAGTTTAAAATTTTTGAAAATCGTCAGAACAAAAATTTTTGGTTAAGATAATATCAATCCTAAACAGCAATAATTTAAAAAAAAAATTTATAATGGTCGCGCCACGCCCCCTAATTACAAATATTTGCAAAATGCTAGAACAAAAGTTACTGGCTACGATCATATCTATTATAAACCACAAAAATATACGTTTTTTAAAATTACGCTATTTTTGACATCTTGCAAATATATGTATACGCATTAAATATATGTAATGCGTTATATGAAAAAAATGAAGTTGAATCGAGTCAACTTAAGTTGAGTTATATATAATAGGGCCTTAGGGTTTTCCTTTCTAGGTTTCGAAAGGGGTATTTTGCGACTCCCCTGCCTAAAATTTTCTTCTAGTCTTTTTTTATAGTACGTTTTTTTTTGTGCTGTGGAACTCCTTTTACTCTGCTATCCTGTTTATTCCTACGGTACTCCTTTTTAGCATTACTTCATAAGGTATGATTCTGGCCTCTTTCTATGTTGTCATTCTTAGAGCCCGAACAGAATCAAAAGTCGTTACGACCGGCGATCCTCTCTGGTCGCCAGACAGACAGAACCCGTCCAGAATGAAAGCGATTGCGACTGGCGATGCAGGGTTGCTTTTATATAGCATAGTTTTGTTAGCAGCCATGTTTTTGTTGTTGTGTAAGTGAAACAGAAACAGAAAAGAAACGTGAGAACATAGCAAAAACTATGAAATTGTCTTTGAACATACCCAATTGTTTGCAAAATATGGCACCACTAATTGTACTCAGAGAGGAAATCGCCGGTCGTTAGAGAAAAAATAGAATAGATTCTATTCAATTTTACTCTAGCGATAAGTCGCTACGACTCTTGCTCAGCGATTTCATTTTGGACGGCTTCGTTAACTTGCATGTGTTCTGTTGTGTGTTCGACATCACAAGTCGTTACGACTTTTGGTTCTGTTCGGGCTCTTAGACTCTCATGCTGGGTTCGCAAAAACTCTCAATTGAAGAGAAAAATTGTACTCCTCCTCATCAATATTATTCAATTGATGAACGATTCACTTTGCTTTCTTCATTCGTGAAGAAAAAAACTTGAGCGCTCTTATGTTAAATATTCAGAGTGATCAAAACTTTTTCTTTGCTCTTTCATAGTATTCGTTCGTAGATTGTAGTCCTCAAAAAAACTGAGTTGAACAACGCCATCTCTTTGTTATTCATTTATTGTTTTTCGCTCGCTAGTTTTCGCAAAGATAAACTCACTTCATTGGAAATTTTGCGTTCGCTCATTTATTGACTCAACAAGTGATCTTGTTAATTAAAAATAAATACGCGTTTTATGATGAACTATATTCTTTTGCTTTTTTTAATGAAATATTTAAGTACTTAATAAATTTTTCAAATGTTCCTTTTTTGTTTATTTATCTCAGTTTCCTATAATTTCATAAAATATAATAATTTTTTAAGATTTTTTTAATTAAATATTTAATTAGTTACGTTTAATCGTATATATAAAAAGAAGAGTACATTTTGATGTCGCCACCAACTGAAGAAGCGGGTCGACCGATTTAAACCAAAATTTCAGGGTACGTTGGGTATGGTCCGTAAATTCAGAAAGAAATCATATAAACCCTTAAGAAATCGGCTATTCTTTTTTTACTCCTTTGTATTGATGTAGCATAAATACATACGATTAAAAAAATACAAAATAGTAGGTATATTTTTTAAGTTAATTCCATAACCTATTTTTTTAAGTGTATTAATCGAAATACTTAACAAACGAAAATACATTTTTTGTTTTTCTTATTTTTCTGTGGTCTTAGAAATTTGCAACCAACTGACTTTAACACTTCGCAAGTTTTGGCAGAATCTCTGAACTTAATTTCAATTTGAATGCCCGCCAGCCATTTTATCTGCTGCTTTTACTTCCATCACTTCATTCTATGACGTTCTGCTGGGACTCAAAGCCACACACTTGCTCGTACGGTTCAAATTCACCGAAAACTTAATGCCCAAATGAATTGAACAGTAGACGAATAAGAGTACATGGCTCATGCATAACAACGCACATTCCACCATCATCCTTACAGACAAACAAGCCGGTATCATAAAAGTAGAATTCAGCACCGGTTGTTTGTACCGTCTTAAATACACACTGCCATATCGGCAGTTATTTGTGTACCGAAAATGTGGCAGTATGGGTACAGCGTGCAAAACAGCTCGAGTCATGTACGAATATGGAAGTGCAGGAAAATACTTGCGGTTTATTTGTATTCTGGTCATCTAGAAATCTAGCAAAGTGCTTCTGGCACCCTGCTAACTTACCTACAACAGTTGAGTAAATTATTTGTTTGCCCATCCAGATACCCGTACCGGATGCTTAAAGTTACAATTATCTTCCACCCAAGTTTCTCTCTTGCTATTTGAACTTTGCACATTTATGCGTCTTAGCCTAATATTTGTTTTGATTCAAACGTCTCGACAACTGAAATTATTAATATTATCATATTGTTATGTATGTTGCGATTATTTGTGTTTAAATCTCTATATCATGAGACCCATGGGCGTACTCTGGAGATGTGAATAACTTAAAATATGCTGCTCATATAGAGTTTAGGATTTACATCTTAAATCATTATATTTGTCTTTGAATTTAGGCATTCTTTTTATTTTTGTTGTTTTCATACGATTGTAGCTCTATCGACATAAATCGAACTTTTGAAGAATTATTGTAGTTTGTTCCCTAAGTTGTAGTTTTATGAGCGCCCCATGAAAATAGCACAATATTTGTTAGTGCTTTATTTGCGCCTGCCTGCATTACCGCTTGTACTATATTTATTCGCATAATATTTGTTTCTAGCTTCTACTGGATTAGTATTTAACTGTGCAAATATTTTTTCAAAGGATTTATTCAATTTAAGGCTGTATTTAAATCGAACTTTAAACCGCAGCAACGATGGTGTTTACATAAATATAATGAAAATTCAACTGTTATTTTTATCACCAATGGTATTTTTTGATGTGGATTTTTGTGCAAAATTAGTTATTTTTTTATATTATACATTGACTTAAATATTTATATGAATATTTTGTAATTTACAAACAAAATATTATTATATTATTCATTAAAATTCAAAGAAAGTTAATATAAAATCGAATTCTGGTGCATTTGGAATTCATGGTAATTTGAGTTGAATTTATTTTGGAGCTTATTGAGATGTCTTTGGTCATTTTAAACACTCAGGTTTACCAGACGCGTACCTCACGCTTAGCAGAGTTGTAAAAAACTGGATTCATGCAATAAAAAAACTGCCACTGAATGCCAAAGAAATGAATTAGTCTTTCAATCATTTTTTGATTTTATGACTTCAAGTTTTTTAAATCAGCAATCATGAAGTCATGACTTTGAAATTGGTAAAAATTTCTTTTGGAGTCTTTTGAATCCTTCATTTTGATTGAAGTTGTACTCCTTGGAGTCATAGATTGCATTCAATTGAAATCAATTTGAAGTCAATAAAATCATGTTTTATTTCACTGAAACTGTAAAATAACTTGTTGTTGTTATTTTTATTTATTTATTTATTTACTTGATTGCTAAACCTTAACAGGTTTTATAGCAATTTTAAAATTATAAAATAAGATATTTAATACAATTCAAAAATATAAAGTATGATTTTGAATGAAATAATGTATTTTTAACAAACTAAAAAGTTTTAGTAAATTGCTTAAAGTATATAATTTTATTAAAGTATAAAAAATAATAGAAAAAAAGTTAAGTCAAAATCGATAAAATCACACAGCAGAGCACGGTTGCGTATTCAAGAAAAACAAGGTCAAGTTAGCAACAATTTTTGTATACGGCGGAGTCGTGTGACAAACAAGGTCTCATACCCAATAAAACACCACTCCAATAGGTATATATATAATATATATCGTTCTGTCTCCCTGAAGCCGGTGAAATCCTGGCTTAACAGGGTGGTTACTCGACAAGCTAGGTCAACTTCACCAAATCAATTTTCATAAAATAAAGAAAACCAGTTGCGAACGCAGGCTCCAAGACAAACTAGGTCTTATCGGCCACACATATTAATATATTACAAATCGATCTAACGTAGTGTTTCAAGAGGTAAAAAGACACCAAGACACCACGGTACCGTCGACAAGTGTAGTTACAATCATCATGAAGATATGAGGCAACTGAAGATCCCAGGTTTAGGTCCATTCAGATTACTTATATGTTTATACACCAAAATTTTCCATTTTACGCTTAGGTCCATTTATCCATTTAGATTGTTATATTAATGTGTTTACAAATCACCAGATGCATCAGATATATGTTTGAAAGAACTTTACATAATCAACGACGGTACTGCAGGTAATCTATAATTTTATGTTTGATTGAGTCCATGGATTCACTTAAGGATATAACATCAGATACAAAATTAAAATCACCGCAAGCGCTTCTAAGAGGTTCATTTTGCAAATAATTAGTTCTACAAAAGTTCATGTGGAGTAACTCAAAAGATCTTCTAGGACGAAGAGGAATATTAAAATATATTTTACTCAATAAATATGGACTGTTTACATAGCCATGTAAAAGTTTTATAATCCAACAAGCATTTATCATAATTCTCCGATTTTTTAAAGAAGGAAGATTTAAGAGTTGTAACCGATATTCATAAGGTGGTAAGTGTAAATCAGTATTACAATAAAGATAGCTTAAGCAAAACAAAAGAAATTGTTTCTGCACTGATTCAATGTCGTCTATGTAACAACCGTATCGTGGGCACCAAACAACTGAAGCGTATTCTAAGATAGGCCGCACTAGGGAAGTGAATAAGGTTTTCGTTATGAAAGGATCATTAAACTCTTTTGCCCAACGTTTAATAAATCCTAAAGTACTATTTGCTCTATTTATTATTTTATTTACATGAATATTAAAGCGTAGTTTAGGATCCATTGTAACTCCAAGATCATTGAAGCTATCTAAGGACTCCAATGGATAACCACATATTTTGAAGGTACATTTAATTGGTGGTTTGCGCGAGAAAGACATATGCTTGCATTTCTTCATGTTGAGGTTCATACGGTTTGTTTTGCACCAGTTATGAAGATGATCTATGTCGGCTTGCAAAAATGCAGCGTCATTATCATTTTTAAAAGAAAGGAAGAGTTTGACGTCGTCAGCAAACATTAAGATGCTAGAATGCATTATGACAGATGGCAAATCGTTTATAAAAAGTAGAAACAGAAGAGGCCCAAGATGACTTTCTTGAGGTACTCCTGAAGTAACAGGAAACTCGTGTGATTTCTTGAGCTTAAAAAGAACAGATTGTGTTCTATTGCTTAAGTAAGATTCAATCCACTTTACCAACGGTATAGGAAATCCAACAAGATGTAATTTTAAGATCAGAAGTTTGTGATTTACAACGTCAAAAGCTTTGCTAAAATCCGTGTAAATAACATCACGGTTATTAAAACAAGTATCGCCTGTGCTCGAAATTCGAGCAACTGTCGGTAAAGTAGTGAACAAAAATTAAGACTTACGTAGCACATGTTGAGGCACTGTAGCGAAGATTTTTTTTTGTTTTAAGATTGAACCAACGCTCAGGGGATGCCCCCAATAAATGTATAAGCATTATGTTGATTCGGAAGATGGGTGATAGTTAGTTGGAGGGTGAATAGATGGAGTTGTGTCGGTGAAGATTTGCTTTAAATTTGCACAGCTCAAAACTGCCGGGAAACACGTTCAACCTTAATGTGCGACTAAAAAACGAATTATCTCGGTAATGCTAGGTTCTGTTGGACATCGAGGAAATGGTAAAGGAATGGGCTTAAACAGCTGCGAGTAGACCTGTAAAACACACGAACTGGTGGCGTCAGGCCATTTATCTCCCTTGAACACTTCCCGTGGTAGTACCTATACAGAAGGCTGAGGCAACCAACATTACGTCGATGCCCAAGAGTGTTGAGAGAGGATGAAGTGCTTTCATCCCCTATCAAATATATCGCACGACGTTGAATTCGATCCAGAAGCTCCAAATAAGATCTTGAAGCCCCTGCCCAAAAGTGTGAGTTGTACTCCATTTTCGGCCTGATAAATGAGGTGTAAATAATGCGAAGATCAGCAGAAGTGAAATATTTTTTGCACCGTTTTAAAAAACCTTGCCCGCTTCTTTCGACACATCGAAAATATGATCATTCCAACGAAGATCAGATTAGATCAATATGCCCAGAACTTCAACAGTGGCTGATTCCACAAGATCCACACCATTCATATTGAGGGGAGCTAAAGGGCAATCCATTCGCTTGTGGGTTGACAGACAGCACTTGGTCTTGCTTGCATTGAACTCTACTCTATTGGCAAGACCCCACTCGGAGATTGTTTGTAGATCATTAAGGAGTGTCTCATTCATTCATATTTTGTCTTTTTCTCTCAATCTCCATAAAGAGCTTGGGCGTTTTTTTGAATGAATATGAATAACAAATTCTACTGTCGTCCGCAAACGAATGTATTGGGTTGAACATCAGCGACAGAAGGTCGTTGATAAAACCAGGAACAAGGTTAACGATACAACTGAGCCCTGCGGTACTCCTGCGTTGATGGCGTGCTCCTCAGACGAAATACCGTCAACTACGACACGAATCGATCTGTCCTTGAGGAAACACGTGATCCATCGAGCAAAGCTCTCACCAATTATGCAACAAGTTTCGACAAGAGCGCTTTATGCCACAGTCGGTCAAACGCTTTTGAAATATTTAGAGCAACAATCCTGCTCTCGCCGAAAAATTGAGCGAAAAAGTGAAAAGAAGTGAACGTTCTTCGGTTAAGAACACCATAAGATCACCAGTAGAGCAAACCCTACGGAAACCATATTGATGGTCACTGAGCAGTTGGTTGTGCTCCAGATAATTTATAACAATGAAGTTTATTACGCTCTCCATAACTTTGGAAACTTAGAGCATATCGCATAGGTTGGTAGTTTGCAGTGTTCGTGGCATCGCCCTTTTTAGGTACCGGCTGGAAAGGTTGCAAAAGGCCGAGCCAGCGAAGAAGCACACATTTAAAGCACAATTGGCGGTATGTTAACAGGGTCGGAGGCTTTGTTTACGTTGAGATTTGTAAGGACCCTTTTAACTGCGCTCGTTCGATAGAAGATCTCCTGCATTGCAGAAGATCCACTCCCAATAAAGGGCAGTGGCTGATTGCTATCCGAGAGAGTGGAATTTCGTGCAAACAATCTAGCCAATAGGTTCGCTTTGTCAGCCGAGTCAGTGAAGATATGGTCATCTTTTAAAAGAGTTGTAATCGATGATGCTGTCGGATTCTTCATTCTTTTAACAAATGACCAAAACTTTTTGCTACCTTTCGGGAATAGAAGAACCTGCTCTTGAATGCGAGCTTCGTGCAGAAACTTTTTGTGTATTAAAATTGCATTACAGCGATTCCTTGCCTCAATGTGAAGTCTTTTTGTATTAGTATTCTTGTTAGAACGCCAATTCTGAAAGGCTTCCTCTTTAGACCTGACTGCAATCCTGCAAATCTCATTAAACCATGAGTGATCTTTTGGTATAATGCTTCTCATCTTATTGGGAATGACCGCATACCCAATAAAATAATTTCTTGTACCATGACAGCCGCGGCATTTCCATTTCTATCAGCGAAACATAATTTCCAATTGAATTTGCGGTAAAAATTATTTAACGCAGTCCAATTTGCCTTTTTACAAAACCATGTATTCCATCAAAATCTATTAACTACGCACATCAGTTGTAGCAGAATTAAGCAAAGAAATAGCGTAAAACCGTTGCTTGTTGCTCAGAGAAAAAGTAATGTTTTAACTCCCTCTCTCTCGTATCAAATGCATACGCAACTTGCTCTCATCAATTACATTAATTATCGGTCGCTATCACGGCAAATGAAAAAAAAAACTGTATAGTTCTACCTTCTACTGCAAATACTAGCGTATGCTTAAAGCAGAAGTCATTATCAGTTGCTAATGAATGCATTAGTAAAATAAAAATAAAGTAAAAGTTAAATTAAAAAAAAATGGAAATTGATGAAGTAAGTAAATATGGAATTATTGTTTTATTTTAATTTTTTAATGCTTAAATGTTTACAGCTAACAAACAGTGATTCTTTTTCTTTAAATGACCATATTAATAGCAGTTTTATTAACGCCGCTATAAAAGTAAAAATTGTGAGCGGCGATTTTAATCTTATTACTTTTTTTTAAAGCTAAATGTTTTTACATTCAAACATTAATAATTAATAAATATATATTACCACACATAAAGTATAATTTTTTCAAATTTTTTGGGTTTTTGTTATCTCTTTTTGAATGGTTTTTGTTTTTAATAAAATATACATTTCAATTAAAGCATACAACTGCAAATTCATCTTCTAAATTACTGAAATTATGTATTAAGTATTTCAAGTACTTGCCAACTTGTACTCCTCTTGCAAGTTATTTTTATGTGCATAACTAATACGCGATAGACAATTTATTATTTGTTTTGCTTTAAACCGGTTTTTCATTTACGCACACTACCCTTAATTTTCACTTACGCCAACGCTATCCGCAAATGCGAGTGAGAGAACGAAAGTAATTGCGATCCCCACAAATGTTTTGTACAGCGATTCAAATGTAATTGTGCAGCCCTTTAATGCATGTCACTTTGTGGAGAAAAAGTGGGTTCCTTCACTAGTTGAATCAATTGATTCAATTCAGCAAATAGCTCAACAGTAGCCAAGCAGGGTTGTGGACATTGAAATCGCCTGCTACAAAGATCTCACTGTCAGGAAACAACCCCATAATATGCGTAATCGAATCAGAGAGAGATTCCAGTCTGTTAAAAGTGGGCTCCCTCCCAAGATTCATACTTCTATAAATAAAGCAGAAATGTAGCAAGTGCGAGCGAAGCCTGAACCTAACCCACATTGAGCTAAACTCTGGATCGGTCACGTTCAGACTCCTCTCACACTGGTACGTTATATCCGTTCTTATAAAAAGATGCCCCTATGCAAAGAAAACAAAGGCAGTAAGCGATACCCAGGTATGTGCAAATCCAGTGGATCTGCATCCTCGGCTACCTGGGTCTCGCTCAGTGTCATTATTTGAGTCCTATGTAGAGTACAATGTACATAGACCGAGAAAAAATCGCTCTTAGTCCACGAATATTGCAAAATCTATGCGAAAATGACCCGACATTTCCACACCATGCAAAAATCACACAAATAAGATCATGTAAGGTACCTTACGTACCTTACCGTACGACTAAAAAACGAACTATCTCGGTAATGCTAGGTTCTGTTGGATAACTAGTTAGTTACGGCTGAAAGCAAATTGCACAACATGAGCAATACAAAAGTACTGAAGCAAGTGTTATACCTTTACTTCAGCACAATTTAGCCCACTGTACAACCCTACTTACAAACGTAACTAATGGGAGAGGATAGTGAAGAAAACGGACCGAAAATACAACAACAATAACTTACACAGCGAGGAACATAGAAAAGCCCCTCGCGTGGTCAGCAAAAAAACTCAAATGCTGTCCAGCGATGTTGATGCTGCAGCTGGCGGCTCTCTGCAAAACAGGTTTTGCTGCTGAGTTGCTGTTGATGTGGTTGCTGGAGTTATGTGTTGTTGTTGTTTAAGTTTATTTCTTTTTGAGTGTTTGCTTTTTCTTATTCTTTCTTTTAAACACGCTTTATTTTTTATTGTAATTTATTTTTTTTTTAATTTTTATTAAATTAAGTTATTCTAGTTAGTTAGTTAGTTAGTTTGTTAGTATAATATCGTATTTTTCAGACAAAAAACATTTTTCGCACTTGACGGAGATTGAAACAAATAACACACGACGGAACATTTAATCGCAACAATAGCAATGAACTGCATAATTAAAATTAAAATTATAGTCGGGGACGGACGGACGCATGTCTGCGCCCTTTGAAATCACGAACTCAACTCACAAGATTTGAAAAAAAACAGAATATTAAGGATGCATAGAGTAGATGAAAGCACTTGTATGAAATTTTTGCAGCGTTGAAGTTTGAGTACTTGAACGCAAACCCTTTACTATTGTCGCATAAAAATAAACACAAACTTTATGTTTCAAACCCCGAATATTTAATCGAAACATGTCTAAATTACAATGAAATAAAATTATCAACACTGTCTCATTAAATCTGCGTCCTATTTTTAAATTGAATCGTGCACTTTTATTTAGAACCCCCTTTATTTTGTTTTGTCTCAGCAACTCTGTTCAATATAGCGAATGTGTGGCTTTTTGACGTAGAATTACGTCTTACAGCGCTATTTGTATGGGGGTCATTTTCACAAATTTTTTTAAGCACATTTAAGGATTTAAGTGGACACTTTTGGGTATATCTACAGCCTTTAATACTCATCGTACAAAGAAAAAATATATGCCAAAATATCAATTAGAGTACGAATGAAACGAATGTCTAACTTTGGGTTTTGTCACCTCTTAATAAATCCACAAAATAGCAAAATCTAAGAAGAAAAAATTTATGTATGTATTCGTATGAGAAAAGTTACACACAAGCTGCTTCAGTAGCTGCTTATGCTGTTGTTAGGGTTGTTGGTTTGGTTGTTGTTGGTTTGGGAAACGAGTTTAAAGGCTTGAATGCTTCTGAAAATTGGGGCAGTTAAATGAATTAAGATTGTGAGCTTTAGATCAAGTGAGTTTTCAAGAAGGCAACAACAGCAACAACAACTCTGTATATAGAGTCAATCACTTAGCTGACTAGACAGTCTGTTTCGGAAATCGCTACATATTCCTCTTCAGTAGTCTTTGAGTGATTAAGCTGTGATCAACTCACTGTTTAAACTAGCATATGAATGTACAGATTCTCTAATTCATTCTTATGAATTGTATGGCTGCTAATCATATGACACTTCAAAGCAGTAGGCCATTTTAGATCACCGCCATCAACTCTATCAAGGGTTGCCATCTGTTCTAGTTGCTTCTTCATTTATTTCAATATTCATTGGTGTTCGATTGTTTGTCGAAATGCACCATAGAAATGAAACGAGTTTTTGCTTCGCCAGAAGCTAGTGTTCTAACTGAAAGGTGGCTATTTTCACAACCAAATGTTCAATTACACATGACTTTGACCGAAAAATCGATCAATTATTAGATTATTTAATTTATTTGACATTTATTAAACTTATTTGGCCGTGCTCTGCCATAGTTAAGTTAATTAGTTTTTTATGATCTATTGAATAATTACATGAATTAAGATTGTGAGCTTTAAATTTTTTAACATTTTCTTTTACCGAATGGTAAGTTTTTAGTGACTTAACAAAGGTTTAAAATTTGGCTGGCCTACCTCTCTCCAAAGGTAGGTAGGTAGGTAGGTTTTAAAACACATTCATTGTTTTGGCATGCAGAAAAATTCAAATTTGTACAACTTTCGGGCTTACAAAGAATCGAGTAGATCTGATATTTCCTGAAACTTTGGCTCGCAAATATGTGGGCATTAGGTCCCTCGATTTATGATTTAAATTTGGTTGGCCTACCTCACTTCTAACTGATTTTAGAACACATTCATTGTTTTTGCACGCATAAAAATTCCAATTTATAATACATTCATGTTTTAAGGTATCGAGATATATATGAATATGAAGCATCTGTTTTTTCCTAATACTTTGCTTTGCAGATATGTGTGCATTAAGTCCCTCGATTTATGATTTAAATTTGGTTGGCCAACTTCACTCCTAAAGGATTTTAGAACACATTCATTGTCTTGGCATGCAGAAAAATAAAAAGTTATACAACTTTCATGCTTATAAAGAATCGAGTAATGTAGTATAAATGTTGAAGATCTGTTATTTATTGAAACTTTGGCTTGCAAATATGTTAAACATTAAGTCTGTCAATTAATTATTTAAATTGGGTTGGCCTACTTCACTCCTTAAGGATTTTAGGACATATTCATTGTTTTGGCATGCAGAAAAATTCCAATTTTGTTTAATTGTTTGTGCTAGAAAAATTAATGTGGCGAATTCATTTTTTTGGCATGATAAACAAATAAATGAAACACATTCAATGGTTTAAAACTGCAACAGATCTGATCCGCATTCCTATTCCATGTGTTGATACAATGTTTCTTTTATAAAATGGCCTCAGAAACAGCAATAAACCCAAAATCGAATTTTTTCACATACATGGTTTTGGCACGCAGGTAACGATATATAAATACATATCAGTTGCTTTCGTTTTTGTCGTTTGTTATTGGTTTTGTTTATTTTCAGCAAGATAAATATCCCACTAGGAAATGTGAGCATTCCCGGATGTTACCAGAAAACATTCCATGGAATGTAGGAAGCATTCCCCTTTGTTGCACACTCCATTGCTTTTTTTACATAGCATGTCATTAGAGGGAAACATTCCTCCCCACTTTGTTAAAAAGTCATGTGGAAACATTCCTCTCCCTTGTTATGAAAATGGATTCGGCCAGGATTCGAACCCGGGACCCCTGAGCGACAGTCGAGCGCGCTACCACTAGACTATCGAATTCTACAATAAGCGGCTAGAAAACAATGATATTAATATTTTCTATTGTCATTGCTTGACAAAAAATAAAAGTTTCCACATGCATTCTTAAAGAAGCGGTTTGGAAACAATATAAATACAAAGCTACCCTTAAGCTTCCAAAAGATGCGTTGGGGAAACAATATTAATACAAAACTACCCTTAAGCTATCAAAAGATACGGTGGGGAATGTTTCTTTATCACTTTTAGATGGAAGCCTTCCGATTTTTCCTGGAGGGATAATACAGAATACAGATGCGTGTAGCTACAGAGCCATGTATTAATACTATGTAGGTTTGCGCATGCGTTACTAACAGAGCTGTAAAAGAATGCATTCAATTTGATTTTATTCACAAAAAAGTGAATCAGTGAATAACGAAATAAGAATGCAATCTATGAATGCAAAATTGATTTATAAATAAAATTTTTTATTCACATTCATTTTTAAAAAAATTATTAATAATTCATTTTAATTGTTCGTTTTGGTTATTCAGAATAATGAATCATTTTTTATTCATTTGAATGCTATCCACAAAGAATGCAATTCACAAAGAATTTCAGAATTTTCAGTTATTCTTTTTTTATTCATTATACATTTTTTATTCATTATTCTTTTGTTATTCATTATTAATTTTTTATTCATTATTAATTTTTTATTTATTATTCATTTGTTATTCATTATTCATTTTTTATTCATTATTCATTTTTAATTCATTATTCATTTTTTATTCATTATTCATTTTTTAACCATTATTCACTTGTTAATCATTATTCATTTTTTATTCAAGATTCATTTGTTATTCATTATTAATTTTTTATTCATTATTTATTTGTTATTCGTTATTCATTCTTTATTCAGTATTCATTTGTTATTCATTATTAATTTTTTATTCATTATTAATTTTTTATTCATTATTCATGTTTTATATATTATTCCTTTGTTATTCATTATTCTTTTTTTATTCATTATTCAGTTTTTATTCATTATACATTTTTTATTCATTATTCATTTTTTAATCATTATTCATTTGTTATTCATTATTCTTTTGTTATTCATTATTAATTTGTTATTCATTATTAATTTCTTATTCATTGTTCATTTTTTATTTATTATTCTTTTGTTATTCATTATTCATTTTTTATTCATTATTAATTTTTAATTCATTTTTCATTTCTTATTCATTATTCATTTATTATTAATTATTAATTTTTTTAGTCATTATTAATTGTTTATTCATTATTAATTTGTTATTCGTTTTTCATTTTTTATTCATTATTAATTTTATTTATTATTAATTTTTTAATCATTATTCAATTTTTATTCATTATTCATTTGTTATTTATTATTTCTTTTTTATTCATTATTCATTTGTTATTCATTATTTCTTTTTTATTCATTATTCATTTTTTATTTATGACTTAGGACTAAAATGAATAAAAAAATTAATAAAAAATAAGAAATGAATAATGAATAAAAAAATGAATAATGAATAAAAAATTAATAATGAATAAAAAATTAATAATTAATAAAAAATTAATAACGAATAAAAAATGAATAAAGAATAAAAAAGAATAATGAACAACAAATGAATAATGAATAAAAAATAAATAATGAATAACAAAAGAATACTGAACAAAAAAGAAAAGTTGAAAATTCGGAATTTCTTTGTGAATTGCATTCTTTGTGAATAGCATTCAAATGAATAAAAAAAAATATTTATTATTCTGAATAACGAAAATGAATAATTAAAATTAATAATAAATCATTTTTAAAAATTAATGTGAATTAAAAATTTTATTTAGAAATCAATTTTGCATTCATTGAATGCATTCTTATGTAGTTATTCAGTTGTACTTAAAATTCTGAATATGAATGCCGATTTTACAGCTCTGGTTACTAAGCATTCGTTGTGCTTTGAAAACTCTATTAATTTTTTAAATACCATAATAAATTATATTTTATATTATGCGTTATATATTTTTTTTCTATATTAAAAATATGTATATTTTTATAACTCAAATTCATATTTTAAATAATTTTTAAAATATACATATCGCTCACTTCATGCAAGACTGTCACAACTCAAAATATAGTATTTTTAAGGAGAGCCTCATGAAATTTTGAAATAACATTACGACCAAGAAAGGTAGACTTAAAACTGTTAAGAATATTTATAGGCCATTATATTTCTTACCAAAAATATGATAAATTTTTCATTTTGCATCAATAGTGAATTTTTAAAAAATATTTTTGCAAGTATCTGTTTGACTTGTGACATTATTACTACAAAAACCCATGTTAAAAAATGTTTCCATTTGAGTTCTGACGATTTTGCTATAATATGATAACATACTTTTGAGTTAGAGAGATGTCACGTTTTGAGTTGTTACCTTATTACTACAAAAAATATTAGGTTACTTGCTTGGATTTTTATTTAAAAAATGGCTTATGATATAAAGTGACGTCATCAAAATAGTAAAACATTCACGACTTCAAAAACAACTAAACATGGCTGTGGGGATATATTTACTTCGACCCATTCGAAGATAATTCCGAATAAAATGTTAAAATAATAAAATGTTAAATGCAGAACTGGCAACATAAAGTTTAAAAAATATGTTTACGAAATTTTCTTAAAAGGAAGATTTATGAATTCGCAAAATTAATATATTGCTTTCAATTAATTTTTGTCTGCTAATCAAACTTCTAACAACTATTGAAGTGAAAGTGAAAAGTTTTTGGTTATATGTATGTGAACAATTTTGTATACAGTATAAATCAATTTATTGCAATCGTCCTAACCTGAGGTGGGGCAAAACAAGCACTCACACAATAAACAAACACTTACGGTTGGGTAGCTCCTCCATGGTTGGTTGGCATGTTTGCGTGGATTCGCATTCAAAAATTAAATCCCTTAAAAGAGTAGGATCAACTTTTAGTTTTAACTGATTTTTATTTTTATTTTTTTTTTTATTTTGTTTACCAAAAGCTTAAATGTCATTTTGTTGGAGTAGTGACAAAATCTTTGCTGGCTGATGGGATCCATTGGTTTCATGGTTTGGTCTGTTTGGTGAAACGAACTTTTTGGCAACAAAAGCCATAAGCTTAACTTATCGGAAAAAAAAATAAAAAAGGATATAGGGTTAGAGGATGCAGCTAACAAGCTCAACAGTTTTTGTCGCTTTCACATCGCTTTTAAGCTAGATAAGTTTCTAAGCAAGTGTCAAAAGTAACTTTTTCTAACAACACAGGTAAGTATTTATGTGTTAATGAATGTTTTTTTATATTGGTATCTATAAATTTGTTTAGAAATACTTTTGGTGACAAAGGTTTTTTTCTAAGTTCTGAATTGCTAGATTTCCAATTTTTTATAATTAAATTACTCCCTCGTTTATAATATAAATGACAACTTTGGAGTATTTGACACTAATACATCTGACCCAAAGAATTTTTTCAGAAGAGGCTTTCAATATTTTTAGCCTATGTTCTATATGCTATATAATTATATTTAATGTATATAATTATAATTATCTTGTGGATCGTTTATTTGAAAGTAGCGTAAAGTAATTAAAAACAAATTAGAAATAACATTGTTTCTTAATTTTGCATTTTCTTTACTCGACTATTTTTTAAACCATTTCGAAAATTTTTCATTTGTTCTACACTATTCTCGAAAAAATTCTAACCTGTGAAATTGCAACGTGTCTTTTCTACTAGTAAATGTTGACTTCAGAAAGTGGAAAAAGTGCAGAATTCTTGCTCTCTTGCTCTCTCTCAAGATCGATAGTTAACAAATTCTGCCCTCAAATGCTACAGATGTATGCAGAAAAAAGTGGCACGTAAAAAAACTAACATAACTTTTAAGATTTCATTCAAGTTCTTTTATGGAACATGTCAAGATTGATTTGAAAATTTGTTTGCAAAAGACGTCAGTAAATTAATACAAGGTATCAACAAATTTTAGAAGTTAATGGACTTCAAATATGATTCCTTTCTAGAAATTTAAGCCAAATGATTTTGAATTTGCTTAAAAATTTAAATTTGACAGGGCAGACAATACAGGATTACTAAAAAATTTTGCATCTATTTGACATTTCTCCACAAAGATCAACTTAACATTTTTTTACGTTCATGTCACAATGCATAAATGTTGCACTCTCTTAAAAAAACCCAATCAACGCGAAAACAGAAAGCGATAACAATGTTAAATTTAGAAAAGTTATGACACAAAAACAGAATACCCTCTATTATAACTTTAATGGCGATTGAAAACTTTGAAGCAAGATTTCTCGAAATTTTGAAATTAGACTTAAGCTATTATTGCTTATCGACACAGATATTTTTTAAGCAAAGTTATCAAAATTTAAAACTACTTATTTTAAAAAACTTGAAAATGTACGCAAAAACCAATCAAATAATCGAGCCGAGCTGAAAGCGCGTCAAGTTAAAAGCAGCTGATTGCGCGTATAGTACGCGCTTACCCAGCGGCGGATGGCTACCTGTTGCAGATGGCTACTGTTGGTTTGTTTTTATGTATAACTTTTCTGTTTTGTTTATTTTCGAAGCTTTAAAAATGTCACGTGATTTCGCGTGTGCTTCTTGCTTTCCTCAAACCAGCAGACAACTAGTCAAGAGACGAAAATGTAAAAAAATATGCTGAAAGGCACTTTAAGCCACTGTAAGTCGCTTTAAATCACTTTAGATATCATGCTGTTCCAGCTTGTTTCGACTTTTTCGCAATTGTTTGTGCTGTTTTTTATTGCCTTGTTGCTGCATTTTTATTTAAAAAATTTTTTTAAGACAGAACAGGGAAAAAAGAACATAAAAAATAGTGGGGGGGAAAGTCAATCGGTTAAATAAGCGACTCATTGAAAGGCTTTATATACATTTGCCCGAATTCGGACCTTACACGTTCAATCATTGAACATCAATTACTTATATGTGTTAGTAAATATTTGTTTGTATGCATTACACAGACTCGTTGATGGCTTCATTGATCTTCAAACCCGGTGCGCCAAAGTAACTTAAACTAGCCACAGTAACTTTAAACGCTTTTTTCTCGAAACATACTTTTTCAAAACGGGCCACACTCCGCAAAAAACTAATCGACCGATTTTAATTTTTTTTTTTTTTAAATTATTTATAATATAATTATACACCCCATTAACCAAAATTAGGGATTTTGGACTAGTTTTAATATATGTTACAAAAAAAAATTATTTAAACTAATGATGTATAATTAACATGCATTTTTTTGTCTATATAATACACTTTTTTAGGCCACATCTTCTAAAATATGCCTTACTGTCAATCGCTTTTGCCCAAAACCTCCCTTAAGAAAACACACCACAAGGTATCCAGGCATATTTATTAGTTTGCTACTAAAAATAATAGTATCCTAAAAATTTCTTTGTTTTCAAAGTAACAAATATTATTTATCAGCCTGGAACATTTACTTAAATGAAAATAGCATGAAAGGCACGTAAGTAATAATATAAGCAGGTAAAAACTCAGAAAGGTCAGAAAAAAACCAAAAAAAAAGTGGGCGCATGAATTTGATATTTAGTAAAAATACTATATGAAATAGTCTACATGTTTAGCCACGATATCTTATTTCATTTTCGAAACTTTCAAGTTATTTATAACAAATTTTTTTTACTAGGGGTATTCACTAATATGTCAAATATCAAATGCAAATGTGATATGTTGCATTTGACCTTGTATTGTGTATTTTTGTAGTGTTGAAAATACATCCCTGTAGCAGAAATATAACGATGAAACCCTATTATATTCTTTGAAAAAATTTCGTTGTATGTGTGATCAGCTGATCGCAAAAGCATTTCTACTCAACCCAGAGGAAGCTACCGGGTGCGCTGTAAGTTAATTTAATAAAAATTATTATAATTTAGTGCTTCGTTTCAATTTTCTTATGATTTCCTACAGTTAAAAGATGATTTGAATTTATATTTCCAAACAAAAGTACACACAAAAATCAGCTGGTTTTATAAATACGAGACTTTATTGAAGGTTCGTTCACAATAACTTGCTAATATTGTATATTTTATACAAATTTATATCAAATACACCACATCCTGAATATCCCTATTGTTAAATCATGTTTTACAACAAGCCCAAGCAAGATTACGATAACTGGGGCGCCGGAAATGTCAATTGACTCGTGAAGTGCTTTAAGTAAAAATGGGAATATAAAGTATAAATCGATTATCGATTTGTTTTCGGGTTATCTTCATTGATCTTGTAAGGAAATTTGCTTTAGTTTTCTTATTACATTATATATTTTTCTTATTATATTAGTAATGAAAACGGTATCATTTTAAAGATAATAAAAAATAAAAAAAATAAATTGGAAATTTCAGCCCTAGAAACGATTTTGACCGAGCTTCTATTGATCAATTGTGTTGTGTGAGTCATTAAATGTTTGAACACAAGTGATCGAGAACTAGATCTAAGAATTTAATGCCAACTCCGAACGGCTTATGTTCTCAAGAAGCTTTACATGTCATTTTTTACTCTCTAAGTTTTGGCATTGTTTGCAGAGCGGTGACCACCGAACAGAAAAATGAATTCAATTGAAATAACATTCTGTCTAAGCTGGGTATTGAACCCGGGCTACCGCGGTTCCCTAACTTAGGGGCCACGCACTCTACCCACTAGGCTACGACCACCATAGATAAAGATAATACATTAAGCTTTTCTAAAAATTTTAAGTTTATGAAATTCGTTCAGACAGTCACACTTTATATCTATTTGTATGTAAAAGTAACATTTTTCTTTACATAAAACCGTTGTTTTCTCAAAAAGTATCGTTATTACTGTAGATTATGGAAAGCTAATTATTAACATTGAAAATTTACTTTTCATTTGGTATAAAATTTTTTATTGTGTTTTTTTTATGATGAAATGATTTGCCCTTGTACGTAATTTTGTTATTTCAATCATATGAAACTTAGTTGTTCTGCTTTCTTACACAATATTTCCTTAAATCATCAAAAAGGAAATAAAGAACTGCGCTTAAAGCAACATTGAAGCTGTAGTATTTATATGATTTTATAGAATTTTTCAGCCCGTGAAAAAATTTTATATTTTTAACCGTTTAGTTTTGGTCTGGTTCATAATTGGCTTCAATTTTATTAAGTCAAATATATTAACTTCGCTTATGTCATTAACAAATGCAAAAATTATATATAGTTTTATATATCAAATAAAATTTATTTTCGAGTTATCGATTTCTTAAGATAATTTTCTTTTTATAAGATCATTTAGAAAAACTGGCTAAATTTTTCTTATAATATAACCGATATTCATCAGTTTATAAAACGGTTTGTATTACCATCCGAATGTCGTAGAAAATGGTTTCATCTCTAATTTTTATCGAAAATTATTCTAAAACAGCACTTCTATAGGAGAATAAAGAAAAACAAAACAAATAGCTGTAAGCAATCAGAGCATTTTTACTCTTAAAATTAATTTAAGTAATTAATTAATATTTATTTTGCAGATGGATTCTAAAAAATAAATTATAATCAGAATTCTAATGGCCGTTCCAACAAATCTGCACTTAAAGAAAATGCAAAATAAAATTAACAGAGCACTACTGTCAAACCGAATAACAATTGCTTCGTAATGCTATGTTCACACTGAGAGCTAAATGCGCATTTAAAGCATTTTCTATATATATTTGTCCCTGTTACTCCTACAACGAGTAATGCTATGTTCACATTGAGAGTTAAATGCGCATTTAAAGCATTTCCTATATATATTTGTCCCTGTCACTCCTACAACGAGTAAAGGGCCGTTCGTAAATGTGGATTTCGTAAATGCGCATTTAGCTCTCAGTGTGAACATAGCCGTGAGAACATGGTATAACCTTTTACAAAATTGTCAAGTCAATACAGTTCGTTGTGTTTTTTATATTTTAGAGTTATTTGTATGTAAAAGTAAAATTTTTGTTCACATAAAACCGCTTTTTTTCTCAAAAATTACCGTTATACCGCTATGGATTACAGAAAGCTAATTATTAAAGCTTCAAAATTAATCTTTTATTAAAGATACAACATTTGTGATTTATTTAATTTTTATGGTACAATTTTAAGATGGAATGATTTGCTCTTAAGCATAGTACTCTGTTCAGTTTCATGTGAAATTCCACTTAAATCTCCATACTAAACGTGACAGCTGCGAAACAAGAGTGGAAATTTTCACAACATGTTCGTCAGAGCAGTACTATGTTCCGCTGCGTGAAATTAGCGCAACATGTTTCTGAGCAAAATTTTTTCACGACAATTTAATTGTACGGCCTATTTATTTTGAAGTGAAAAGAGAGAGATCATATGAAATGTCCCAACTTCTCAGAGAGACTCCTCTGAGACGTTGCCATAGGAATTCCTCGCAACAATCTTTAAGTCAGAAATTTCACGCAAAAAATAAATAGATGTTGCCAGTGAAATTTCACGCAAACGAACAGAGTACTAGGCTTTATACGGTATGTTGTTCTTTTATGCATATGTACCTAAGTGGTTCTGCTTTTTTTCTCCCTATTTCATCATAATACCATTACAATAAACAACTGTGCTTAACGCAACATTTTTGCTGTAATATTTATTTGAGTTCATAGGATTTTCCAGTCAGTGGAAAAAATTTTAAACTTTTAGCTGATCAGTTTTTGTCAACAGTTTCTATTTTATTAAATTAAATAGTTAATCTTCGCAACAAACATATTAAACTTAAAGTTAATTCCGATATGGATTTTTATATATGAAATAAATGATCAAAATCTAGGCTTTAAATATAAAAAAATGTTTTGAGAACAATATTTGATAACTTGATACTGCAAAATTTTGAGAACATAACTGTTTTATCACTAATTACAAGTAAAAAAATATATAAAACTGCTCACAAAATTCAATTTGTTGCTAAAATTTATTTAAGTTGTATTTGTTCCAATAGATTATTTAATTCTCTTTAAAATTACATATCAATTTTATATATATATTAGGGCGGGTCAAATTCTGGCTCAGCGAAATTCGTAAAATACATGTAATTTCAAGACTTTTTCTCCACTACAGCATATACAAATTCTGAAAAAAAGCTGTGCGGACTTTCGTAAATAGATTCATACACATACATTCATACATTCATATTTTATAATTGAGAACAAAATCTATTTACGAAAGTCCGCACAGCTTTTTTTCAGAATTTGTATATGCTGTAGTGGAGAAAAAGTCTTGAAATTACATGTATTTTACGAATTTCACTGAGCCAGACCTCCAAAAAATTCGTCCATACAAATTGACCCGCCCTAATATATATATATATATATATATATTAGATAATGGTACAGATATATCTTGTACCAAGCAAAAAATTTTTAAAAATCGATACCTCGATAACGAGATGAGGCATTAATTTTTTGTTCAACCAAACATTTTTTTTTAACAGAAAAACACTTTCGAATCGCGGCACCTCAGTTATCTCAATAGCATGGCTCACATGGTCCTACATGTTGTCACGCATTGCAGGACAAGCCTCGTATTTGACCGTTCGAACGCTCGATACAGCCGACTGACAACATGTTATCTTGAATTTGAAATATTTTAAATTCAAGGCCATCACGCCAGGCATGACAACATGTAGGGTCATGTGAACCCCGCCAATCGTGCCCAAGACCATCATATTGTTAAATGATAAATCATCATATGGTAAAAATAGTTTTATCCGAAATAAAATAAAGAACTTGTATGATCAAGTATCAATGTGGAAAAATATAAAAAATTACATATTAAATAAAAAAATAAATGAGATTACGGAGGTTCATTTTGGAACTGATAAAGTGAGTGATAGTTTATTAATAGCAAAAAAATTAAATGAATACTTTGCAAAAAGCGTTGAAGAAATCAACAAAACGATTCCGGTATATCCATACACAAATCTAGTTGAAAGAAATAGTAATGTATTTAAATTTAAAATGATAACGAAAAACGAGCTTGAAAGTGTAATTAAAAAAATTAACTCTAAAAAGGATTATTATTTCGTAAGTAAAAGGATGATACTAGATGCGTGTCATTTGATAGGTGAAAATTTAGTATCTATTATTAATAAATCATTGGAGTCAGGAGTCTTACCTAGTTCCTGGAAAGAAACGATAGTGGTTCCTATAGAGAAAGTAATACATACAAAAAAGGCAAATGAATTTCGACCAATAAACATGATCTCGATTGAAGCTAAAATAATAGAAAAGATAGTGAATATACAATTAGAAAATTTCTTTCATAACAATAACTTAATATCAGAGTACCAATCAGGGTTCCGGAAAAAACATAGTTGTGAGTCGCTTATTAATTTAGTAATAATGAATTGGAAAATGGCTGTGAACGACAAAAAAGTAATAGTAGCGGTATTTTTGGATTTAAAGCGCGCATTTGAAACAATTGATCGTGATATTTTAAATAAAAAACTTGAAATGTATGGCGTCAGAGATAAGGAATTAGCATGGTTCAAATCATATTTGTCGGGAAGAAAACAGAGAACAAAAGTGAATGGGTTAGTTTCAGATGCAATAGATGTATTATTAGAAGTACCTCAGGGATCAGTGCTGGGAGTACTGTTATTCTTAATTTATATTAATGATATGGGAAAAGCAATACACATGGCCAAGTTGGCATTATTTGCAGATGATGCACTGGTGTATGCATATGGCGATTCAGTTGAGGAATGCACTAGAAATATGAATGTTGAGTTAGAGAGTTTAAGTATGTTTTTTAGAATGAACGAACTAAAACTAAATGTAGAAAAAACTAAATGTATGGTAATAAATGGGTCTGCAGAAGAAAATGTATGTATTGATGGCCAAATCATTGGAAAAATTTATGAAATGAAATATCTCGGAGTAGTTATAGATAATAAACTTAATTTTAAATCTCATATGGACAGCGTATGCAAAAAAGTAGCAAAGAAAGTACAGTTCTTTTCTAAAATTAGGCAGAGACTGGATTTCAACAGTGCAATTAGAATATATAATATAATTATAAAACCTCACTTTGAATATTGTTCAACTATACTTTATACAGCAAATAATGAAATGAAATACAGAATGCAAAAACTTCAGAACTGAGCTATGAGGATTATTTTAAAACTAGGTAGATACACAAACATCAAATTCATGTTGAATGCGTTGAAATGGCTAAGTGTAAACCAAAGAATAATAATGAATGTATTGATTGCAGTTTTTAAAATGAAAAATAATTTCTTACCTAAGTATCTATGCGAGAGATTAGTATACGTAGGAGATATACACAACCATAATTTAAGAAATGTATTTAGTTTTAGATTAAATTTTTTTAGAAATGAAAATAGTAAAAAAATGTTAATGTACAAAGGATTAAAATTATTCAACGAGATGCCACCTAATATTACAAATGAAAACAATTTAACGAAATTCAAACAAAAATTATTGCATATATTACAGATAGGTTTGATTAAATAAGTTATTACTTAAATATATTGTAAACATTGTAAAATAAATAAAAGAAATGGTTATTTTAACTAAATAAGTATATATAATAATATTATGCATACTCATTTATCGCACCGTGTGAATATGGTATAATTAAAATAATGGTGTGAAACTACCTTCACACGAACTGGTAGCAAAGACACAAACCGAACAGCTGCTAGAACAAAACAAAGCTTGACAGCGGCAAAAAAATTTCGCGCCGCATGCAAAAAACACGCCGTAAACTGTCACATTTGCTCCGTGTAAATTTAAAAGATTTTCGCAAGACGGAGGACGTTCGCATCTTTTGGTGTTAATAGGATTTTAATTAAGTCATTCAACAGAAGAGTGCATTGAAAATGTCGTTGGCTTTCCAAAATGCTGAGTCCGTGAAGCAGGCGCTTTTCGAGGAGCTGCAAAATTTGCTTAGCTCTGACACTAGCCTGCGGCAATCAGCGGAGCAACGTATGAAACAATTGCAGTTTACAGAAGGTAAGTGAAGCTAATTGGGCGTGGCAATGAGTAGTTATTGTATTAACATCCTTTTGAATAGGTTATGGCGTCTATCTGTCCGAGCTCATTATGAATCAATCATTTGATCTGCCTCTGCGCCAAATAGCCTGCATCATGCTTACGCGTTACGTCGAGAATCATTGGGGTGAATGTGATGAAGATGGCAATCCCAATGATAGCACTAGCGTGGCTTCAGATCAGGCTAAAAAAACCATACGCAACATACTGCCCAATGGGCTATATGATCCCAACTCCAAGATACGTCTCTCAGTGGCTCATACTATTTCAACAATTGCAGCCACAGATTGGCCTGTTGTCTGGACGGAGCTATTCGATATTATAATCAAGTGTTTGGGTGGCAATGAAAATTCCATACATGGCGCCATGCAGATTTTGCAAGAATTCTCTTATGATGAAAAACAAATCAAAGAGCTAGGTCCAATCGTCATATCTGAGGTTTATCGAATCTTTGAATCGGAGCAAAACTATAGCATCAAAACACGCACATCTGCGATACGTATTTTGAAACCGCTTTTCGTGTCCATTAGCGTTAATATTAGTGGCAAGCAGGAGCAAGCAACAATGATGAATTCTATACTCACTAATTTTATGGACAAATTGATACACTACCTGTCGATGAACTGTGCAGCAACATCCAACTTTCTGCTGAGAACTGAAATTGTTAAGAGTAAGTTGTGCGGTCAGCTGGTTTTTTTTCAGACTCAAAAAATACTTGGGAGTAAAGCATTCCAAATAATTCTCTGGTTTAACTCAACATTTTTTCTTCCAGTTCTAACCTTCCTTGTGACTGAAATGCCAAAATATATTCAACCCTATATGGAACGTATTTTACCCGTCATTTGGCAGCTGCTTACTCAAATTGCAGACATTTATGTAAAGGTCACTGTTAATCAAACCGAGGCTAGTCCTTTTCCCACATCTGACGCAATCGACGAGGATGAACTGACTAACTTCTCAACCATGATCATACAAATTTTCGAATTTATTCAGTGCATTATTGGCACCGGCAAATTCCGTGGCACCATTAAGAATGTTTTGACTGATTTAATTTATATTATGATTGTTTACATTCAAGTGCCTGAAGAACAAATTGAAGACTGGAATGAGGATCCTGAAAAATTTGTCGAAGATGAAGATGAGGCAGGTGTAGAGTTGACCATTCGCTTATCGGGTCAAGATGTTCTTGTGGTGAATATGACCAAAATTTATTTCAATACAACGAATCAAATAATTTTTTCCGGTCATTTTATAGGCACTGAATGATGAACTTGGTCCCAAAGTGTTACCAGCACTTCAAGAAGCTCTAGGACGTCACATGAATGTCGCGGAGGCTGAAAAATCTGCTGGCAATCGTTATTGGTGGAAGATCCAAGAGGCTTGCATGGTAGCCGTTCACTCTTATCGTGAACTTATCCTGGAGTCTGAAGATCAATTCGATTTGTTGAACTACTTAACATTGGTTAGAAATCTACTGAACTATCAGGAATCCGCACACCTTGTTGGACGTGCTCTGTGGACCTTAAGCACCTATTCGAAATCAAAATTGTATAATCCACAAATGTTGGAGGAAATTTTGGATGTTACACAGCAAAGTTTATCGCGCGAGAAATCGATTGTTTTGAAAATCAGTGCTGTTAGGTAAGTTTTTTTCTTGGTTTTAACCATTTTATATACATCATCGTGAAATCCGGTTTCTCGTTAAGGGTTTTTTTTAAGCTTTTAAGTCTTGTAGTTATTCCTGTTTTTACATCTTGAAGTATACTTTACGCGCTCATTTTTTTTTTCTGCGTCTTCTATGTTTGAATTTAATTTCATGCGTTCTTTGAAGCATTGTCTGCCCATTTACAACCAGTGGTCAAAAAATAGACCAGTGACGTTAGAATTTTTTGTATGCTAGCGAGAAATAGATAAACTAAGCAGTTTATCAAATACGTGAATTTACACTTTTGTCAACTTAAATTAGTTTTTGCTAAGGTGGGTTTAAATTTGTACCTGTTTTTTACTGCAGTCACAACAAAAGAAAAGGAATTAGAATTGACGACACACTGTATATTAGAGAGATAAGACTTAATCCAACTTAACAAATTTGAGTTTTTGTAATTTTTTAATAAGAAGTATAGTATCTGAGAAATTGTATTCAATCGAAGTTGTGATTATTATGTCGATATGAATCATAAGCCGTTGACAAGAAACTTGAAGAACTGTTGAATCAAGGAATTATTTAAAAAGTTGACGGTCCATCAAGATTTATTTGACCAATGGTTGATATTCCAAAAGATAATGGCAACGACATTAGAATTTATATTCATATGTGGCGTGTTAATGAAGCTGTTAAACGTGAAAATTATCCATTACCAACAATAGAAAGTTTTTTCATAGGACAAGAAAAATGGTTTACAAAGTTGGATATAAGACAAGCATTTCACCATATAGAAATATATGAGAAATCCAGAGAAATAACAACTTTTATAACTAGAAAACAACTTTTCCGCTTTATACGGCTAATTTTTGGAATAACATACATGTGCACCGGAAAAATTCCAAAAAGTTGTGGATCAAATGTTATCCTTGAACGTCCCGGTACGAAACCAATCTGGCAAGGAGATATGCTCTTGGTAGCAAATATCAATTTTTCCTCTACAATAATTTCAAAAAGTTTGGAAATAGAAGAAAACTTATAGATAGGTCTGTATTTTTTGACATTATATTTCAATCCTGATTTATGAACAGGTCTAAAAAAAGATTAATTAAATTAACAGCACATCTTTTAAAGAAAAATCCAGACAAACCATCACGGTCAACGTGATAAGAAACTGTAAGTGATTGAATACCATTAAAAACATCATCTTCAGTGATCCAGAGAGATCCAAAAGCAATTCCAGATTCAGTGTTACTAACATCAAAATTGTAATTATGATTTGGCTCAAAATTTGACAAAAAAATTCAGCAAGAAGGTTTTCAGCAAACAATTATTTTGTTTAATACAATGTTAAAATTACTATTTTGCAAAAAATAACTTTTTTCATCACACTGTTCACACACAATTTGTGACAAAAACCATTACATATGGCATAAGATACCGAACTATCTTTAGCAGTTGACTAACTGCAAACTACCTAGCAAGATTTTAGCGACATGACCAATTTAAACAAAAGCTCAGACAAGACTCTAAATTATATGAATATAAATATGATAGAATAATTATTAATTATTAATATTAAATATAAGCATAATCATAATTTAAAATATAAAATATAATAAAGATAAAAAATAAAAATCAATGTGTAGTGTGTTTGTCAATTTTGTATATCGTTTCCGATCAGTGATTGAAAAATCGACCCGCTCTGCCCGGCCAAACCAGAAGAGAAAAAAATAATGTTAAAATTAAACCTTTTTTTGTGTATATAGCACCTGTATAAAATTGCATGGATTTTCGTCCAGCTGCTTGAAAGCGGTCGTAAATGGGTTAACTGATACTTGAATTTTAACTTATTTAAGATGCTTAATTTGCCAGGTAGCATTTAAAAAATACCTAGAATTTTGTTATAAATCTTAAAAACATGTTACATTCCTATCAGAATTATAATGCAATTTACTTTATAATGCAAGATATCTTATAATGAATTCAAAAATTGTCTATTCCAGAGCTATCCATGGATTCGTGCAGGCACATGAAAAGTCCGAGAGTGATAAGCGTTCTTTAGTGCAGTCCAAATTGCACGGTTTCGTTGAAGGTATCTTGGACATCATACCAGGTTGTAAGAGTTCGGTGTTGGGCCTGTTGCTTGAATCACTCACCACTATTATAACGGTATGAAAATGCCTTAATCACATTTTTTGCTTATGATTCTAAACATTTTCTACTCATTTTCCCACAGTTCGATCCATCTTTCGCCGCTACCGTTAATGGCAAACTCATACCACTAGCAATCGCCGTCTTTCTTAAATATCCTGAAGATCCATTCATTCTGGAAATAGTTCAAGATATGATTAAAGCACTTTCGCAGAACTCGTTGTGTCTACAGCCTCTGCAAGAAAAATTCATTCCAACTATTGTCAGCATTTTGAGCCTTCAGGGCGAGCAAGCCAACACTGCCAAGCAGGATATTGCGCTAGATGTGCTCACAACGATTGTCAAGTATTCACAAGCTCCACTCTCGGCTGCTCTCGTGGAAAGTGCCTTTCCCTCTATGATTCATTGTGTTCTGCAAACAGATGATCATTCAGTAATGGTTTCGGGTGGCGAGTGTCTGCGTGCCTTCATTTTTGTTTCACCCGAGCAAATATGTTCCTATAAAAATGGCGAAGGCCTCAACTATATAATGCAGCTCACCACCATGCTGCTTAATCCAATGAACAATGAAATGACCGCTGGACAAATCGGACGCTTAGTCATCACAATTATCACAAAAATGGGCAACTTGTTGGGCGAAAATGTTGATATGCTTCTAAAAGCAGTCATTAGTAAAATGCAGCTGGTTGAGTGTCTCAAAGTGATCATGAGTCTGGTTGTCATATTTGCTCATCTCTTCCTAACACAAATGGATGCAGTGCTGAACTTCCTATCCACCGTGCCCGGGCCCACAGGTGAGCCCGCAATGCAGTTTGTCATTGCTAATTGGCTGTCGAGGCAAACTTCCTTCTTTGGTGCTTACGAACGCAAGGTGAATACAATTTAGGCCTGTTCTTTAAGTCTCTCTTTATCTCTATTAATGTTTATATTCAGGTCACCACAATGGCACTTTGCAAACTCTTCGAATACGGCGTGACCACACAAGACAATCGTCTAACCTCAATCAATGTTAAAGAGCTTGTTATAAATGAAAGCACTGGCAATACGCCACGCATGAAAACGCGTTCACAAGCTGGATCGTCTCAGCAATGGGTTAGCATTCCGGCCATGGTTAAAATGTTTAAATTACTCGTCAATGAGTTGGCGCATTTACGTGAAGCACAATTAGCCGATTTTGAAACTGATTCTGAGAATGATGATGATCCTTCGTCTGGTGCCGGCGGTGATAAGCCGGCTGGTTCTTCGCCACCAAAACCACGCTTTGTTTCTGATTTATATTTCAATGATGATGATGACGAAAATACCGACGATGATCAGTTGACATTGGAGCTGATGAAAGATCCACTCTTCCAGGCAAATATGGAAGAAAATCTTGCAAAGTTTTTGCAAAATTTTTCGAGTAACGAACACTTTGACATGTTTGTGGGACACCTCAGTGAGTCGGAGAAAAATGTGCTTCGTTCTATACAAGTTAAAGTTGCTTGATGTTCCTCCGTTTAAACATGAATGGGAAGAATACTGTTTTTCGGTTAAAGAAATAATAAAAACTATTTATTTGTCTATTTTTTGAAAATATTTTTTTTTTGTGTTGTACTTTTTTTTCTTCTTTGTTAAATATTTCACAAATGGTTATAAAAAACTAGTCAGGAATTATCTTCGGCTGGACCGAAGTTATAATACACCACAGTCGTATTTTGGTATATGCGAAGTTTTCAATGTTGTATTATTTTGAAGACGTCACTTTTATGGAGCGTGGTTGTTTATCCAAATATTTCAAATTTGAAACTTTGAACACATATTAATTATTGAAGTTTAAATAGATATCGAAATGGAAGATATCAAGGTTAAAAATTAATTTTTGTTTCAATTTATTAAGATTTTGCTATTAAGATGACGTCACTTTGTATGGTACGTATGTGGAGCTCTCATTTTTTTTACCAAATTCCAAACATCGAGTGCATAATGAGGACTAAAACTTATTTGCAAATTTTAAAGCCATTTGTACTTATTTTTGTGGAATTTAAACGGATTTTAAAGTCACTTTGTATGGGAGGAAAGCGTTTTTAGTTTTTTTTAATAAATTCCAAATATCGATTGCATAATTAAGATTGAAACATACTTGCAAAATTTGAAGCCATTGTACTCATTTTTGTGGAATTTAAAGATATTTGTTACGTTTTCATAAAGTTACTTTGTATGGGAGGTAGGCGTGGTTTTCATTCGTTTTTTACAAATTTCATACTGAGAGTTTATGTTTGTATGTGAGTTAAAGCGCATTGGACATTTCCAAAATTACATGTTACTGAAAATGCTTTTAAGCCTTCATTATAGAGAAAGCTGATCTCAATTAGAATTTAAAAAAAATGGCAACAAAAGTTGTAAAATGGTGACAAATGTTGAAAAATTTTAACGAAACTTGAAATAGTTTAAGTATTAAATAAAACTATAAAATATTTGTATTACTTTGAAGGGAGAAATCTGTATCGCAACGTATGTATCGTAACGTATCATACTATCGTTTGTATAAAAATAGTTAAAAGATATTTTTAAACGAAACAATTATGAATATATAGCAACATTATTCCACATTATATTAAAACAACTTTCATAAAAAAACCCCTTGCACTCTTCGCTTATATTGATGAAGAAAAAAAACACTTTTGTTACGTAACGCGTCCTTTTTTGTGTTTGCTTATATCTTTGGACAACACTCGATCGTTTCCACCTGTTACACTAAATATATAGTAGTACTATTAGAGAGCTATCCAGAAATAAAAAAAGGACAAACAATTTTATACTATCTTGGCTTTTTTTAATTTTTGGCAACAAAAAAGCGTACGATCGTTACGTGCGCCACCACGGAAATGCCCATATGTGAAATCATTAGATTATTTTTTGTAAAATTTGAAGAGATTTTACCGTTTTGTTAGTCACTTTGTTTTTATCCGATTTGGCCCACTTTCGAACTTGATATTTTTAAATAAAGAACTTATATATTAAATTCCGTTACGGTAGCTGTAAAATTACTGATGTTATTGTGATCACAAACGGACTGAAGGACATGTCTAAATTCCGGAGGCAATGCTGATCAAGAATACATATACATAGTACTTTTCTATACCTGTTACGCCTCCTTATCGGCGCTACAAACGGAGTGACAAAGTTAAAACACCACTTTCGCAGTACGCGTCGTGATATAATAATTCATTTGCATATCTGGCTCGCAGTGATAAAACGTTTTAAGAAAGTCATAACAGATTCTGCATTCAGACGAATAATCGTGCGATAGTCGCAGGTTACACAAGCATGTTGAATTAATGGTAAGGAGATTATGTCCTGAATTAATATGGCCTGAGTGTCTGCGTAAAGTCTATCTAGTATTTATTAAATGTTACATACCAAATACTTGTTCATACAAAAAATAGAACTGGCGAAGTTAGAATTATAATGGTAAGCCTTTCTACGCATATTTGTATGAAATAGTCAGGCTTTTTCCATGCTTTTTCCATTTTACAATTCTAGCTTGCATTTTTTGCACCATGAGCTCACTTGATTTTTAAAATAAAATATTTCTTTAGATCTAATTGACACAATGAAATGAATTGACACATTTAACTTTTGGGAACTGAAGCTAATCAGAAAAGATACTTAAATAATTTTTTTTTATTTATTTAGTCACTTGAATTCACTATTTTAATTTTTTTTTTGCTTACACAAGCTAGCTCACATTTTATCACAATAAAATATTTCTTTGGAATGTAAGCGTGTTCAATTCTAATTGTTCCACTGTCCTTCATTTCAATGGTTCTAGTCTCAGCTGACGAGTTACTATTCACAGAATGGCGGGAAGAAGAAAAGATGCTTTGCCAATTCTTCATATATAGATGGCTCTTCTGAACTTCGAAAAATAGCTCAATATACGCAATGTGACAATAACTACTTGTTGACACACAAGATGGCGTTGAGGTGCAAGTAACAGCTTGTCAATTTTGGTTTGAGGACGCGCTATCGACTGTGTGGTGAATTGTTTCTCTTAATCTTATACTGAGTGCATAGATGTCACTGTTAATTGCATGCCTTCTTAGCCTTCGATTGCACTGTAGGGTCGTGACAAAGACACTATGGATGAATAGTCAATACAAAGAAATCGGTTTTCGATTTTTTATTTTTTTTTTAATTTTGCCTAAATACTGGATCATTTTTATACTTTAACCCCTTCTTTTCGGTGGTACACAATGGCAAATTATCGACTGCGATCATATACATCAAGGAATTCGTTATTGCTTGATATTTGTAACCTTCATCTGAAAGATTTTAACATGATTTTGAAAGCATATTCGATTTTAATCGCTACTAATCATGAATTGCCTGGATGTGCATTTGGAATGCTCCGCACAGTGCTTCGTTTCACACAAGTTAGACGGAGAAAATTATTTTGTGGATTTTTTTTTAATAGTTTTCGATGTTTAATAAAAATGCTAGAATAAAGCCTGAAATACAATAGAGCGAAAGTGCGATTCGAAATCTCGCTCGCATTGCCCTCGCATATTATGTACGCCAGTTTTATATTAGAGACGCCAGTTTGGAAGGCACCAGAGTTTCGTCGGAAAAAAATAAAATTTTGCTAATAGTAAACAACAATAAGAAACAATAAATAAATAATAAATTGCGAAGTAGTACATAAAATATGAAGAAAAATAATATTCGCGGAGTTTTAGTTGCTGCCTTGGCAGAATATTTATTTCAAGAATATATATTTCAAGAATATATATTTCAAGACATATATTATATTTAGCTCTATTGAAATAAATGTATATATTTAGAACTATTTTAATACATTTTATTATTTTAATTTGAGTTTTTGAAGAAAATTGTTACGTGTTCAAATTGTTTATAATTTTGCAATATAATTTTTATGACAAATAGTCATCGCATGCGTCATTTTTAAAATTTTTGAAAATGCCTCTCATCGCACAAGCGCAACGCAAAGCATTGTAGATTGCTACATAAAAAACTCTGCTTATGAAAATGCTGTGGCAGTTAGTGCGAGCATAGTATAATTATTACAAAGTAGGAGCCATGGCAAAATAAGACAAGGTAGTGTTAGGGCGGGGAGCCGGTGACCGAAACTATCAAAACGAAGTTGACATTTCATACAAAATCTTCAACCAATGAGAATGCAAAATGAAACCAAAAATTGGCAAAAATACCAAAATGGCGGAGTTTGACAGTTATGGTCACTAAGAAAGAGAACACATTCAGCCTTAACACTACCTTGTCTAGTTCTTCTATGGTAGGAGCAACAATTTTTGTAGCTGTCAACGTATGTCAAACAAAAGAAAATCAAAACGAGAGCGTGCTATGGTTGCTATGGCAGCTGATGCAAAATGGAGATATCAAAAATGTTTTGTGTCACACAAAGAAAATAAATAAATAAATTTCATGTAAGTTTTAAAAAAAACTGTTATTGAACGCTCGCTTTATGTTTTCTTTTGTTTGACGTTTATTGACTGCAACTCGTGAGAAAATAGGTAGTCGTCAAGGCTACCTGATAAATAATTTAATCATGAGTACGAGATTTTTACGTTGTCTCGCAACGCATTCTCGCTCTATTGTACTTCTGGCTTAACGAAATCAAAGATAGACATCAAATATAAGAATTCTAAACAATGTCTATAATTTAAGCGCAATCGGACAAGTGGGCGTGGCATCTCCCATACAATTTAAACACATTTTGCGCTATATCTTAGAAATAAAAAGTGCTATAATAGCAAAATCAAAGTTAGACGTCAAATATATGATTGCTAAACAATGTTCAAAATTTAAGCACAGTCGGACAAGTGGGCGTGGTAGCTCCCATACAACTTAAACACATTTTGCGCATCATAGAAATGAAGACTGCTACAATAACAAAATCAAAGGTAGACGTCAAATAAATTATTTCTAAACACCCAACTTTACTCTTAAAAGTGGGCGTACATTTAGTTCAACCACGCCTATTTTAAATACAGTTGCCGACAGTAACCATACGAACATATGTATTACTAAATTTTAGTCTAACATAGTACGAAAAAAACCGTCTGAAATATTGCATTTTATTGATTTGTGGGTGGTAAAAAGAGGGTGTGGCAAATGATTTTCTTCTTAAGCCACCTTAGGGACAAATAAAATGTCGTTCAGCTCAATCGGCCCAGTAATTTCAGAGTCTATAGAAAACACACAGCAAATTATTGATTAACACTTTCAGTGGATTTGCCCAATATATTGGACACGTCAGAAAGTAAGTTCCTAGAATATCGTCGTCATTATTCGAATGATCCTATGTTGTTCGTACTGCTCGTTGTTGGAATAGGTTACTCCTTTCCTTGAGAACTTTTTCTCTAACACCTAACGCATTTAGAAACAAGTTACTTGAATACCTTTAAGTTTAGAGTTTTTATTTTTCTTTTTAATCTTAACTTAAATTTATCTTTACTTTTCAAATCTTAAATTTTAATTTAACTTTATATACTTTTTATTTGTAATTCTTTTATTACAATTTTTTTATAATTTATGGAATGGATTTGTCTCGGGTAATGGTCGTGTAATCGATTCAGACACTTACCTTTATCTTTAGTTTATTTCTTTCGAACATTTCATATAAACTTGTAATATTTTTATTAACCTAGAAGGCCTTTTTATTACAACTGATGGATTAAATAAATAAATTAATAAATAAATAAATAAATAAATAAATAAATAAATAAATAAATAAATAAATAAATAAGTAAATAAATAAATAAATAAATAAAGTAATATATAAATAAATAAATAAATAAATAAATATATAAATAAATAAATAAATAAATAAATAAATAAATAAATAAATAAATAAATAAATAAATAAATAAATAAATAAATAAATAAATAAATAAATAAATAAATAAATAAATAAATAAATAAATAAATAATTTTTAAATAAATAAATAATTTTTATTTTGCAACACTTTTTTTAGTCAAATTGTTTGGTTCAATGACAAAAAAAATGAAACAACATGAAAAAAATAAATTTAGAGAGATATTTAACATTAAAGCCAGTTTGATCGATTTTGTGCCGAAGAAAAACAAAAAATTTTTTGCCTATTTTATAAAAAAAATCAACTGGACAAAAATCAAATTTAGGTTTTTTTATCTTTTTATGGCTTTAATGATAATTATATTAAGAGGGTTTAAAAAACAAAGTTATAAAGGGTTGAAAAACTTTCAAGGAATTAAAAAAAAAAATTTATCGAAAAGGATGAAAACAATTTCTTCTTAGGACCTAAATGATGGGAATATTACCTCAAAAAATTATTTTGTTCTTAGTTTAGCCTAGCCATTGAAAGTTTTAAACCATTTTTCCTTTCAATGACTCAGTTAACAATGCAAAATGTTTTTGTAAAGACAAAATTCATTAGTATACTTCATAGCAGAATAAACCATTTTAATATGCAACTTCTGGGGAGGTTACAATTTAGTACCACAAGAAAAAGATAAAAATAAATATGATGTAAGCTCACGAAACAGCTTATTCTCTTATTATAAAAAAAACATCATAACCTTATGATTATAAAAATTTGAAGACAAAGCTATATTTTCCAAAATATTTAAAAAAAATTTATCTTAAAAAATAAACTTTTTTAAATATAACGAGAAAACACATAAATAATGAATGAAATATTTTTTAGTGTACAAAGAAACTTATAAACACACTATCACGTTTACAACAAGTTTTCTAGTTTCTGTGCAGCTTTTCGGATTTATGTCATTTTAAAGAAAGATGGGAAATCGTGATGTTTTGAAGCACAAAAAAATAAAAATAAATATGATGTAAAGTCAAGAGAAGCCTAATATTTTTATAATATAAAAAATATTTTTTTAAATATAAAAAAATATCATGGATAAAAAACTAATGTACACACTGTAACGTTTACAAAAAGTGTTCAACGGTTTCTGTAGAGCTTTTCGTTCAGGAGTTATGCCATTTTTAAGAAAGTTGGAAAATCGCGATGTAGGCAAGCGAAAACACTCATTTTCCCATACAAATTTTGTGTAACTTTGGTTCCTCGAGGACTTTCGGTGTGAAATTTTCATGTAAAGAAGATATGCCACTCAATGGCCTAAATCCTAAGTTTTGATTCAGAAATCCCTCAAAACCGAGTTACAGATTTTTCTCCTTCTAACTAGGCAATTCGAAGCACTATGCGGCGTTCCAAGAGATTTTCTGAGATGGAGGCACTTGATGCAACTTCTTCTTCTTCGCCTGCTTCAGTGCTTGCCTGCCTAACAATGTACGTCGTTAATTCAGGCGTTTTCTTTAAATTGTTGATCTATTTTTTGCAATTTTCATAACTTTTTCTGAATTAAATTTTTATTTATCATTGTTTTGACCTGGAATCGATCTGAAATATTCGAGTTAATTTATATATGAAAACTTCATTCTTCTGTGGCGGTTGATGAGCAGAAATCGGCAAGCATCGAATCGAATATTTTGCCATAAAATTGGTGTTTAAAAGTACAACACAGTACAATTACTGTGTTTTCTATTTAGTTAAATTTTTTAAGTACAAACAACATTTTTTTATTTTTAGAGATATGTTTATGTTTTTGGTGTCATTGAAAAGAAAATTGAATAAATTTTAAATAGATTATAAAAATAAATTAGATTTATAACGTGAAATTCTAAGAAAATTGTGTTCAAAATTAAAATTTAGTCAATAGTTTCAACGGATTTATATCATCTTCACACTGTGGCTGGGTTCGTTGATACACCGCACAGTGGTTGAAAGGTGGAAATAAATACCAAAATTAAAGTTCTCTTTTAGCACATTTCTTTATTTATATCGTTTAAGAATAGTCCAATTAGCATAAATGCAAAATATTTTTTTAAAATAATCTCTGGATTTTTGTCGAACTCGAACAATGTTATAGAAAATAAAAAAAAACTTTAAAAACTATGTTAAAAAATTGCTATTTTTAAAGAAATACTAAAAAAAGGGAAGAGATATCGCAGTTGCTTTTTTTTTATTTATTAAAAAAAATGTTCATAAAACGTTTTGCATATATGAAACATATTTAATACCTCCATTTTTTTGTGTGCTTTAATTCTGTTGGCAGGTCAAAGGGCCTATAATGCCAGGGTCTGAAAACAATGAATCATTTTTGATTTAATTTAAAAACTGTACATAATTGTGTCTGTAGCATCAGCGGATGGACCACAAACACAATTACCGTTGACTAGTCGCACTTCACGACCTCGGTGTTGAAACGACGCGAGTCGAAGGCCTCCATTTAAAAAAAAATCGAATTTAAAATGGATATGGAAAAAAAACGTAAATTAATTCATTGGAAATAGAACTACATAAATAACAAATTGAATGCTAAAAATTTTTTAATTTATTACGCAAAATTCAGAGAAAAAGTTATAGAAGTTTAAGTGATTTAAGAAAAAATTGGGATATATGGAAAATATTGAATTAAAATATTGTGGAATTGCTCAAATTTATTTTTATTGCAAATATGATGTTGAAAAGCTTTTAGAATCAGTAAAAATTCGATTCAAGAATCTAAGAAGTGCTGAAGAGGAGAAATAGAAATCTTTTTCAAACAAGACTTTCTTCCCAAATTTAAAACAAAATGGGGAAGATGGCATTGTATAAAAAACATACTTTTCTAATAAAATGAGCAATGACTAGAAAAGATTTTTAGTTTAACCAGCCATGATGGATCTAGCTGTTCGATTAATGTCAAACGTGGTCGGCCAGTAAAAGATTATGAGGATTTATGCTCGCTCATGTGCATGTAAAAGTGCACAAAGTCCCAGTTTCTGCAATAGCCATCTTTCTACTAGCCATCTTCGAGTGTTTTATATTTAATCTTTACCTTAAAATAATACACATAATTAATATTTCATTAGCTGAAATGTTCCTTTATCTTCTCTCTTTCTGTGAAATGTAACTCCGAAATTGCGTTTTTGCAATATTGAAAGATTAGCACATATACAATTATATAATTGCATTTATTTTTCTTTCCAAAAAGTAAAGAGGTGGAATTGATCAATGGAGTAATTGAAATAAAAACTTTTTTAAAGTATTTAATTGCTATACAGCTTCATAAACTACTATTACTTCCACTATTACACATAAACCACATACAACAAAACACTTTACACAAATTACTTTACAAATTTAAAACTTTTTTTAAGTTATCAAAAATTATAAAATTTTCAATGAGTTGTGAAAAATATTTAAAATAAAAATATAGCTAAAGAACTGTATTCACAAAAAATGTATAAAAAATAAAAACTCTGCAAAAATATATAAATAAAAATTTACATTTCGCACCAAAACATATACAAAAATTCATTCAAATTAAAAGAAAAAAATATTTCTTATTCCAAATTTAGTTTATTGAAAAATGTAACTAGTAAATTCATAGAAAACAGATTTGTTTATAACAATATAAAAGAATTACTAAAGTTTGCTTTCATTAGCCGAACAACTGAATAACCATGAATATGACAGAGAATTGAAATCATCAGCATAATTATGTATTTTTACGCTCATGTTGACTTTATCCGTTTTTTAAGTGGCTCACCAAGTGTCTGTCGCACTTGATCAACTTAGGACATAGTAGATTTGATTATAATGTTTGTTTGTTGCCTCCTCAGCAACAGCTTTCTGATTATGTTTTTTTTGGAATGAGGAATAAATGGGTTATTTTTTCATAAATACATTTTTAAGCGGCTAGCTTGTACTCTCAACTTATTCTTAAATATATTTTGGAACAATACGCTACAACACCATTTATTTTTGTGCTTTAAAACTTTTGTATAAATTATAACTTCTTGTGTGCTTTCGTAACTTACAGCTTGAGCAGTGCGCCAGCTGCGTTGACGACATGACGTGCGGAAATACCAAACATATCTATAAGCTCAGTAGATGGTCCAGAACGTGGTACTGCTGGAACATACAAGTGCTTCACGACGAAATCACGTTGTCCTGCAAGAGCACTCAAGACCGCTTCTCCCAAACCACCTTGTCTGTTGAGGCAGATACAAATAATTTCAATATTAAATAAATTGTTATTTATATTAAACTTACTGGTAGTGATCTTCTACAACTACAACGCGTCCACCACAAACGCGCCCATGCTCGATAATGAGTGCAGCATCCAAAGGTTTGACTGTGAAAGGATCCACGACTCGAGCGTGTATGCCACTCTTCTCAAGTTCAGCAGCAGCATTTAGACACTCGTACAAAGTAATGCCTGCTCCAATCAATAAAACCTGATCTTTGGGCGATTGTTTTACAACCTTGCCCTTGCCAATCACAAATGGCTCATCGTTGGCGTAGAGCACAGCAGTGTTGGGACGGGATGTACGAATGAAACAAACTCCTTTGGTGTTTGCAGCCAATTCAACAGCACGTTCACAGCTCACAGCATCAGATGGATAGAAGACAGTGCTGCCAGGTATTGTGCGGAACATGGCAATATCTTCAAGACCCATCTGGGAGGGACCATCTTCACCAATGCTTACACCACAGTGAGAACCAACAAAATTGACATTCGTTTGCGATATAGCGCCCATGCGAATTTGATCGAAGGCACGTGTAAAGAAGGTAGCAAAAGTAGATGCAAAAGCAATGGTACGATCGCGGCAGGCAGTTCCAATAGCAACGCCTACCAAGTTCTGTTCGGCAATAAAGCACTCGATGTAGCGTTCGGGGAAAGCCTTCTTCAATTTATCAGAGAAGGTGGAATTCTTGGTGTCACCATCAAGTGCGATAACACGAGAGTTATTTTCAGCAACCTTAGCTAACGCAGTGCCGTAGGCAAGACGAGTAGCTACTTGTTCGCCCAGCTTGTAGGCAGGTGGCGACGACAGCTTGACGTTTGAGATATTGACTGCGGGAGCAGGCTTTAGTTTGCTTGGTGTCTTGGGTGTTAGCGCTGGGGCGCGTGCTGATGCATCGATCATGAGACCCTCCAAGTGTTTGATCACTTCGTTGGCCTTGTCACCCAGAGGCTTGCCATGCCAGTTATCCAAATCCTCAATTTGAGGGAAGTACTTGCCCTTGAATGTCTTAGCAATGATGGCAGTTGGTTTGTTCTTCGTAGTAGAAGCTTCATGAAAAGCCTTGCACAATTCCTCAACATCGTGACCATCAACAACCAATGCATTAAAACCAAAAGCATCCAAACGCTTACGATAAATTTCCATGTGGTGTTGCAGTGAAGTTGGTTCAGATTGACCTAGACGATTGACATCAAAGATGACGCAGAGGTTATCCAGTTTATAATGACCGGCAAAATGCAGCGATTCCCAAATAGAACCCTCAGCAGATTCACCATCACCAACGACCACATAGGTTCTATAAAAAATGTGCACGTTAATTAATAAAACAATTTAAATAATAAATTTTTTTGCAATTGTTGCCTACCTGTAATCAGCTTGATCAAAGTTCTTGCCAACATAAGCCATGCCAGCGGCTACAGCTACACCTTGACCCAAAGAACCAGTACCGACATCAATGAAGTTCAAACGAGGCGTTGGATGACCCTCCAGATCGCTGTCTATCTTGCGCAAGTTTTGCAAGTCTTCAACAGGGAAAAGTCCAGCTTCGGCCCATGCGGCATACAGAATTGGCGCAGCATGGCCCTTGGAGAGTACAAAACGATCACTTGAAGCATCACGTGGCGATTTCAGATTCAAGCGCATCGTGTTGAAAAAGAGTACAGACATAATCTCGGCAATCGAAGCACATGATGTTGGATGTCTAGTTAAATTTTATGTGACAAAAATAATCATTAGCTAAAGTTTAAAAGAGATACATAGAATATTTGAATATTTATTATTTTTATTCAAGATGTGTTGTTAAGCTCAGCAATTTTTGGATGAGTCTTCTTTTAAGTATCTACACGCAATTCATTAAATTGTTTGATTTATTCCACAGCATGTTAAAAAATTATTTATATTATATGAAACGTTGTGGTATAGATTAGAGGCCAAGATGGAAGGAGATCGTTGCAAAGGGGCTTGTTTTTTTCAATGTGAAAATGAACACATGTGTTGAGAATTTAAGTTGATTGTTTTTGGTTTTAGGCAATAAAGAGAAGGGAGGAAACACGCAACGATATTTTGTGCCCCTTTAAGCAAAATTTAATTGTGGTTAAACTTGTTTTGTGTTCAGCTTATCTGCGCGCAATGTTTGTGCATTTAATGTGGTTGTAGTCGTCTCTGCAAAAACTTGAAAATTATCACTTTCTGGTTTTATATATGATATTATTTTTTAACAAGGAACATAAGGAAATATCGAATTACAATTTTTTCGGATTTCACATTCTGAGAGGTCTCAAAAGTTGCCGGGTGGTCAAGATCTCCAAAAAAAAAATTTAGAAAAAAGGATATCTTCCTCAACGACAAAGTTGTTTTTCGAGAAAAACAGTAAAAATAACGATCTCAAAATGCTTCAATTTTTGTAAGAAAAACTATCTACATATGTCTTAAAGTAAATATAGACTTCAATAGCAATATATTGCCAAATGCCGCTCTCGATTTTAACCCGTGTCCTGTGTGAAGGATATTCGAACTTAAAAGGGGTTACACATTAGCGAACCTGTTCGTCATACGGCTGCCATATTCGAACAAATTTGATAGTTAATCTAATTTGACGGTTTGTCGAACCTGTTGGCCTGTTGGGAAAATTTTTTGATTTTCTCCTTCAAACGAGGGCTGTAAAACAAAATTATGGCGAAAACAACAAAAATGCTTCGCTTGTATGACGAACACGTTACTGTAATTTGAACACTACCTCTTTCGAACAAGTTAGACCCGCCATGTTGTTTGAGGAACAAGTTCACTAATGTGTAACCCCTTTAAAGGAACACTCGAGATAGCACAGAAATTTGACTGTTAGTTATCTGATTGTCTTAATTTTGGTGGTATTGACTATAGTGTTAACGTTTTTCTTAAATTTGGCGAGTTGATAATTTCCATATTTTTCGTATATGTATTTTTTTTTTAAAGAAATGTATACTTGAATGCAATTTTTTAAATCTTTCAAAAACATTAATATAATGTTTTTAATATTTCGGGCATAAGAAGTGTTTCCCGAAGATTATTTTCTCAATTTGCATTCTTCAAATATTTCTGAATGAAACACTGTCTGAAATTATATTTGTAAAACACCAGGTTAAGATCACGGATTGCAACCCACCATACTCCCTCCTTAGCTTCTTAATTATTTTATTCGATTTTTTAACCATAGAAAGTGTTAATTCAATCTTAAGAAATACTTGTAATCCTTGGTTTTTTCTTTTATATCTGTATTTCATCGTAAAAGTTACAGTGAATTATACAACAATGTGTACAACAACTCAAAAACAGATTGTCTCATAATCAATAAAAAAGGAAACAAAGATTTTGAAATAGGGGGATTCAGACAGTGCAATGTGCTGTACAGTACGGCTTAAATTTAGCAAATAATTTGGATTGCTTCTTTTATCTTTCTTTATGTTGAAATGCACTGCGATAATTTCTGAATGTTGAATAATTTTCTGCATGTTGAAATACACTGCAATAATTTCTGAATAGTTCATTTAACTAGCAGCAAAAATCATAATGGCCACTTCCTGCATTATTCTTGTAGTTTTATTCTAATATAATATTGTTTTAAATGTGCTGTATAAAATAATTGGCAATAAAAGGTCAACCGCTTTCTTAAACCAATAAGCCTACTATAACCGTAGGCAGATACGCGGTATTGCAGGCGCAACAACGAGATGCGAAACGCAACCCATTTCAGATAAAATATACGAAGAAGCAAATCCATCTCGAATTCGAAACGAATCCGTATGACACACTGGGAACTTACACCTTTTTATTAATTTACATTAACAATGCACCATTTTACGCATTGAAAAGTAATTCTAAAGACTTAAGAAATTGCATAAGTTATCAGCAGTTATTTTATTTAGTTTTTAGACAAAAATTCCAGAATTTTTTTCAATCAATGTTTCTACATACAGCTGTAGCTAATAACGCCACAAACAAATAAGATAGCAGCAGTTTTTTCGTTGCCAATGCATTTAATAAATTCCCATAAATACTGTATTTTTACTCCATTGAATACCAAATTAAAAAAATAATAGGTCTGTTAACGTAGTCGAATGCAAACGAAATATTTCAAAAGTTTTTACTAGAAAGTGCCTGAAAATCGTTTACTGAAAGAATTGGGTAATAGAGAGGAAATCACAAGTTCAAGTTTTTTAAAGTTTTTACAAGAAGAATTTCATCTTTAATTTTTAAGGTTTTAATTTTTTTGCCAAAAAAGTACGCGAACAGACCAAATATAAATAAAAAAAAAAATAATTTTTTATATCTTTTGGCAGTCGTAAGCTAAAAAAAGTACCTTAACTTATATCTCAAGCAGCAATTCGGGACTTTGTAACTTAATTTGGTAACTCGGGACATTTTCCATTATTCGGCATTTTTAGAAACATTAAAACGAGAAGTGTATATAAAAATTGATATACAGTTGCGGTCAGGTCAAAATAAAAGCAGCGCCCTTATATTCATACATGTTTGGATAAATAATACTAGTCTACGAATTTCGGATCCGGTAAGTCCATTTTCATTCCTATATGTACTTTCAATACTCGTTCCAACTCCGTACTCAGTTTCCTCCGTACGGTTTTGGTACGTGTTTAGTATTATTGATCTAAAATCTAAACTACTCGCCATAAAATAAAAAGTATAATTTTGTATTTTTGAAAAATTATCAACTTTTCCATCAATGTATCAACCACTATCGTGTCATGTGCTGTAGCGAAGCTAAAATTCTGAGATTATCCAACGAAATATCAACAAATTTTGTATCTTTTGTTTTAGCGGAACTGTAACCGTCCAAATTTAAAATGTCTTTTTTTCATGTAAAAATACACTTAATCAACAGTATTTTTTTAAATTCTAACTTTGGACAGTAACAGCTCCGCTAAAACAAAAGATAGAAAATTTGTCGATATTTTGTTGGATAATCTCAAAATTGTTTTCTCCGCTACAGCACATGACACGAACGCGATTGATATGCTTATGAAAAATCTGATATTTTTTCTAAAATACAAAATATTATTTTTTATTTTATGATGAGTAGTTTAGATTCTAGATCAATAATAATAAACACGTACCAAAACCGTAAAACACCCTGTATCTTGAAAGTTTTACAATATAGGAGGAAACTGAGTACAGAGTTGGAACGAGTGTTGAAAGTACATATAGGAATGAAAATGGACTTACCGGATCCGAAATTTGTAGACTAGTATTATTTATCCAAACATGTCTGAATATAAGGGTACTGGCATTATTTTGACCGCAGCTGTACATATTAAACTTATCGGTAGCACCGGGTATATCAGTTGGTTATTTATTAAAATTTTAGAAACGGCTAAACGGACTCAAGGAGCTATCTAAAAAGCCAAGGAGGCTTGACTTAGGGTCAATGTTTCAGTGCGAGCTTAAACTATAGTCAAATTAAACTGAGGTTAACTCATCAAAATTGGACGTTTAAACTCGGTTTAGGCAAAAAATAAATACATTTTATGGTCATTCGAGCCAATTTAACTTCAAACGAATGCTAAAATATCTAGCTAAACCGAGTTTAAACGTCCAATTTTGGTGAGTTAACCTCAGTTTAATTTGACTATAGTTTAAGATCGCACTGATAAATTGGCCCTCAGAGGTTAAGTATTAAAAAAGCTTAAATAAAATATGTATTTATTTTTAAACATAATTTCAAATTTTATTTATTTTCCTTCTTTGGCAAATGCTAACTTCGCCACTGGTAATCGTCTACATCGGCTGTATAAATTTTGTACACATATATTGTTTTTGTAATTCAATAATTTTTATTAGAGGGGAGCATTTTTAATCAAAATTGTTTTGTTTGCAAAAATAGCTGTCAAAAAAAGCATATGAAAATATTCCAACATAACGGTATGATTATGATGACAATATGATGTAGATTTATGCATTGTTTTAAACAAAATATTCCTGCTTTATTTTTGTGCCTTGTACTATGATGGATTTGTGTTTTTTACTCAAGTTTGAAAATATTGAGTTTGATGTTTCCTTACTTTAAAAGGCATGTCATAAAGGATGTGGATCGCGGTTTAGATATGAAGTCAATATCAGAATTATTAATAATTTGTTTGTATTTTAGCAAACAGGTACTACTTTCAGTATTTCTAAACAAATGACATTCGAAGAAGAAACTATTTAATTGCCTCACAGAAAAGCAGTTAAGTGTGTTAAATATTTAGAGTGAAACACTAGCAAATCTATGTAAATGACATCGAATGACTCCGCGGATTAGCACGTTTATTGGCGTTGACGCTGCTGTTCTACACCCAACAACGAGTAGAATGTTGCGCTGATATACCTATAAAGTGATTGCACAAAAACAGCTCACTTCAAGGGCAAAAAGAGGTCAACAAGTTAGATGAAGTCGGTAAAGGTTTAAGAATTGACAACAGTGTGCAATCCGCCATTATCAACAACTGATAAGCCAGAGAAATCAGAACCGGTGATGATTTCACGCGCCGAACTCCACAGAATTTACAAAATTTTATAAATTTGCGTGTGAAGTGTGCTGAAGTGAAGGTATTGACATCAAAACCACGTGGTTGAAGACACATAAATTGAAAACAACTTTGCGCTGAATTTTGCATTTTATTACGATTTTGCATTAGTTTCCAAGGTTAAAGGAGCTCCAGACAACTTTCAAAATTTGTTCACTTTGCATCACGTCATTGCAGTAACATTAATAAGCAATCACTTACCCAGATTTCGATGCCTGCGTTGAGGTTATTGAATGAATACGTAAACGGTGGGCAATGTTCTTCAATTCCTGGATGGCCTTGGATTCTGGTTTGTGGTAAGACATTTTATGCAATTGGTTTTAGCTAAACAACTAAATTCAATAATATAATCCAACAAAACTTCTGCTGCTCTTTCTAACACTGAAACGAAGACGTGTTTGATTAAACGATGTGAAGCGGCCGGCGTACTAAAGCAAACTGACCTACCACCGGTAAAGTGTCGACATCGATGCCACATGTGGGGCTCGTGTTGGGGCTGTTGTATAGCGCTCCAACATTCCAGTTTTCAAGTTTCTTTTCATGCTATATTTGTGGTATTAAGAAGAAAACACGAAAAATTAAAAACATCGCATGTGTACTAAGAGTAGTGCTGGTAGCCGAAAATTAAAATTTTCCAAGGGATGATGAGTTGATAATTTGAGATGTGTTCATTAATTCATGTGTTCGCTTTTCCCGGAGATGTGTAGATTTCATACACAAAGAAGTGAATCAGTGAATACCTTATTAAGAATGCATTCAATAATTTCAAAATTGATTTATAAGTAAAATTTTAGAACATTTCACCTGAAGCAAAGATGGCATTTTCTATTTTTTTATTTTCTAATGTGTATTTTGGAGCTAAAAAAGCTAATAGTAAAAAAATTAAGAGCCGCTCTCAAGTCGATTAGAAGTTGTAGGAGTGCAAAGTTTGAAAAAATGACCTAAAAACAAATGAAAATATGTTTTTTTTCTAATTTCCTAACAAAACTAAGTATAACAAAGGTAATGCAAGTATCTATTAAACGAGGTGTAAGACTTTAAAATCCATGCATATCTCTTGCAGATATAAAGGCTATTCACAGTTCGAATAGCTGGTCTGCTATTTGTGCGCCAATTCATGAAAGCGTATTTTACTTTGTTGTTTTTTTGCATGTAAACGAAAATACGCAACCACGCGTAAATTAAAGAAGCCCTTGGACGTGTTTTTTGGACCTCGTATTTTTATGTTCTGTCTATAGAGCATAATCACATACATCGCAGGGTTGCATAATTTTTTAATACGACAGTCACATGAGGATTTGTTAAATATACCCTTAAACTGTGAATAGCCTTATAGCTCTTTTTGATTTCAAAAGAAAATTTGAAGCTCCAGTTTCGGAGCAAAACTAAATTGGAGCAAAACTAACGAAGATACAGCTTTTCAAGCGACCGGCCCTCATACTGGGATGTTCGAATATAAAAAACTTTAATAGCCCTATTCTGGCAAACTAACAATAGTTGCCCAGTATTTTTAATATTTCTATGTGTTTGTTGTAATTTTTTGATTTCAAAACAAAATTTGAAGCTCAAGTTTAAAAGTTTTACAACAAAAATTACAATAAGCACTAAGAAATATTTAAAATACTAGGTAACAATTGTTACCCCACGCGAATATCTGCACGCTGTTTGTAACGCTAATGAGGAGGCGTGGAAGGTATATAAAAGTATATATATTTTTTATCAACATCATCTCCTGAGTTGGTTTAGCCATGTCCCTCTGTCGACACGGTTACAGCCATAATTTTGGAGCCATCCGAATGGTATTAAAAAAATATGCTAATAATAAAAAACTAAGATCAAGTTCGAGAATGAGCTTAATCGAATGAAAAACACGCCTACCTCCCATACAAAGTGATTTGAGAAAAAACGGATTTTAGTAAATGTTATCTCTTGAAATGCCACAAAAATGACTATATTGTCTTGAAATTTTGGCGTAAAATATGGCACATACTTATTTTAAATTGTTCACGGTAAAATCCTTTTAAATTTCACAAAAATGTATTTAACGACTTAAATTTTGTACATTTTTGTTAAATGAAATTTGTAGGTATCGAATGAAAATTTTAAGCACCTACCTTTTATACAAAGTAGCTTTAAGCTAACGGTAAAATCTTCTTAAATCTCCTCACTCTACAAAAATAAGCGCAACGGTAATAAATTTTGTCAAGAAGTTTGAATCTATATAATGCACTCGATGTTTTTAAGTAGGTAAAAAAAAACTTTAAATTCAGACTTCCCCCCATACAAAGTGACGTCATCATAATAGTAAAACCTTCATAAATTCCACATATTCCACACATATGCTTTGAGTATGTACTCTTTGTAGAGTTCAAACTTAAAATATTTTGTTAAAAACCACGACATATAGAAGTGGCGTCTTCAAAATAATCAGTGATATGCGGCGTAGACAACTTGATGTCAACAAAACTATTGCCGACGGTGTCGACGGTGTCGACAATGTCTTGTAGACAATTGCTTTTAAAGACGTGTAGATAATTGTTTATCTACAGGCTGCATGTTTATTGTGATATTTAACTAAATTGAGTCCAAGTTCGGAGTATTCCTTATTTTTACGCCTTCTGGGCATGGTTTTTGTTTTTTTTAATGGAAAATTTGTTAGTTTGTGTTAATTAAACGACTTTTCAAAGGATTTAAGAATCAGCATAATCTAAATAGAACTTGCATTTTCGCGATGTTGGATTTTGTTGACAATGTTTACACACTTCTCGACATTGTCTTTATTGTCGACACATTCTACATTATCGACACCAAAATGTCGGCAATTAAAGACGACGCGTCGAGGAACATCACTGAAAATACTACAACATTGACATTTTCGAATAAACTATAATACGGATTCGGTCCAGTCGAAGATATTTCTCTACTAGTTTTATTTAATTTATCAAAAAACCTAAACCAGATCTCCAAAATGTACTGCGTTAAAAATATTTTAGAAAAGATGCATTTTTTGGAAATATTTAAGTTTTTAGTCTAAAGCTTTTATAAAAAAGTAATACAAAAATGCTCTTAAAAAAAGAAAAACAGTTTAAAACATGTTTATACTTAAATATTAAAAGGATTTATTCCATTCGTTTCTTATAACCTATTATTTGTTATGTTCTTATGTTATTTTTTTAAAATGTTTTGCCAAATTTTTGTGGATGTTTGCATTTGGGCTAAAAAAATTTAACTGATAAAATTATTTACTGAATTAAGACTGTTTCGAAGTACATATTTCTTTTGGGGGTATTTGATCACCAGTATTGGAAATTTGATTGAAACTAGTTGGCAGCCCTACGTGTATGTGAAATAAATGAGCCAACGAGCCTCATATCTAAAAAAAAAATCATGAAAATATGCCTTTTTTGCGTTCAAAAGCTTACCCCGGTCTTAAACATATATGTTTCCTGATTGCTGATTGAAGAAACAGACAGGTGACTGAAGAAAAAAATTTTTAACTATTTATTATTAAGTATTTTTATTATTAATATTTATTATTAACTCACAAAATAAGTTGTTATAGTAGTAATTTTACTTATACGTGGTAATAACAAACTCGTTACAAAAACAGCACTAGTGAAATACGACAAGCAGTATACATACCAAACGTAATCTTATTGTCGTAAATTACTTTTATGTCGAAGGCAACAACAAAAATTTTACAACTGTCGTGAAAAATAGCACAATACATGAATATGACAGCTTGTAAAACAAATCCATATTCATAGCAAAATTAGACAAGGTAGTGATAGGGCGGAGTGCCAGTGACCGAAACTGTCAAAACGAAGTTGACATTTCATACAAAATCTGCAACTAATGAGAATGCAATATGAAAGCAAAAATTGGAAAAAAATACAAGAATGGCTGAGTTTGACAGTTATGGTCACTAAGAAAGATAACACATTCAGCCCTAACACTACTTTGTCTAGTTCTACTATGTCCATATTTAATTTTTCTGTTTATTGAAGAACACATTATGTAACTATAAAAGGTAGTGTTAGGGCTGAATGTGCTCTCTTTCTTAGTGACCATAATTGTCAAACACAGCCATTTTAGTATTTTTGCCAATTTTTGCTTTCTCATTGGTTGCAAATTTTGTATGAGCTGTCAACTTCGTATTGATAGTTTTTTTCACCGGCTCTCCACCCTAACACTACCTTGTCTAATTTTGCCATGGCAGAACAGTAATTAATTCAAAAGACTTTTGGCTGGATGCAGACTGTATAAAATACGTAGCGTACTGAAAAATGAACCAAATACACCCCTTTTACAATGTTCAAGACTTGAAAGCAAGCATGTGAGTTCGTTGGACAAATCTTGGTGAGGTTACGTGAGTTTTGGAGACGAAGAGGAGATACTAAACTTAGTACTGGCAATTTTTTGTACTAAAAAGACATGCTTTCAAGTCTTGCCCAATGTGTAAGGGGTTGAAAAAACCAACGCAGCAAAATAATAAAACAAAACAGTAAAGATAAATTATGTCTTTGACAGATGTTCAAACCAACCTTCGATAGCTCAGTTGGTAGAGCGGTGGACTGTAGAGTAAAATATCGTAGAAATCCATAGGTCGCTGGTTCAAATCCGGCTCGAAGGAATGTTATCAATTTTTGCATTTACTTGTGTGTAAGAAACAATTTTTTACTACTTGATTTTAATAATTGAAAATACAATAGAAAAGATTAACATTCTAAATTTCTCTTTAATAACAAAAAGACAAACACAAACCATTTGCAAGTTAGTTAAATAACATTCAATTTGATTTAATTTGATGACATAAAAAATAAGTAAAACATAAAATATTGACTAAGATCGCAACAACTAGCAATATTTTCCTTGAATAAAAACAACAATATCATTATAAATATGTTAAATTTTTATTAAAATAACCTACATAATTATTATTAAAAAAATAAAACTTTCAGATACAGACAACCGAAACGACTTATTACATATAGAAATTAAGTTTTGTGTAACACAGAAAATTTGTCTTATTAACCTTTGAAAAGCATACATACATACAATAATATCTCGTAATAAATTTATTAAAACTGCTCTAAAATATTTAATATTATAAGTTTTCGATAACTTTTATTAAATTGAATCTATTTTACAAAAAAGCAACGTTTTTCTTGAACAATTATTTAATTTCATCCCAATCGCATAGCAAGTTGGTATTGATTGTAATGCAAATTTTAGGCCCTTACGGTGTCTTAAGTATATAAGTATATAAGTAAACTTATGAAAATCTGCAATTTTCAAGATTAAAATATTATATAGAAACACTTGTTTACAGGGACCAAAAATAACAGCTATTTTCGAAATTTCTATACAAAAAGTCAAATGGAAGGAGTAAGTCTATTCAATATTTGAATATAGCAATGTGATGCTTGTTAGCACAGAAATAGTAATCTTTAATGATTTTATTTTATCTGATTTTTTTTAAAAAATTAATAAATAATCGTTATTTTTTGACCAATTTTATTTCGATCAAAAATATAAGTTAAAATTCGACTTTTATTTTTTTTACCAAATATAAAAGTTTAAATTTGATTTTTTTTTGGGCAAAAATAAAAGTTAAAATATTACTTTTATTTTTTCGATCATAAGTAAAGGTCATATTTTAATTTATATGTCATCTGCTTGCAGTCGCTGTTCCAGTCGTTTGCGAAATAAATGAAAACAGAATGTGCAATGATAAGCAACTAGATAACAAGATCGATAGCAATGTTTTTATCTCTGTGCAAAAATGTTACGAATATAGGTGCGAACGAATAAAAACTATACTCTATTAATTGTTTGGAAAATTTTAACTGTTATAATAGTTAACAACAAATAGATGTGTCGAATTTTTAATCTCTATTTTTGATCGAAAAAAATAAAAGTCAAATGTTAACTATTTTTTATCGAAAATTAAAATTTTAACTTTTATTTTTGATCAAAAAAATTAAAATCAAATTTCAACTTATATTTTTATCAAAAAAATAAGTCATATTTTAAATTTTATTTTTGATAAAAAAATAAAAGTCAAATTTTAACTTTTTTTTTGATCGAGAAACTAAAAGTCAAATTTTAACTTTTATTTTTCATCGAAATGGAATCAGTCAAAAACTAACGATTATTTGTTGACTTTTTTGAAAAAATCATAACCGTTATATCCCTGCTTATTTACAGTATCAAACGCTTAAAAGTCTATGGAAGGCTTAGTACAACACCTTGTAACTAAATATTCCAGGTTGGTCGCTACCCAAACGTATTTGGATAGTATTAAAAAAAATATAAGTTTATTTTAAACAAAACAGACGAACGACGAAAAAAACAAGTTAATAATGTAATGAAGTGAAAAAACTTAAATAATTATAATGACAACAAAAAAAAAACAAAACACAAATTTTAAATAATGCCCAAAATAAAAAACTTAGGCCAAAAAATACAAATAAACTCACTAAAGTGATAAGTGAAAAATATTCATTGATCAAGAAAGTCAAATTTGTTTAAAAATTTTAATACATCTTTGTGCAGAAGCACTAATTTTAAAGTTATATCAATTGGTTATACATTTATAAGAAAATTACACAAGCTTGGATATAATTAAAAACACCTTTTTCGTCAAAAGGGCAGTTTAGTGCTTTTATCCATCGATATATTAAGCAAAGGATTTTTAATATTTTGAGTCTTATTTCATTCGAACTATTGTGGCTCAAAATAATGCAGAAATATGTGAAACCATTTTTTGGGCATTATTTTATTAGATATTATTTCCTAAACCATTGACTAAAACATCAATAATGAATTTTTAGATGAAATATCACGTTATAAAAATACCTACTTGATGTAAAAACTACTAAAGTAAAGATGCAGGGAAGAATTTAATAAAATATTAAAAGTCGTTCTCTATTTATTATCACTTCTTGCTGCGACTCGTCAAAAGCAGTGCGTAGTAAGCCATATATAAAGATTTTAATGTTTGGTGGCAGTTTTCTAGGCGATTACATGACATGAAGTTTAAAACAAAGCATTCACAATGATGTGCCCATTATAATATTTGCGCCTGAAATAGTTGCTTCTTTCGATTGAAGCCATCACTTTCACCATTCTACTCTAAGGAAATGCCATGTATCCAGGCACTTAAATCACTGCCATCTGATTCCATGACAACCTCTGCTGGCTCCTCGTAGTCAAGCAAGTATTGTGCGGCAGTTCGGCCACTGAGATAGGCACCATGTACAGTTGAATAAAAGCTGGAATGTGTGTGTTCACCTGCAAATAATACAACGGGCTGAAAAGTTTAAAATACTTAATTATTTATTTACATTAAGCAAAACAATCAACAAACCTTTTCCTGTTGCGGACTTGTGTACAGCGGTTGGGCTAAATTTTCAATATCTTCCTGTGAAGCGCCGACAGGTATAGAGGTATATGAACCGCAGGTAAATGGCTGTGAGTACCAGCTGGTGCTATAATTAAAAAAGATATTTGCTTACAGTAAATTAAATCATGTATTATGTGTAGTTATAAGTTTTGCATACGCACTATACACAGCGCTTTGGTTTGGGCATGTAGGTATCCTGCAAGAATTTGCTTAAAACCTCTGTGCACTTTTCCGCAACTATATCTTGGGAGAGAGTTTCCATATACTCAGCTTCTCGGCCTGACACCCAACCCAGAAGTAAAGTATCCGAGAGTTTTGCAAACGAATAGATTTTCTTAAACCAATTCTTGCTCAAATATTCTACTGTACTGCGTTCCGAATCGGAGATTTGCATATCGTATTTGTCATCATCCCAAAGCAGCAATATTTCCGAAACATCGGCATTCAAAAAAGGTTGCTCATACTCTAGAAATATTTTGTCAACTGTGCCGAACATAAGATTTTCTATGGATTCTTGCTTATAAAGTGGCAACTCGGGATCAAACAGGGATTTGTGCTTGCGTTTTAGCACTCCCAAAGGCATGGTGCATATTACATGATCTGCAAAGAATTCCCGTCCATCTTCGCAGGTAACACGCACTGTATTGTCTGTGTCAACAGTAAGACAGTCGCCATAGTTTATATTGAGAGATCCACTACTTTCTTGCGCGGCAACAGTTGCTTTACTTTCACTTTTGTTTGCAACAATGTCGGTAACTGTTTTATCAGAATTTTCCGAATCATCATGTTCCGAGTTTTCATCGACTGTTTCTAGGCCGGATGGTGGTGCACTTTTTTGTTTCCAATTTATTTTCTTTACAGGACATTTTGTAATTATTGAGTCCCTGGGTATAAGATTGGAAAGTGGTTGCAAAATAGAGCTATAGCCAGTTGGGAGAACAATGTTACCACCCTGCAACTCCGTATAACTACCTAAAACATGAAGGCCAGAGAAAATAAAATTTCATAGAATACTCATGATATAATGTTAGATTTTAACCCACCTAGCTCGAGCAGATCCACATCGTTCATATCATTACAGCCAGTTATGCAGGTTTCACGCTTTAGTAGACAATTAAAGATCAATTGCTTTAGACGTTTCTCCTTGGGATCCTCTATTCTACTTAAATATATTTCAATCTCATAGTTTATATGCTCGCCTACACTATTGATATCAGGAGGTGGACTATACTGACAAAGAAAGTACTCGTCACAGCGTCCAAGGAAACAAACGTATGCTTCATAGATTTCTTGCAATATGCAAAAAGGAACTTGATTGCCATCCTCCGTAGTAGCTACTACTTTGTGTGGTTTTGGTATATTCACTACACTCGCTAGACCTTGTGCAACAGCGATTTCGAATATAGGATTGCCTAGCACTCCGTGTATCCAATTTGCGCCAAGTTCAACCTGTAATGTTTTTTGAAAAGAGGAAATAAATGGTCAAAAGATGTACTAACTTTAAAAAGTGTTTTGCAAAATGCTTCATGGTACGATTACTGCTCGCGAGGAGCCAAGATCTGAAAATGCAGTTTTACAGTACTCATTAAGAAAATAAGATTCACGGAACGAATTATCGATATAGCGATTAGTTATAGAATTTTTAAAAAATATATAACTTTACGAAGGAAGCTTATCTTTCCTATATTTGACCGATCTGGATGATTTGTAAGAACTTTTTCGAAAGACAATTTAAATATCATTAAGATAAAAAAACTAGCAAGGAATTATCTTCGACGGAGCCGAATTTAAAATACCCCACGGACGACGATTTTTCCAAATTTCATACCTAAAGTTTATATTATATACATTATTGTTGAAGATTTTGTGCACAATTTTAAGTCATTAGATTAATTTTTGTGGAATTGAAAGAGATTTTACCATTTTGGTGAACTCACTTTGTATGGAAGGTAGACGTGATTTTTATTCGACTTTTACAAATTTTATACTAAAAATACATATTAAAGGTTAAAGCTAATGTGCAAAATTTTAAGTCATTAGATTAGTTTTTGTGGAATTGAAAGAGATTTTACCGTTTTGGGTAAGTCACTTTGTATGGGAGGTAGGAGTGGTTTTCATCCCATTTTTACAAATTTCATACTCAAAGTTTATAATAAATATTAAAGACGCTGTGCAAAATTTGAAATCATTATATTAATTCTTGTGAATTTTAAAGAGATTTTACCGTTTTGGTTAAGTCACTTGGAATGGGAGGTAGGCGTGTTTTTCATCCGATTTGGCTCATTTTCGAACTTGACCTCTTTTTTTAATAAAAAGCTTATATATTGAATTTCACACACAGACGGACAGACGGACATGGCTAAATCGACTCAGGAGGTGATGCTGATAAAGAATATATATACTTTTCTATACCGGCCACGCCTCCTTATCGGCGTTACAAACGGAGTGACAAAGTTAATATACCCCTATTACGTTTTTTAAACATGGGGTATACTAATTTTATCCAACCCGGTCACGCTACAGACGGTCTTCTGCATAATGTAATTTTTTTTTCTTAAACCCGTAATATTCTCTAAAAATTCCGTCATTAAGAGGGAAAAAATATATGAAATTTTCAAGGCTGACACAACGACATTTCGTTTGTTGTATAATAGCAAAACTTGTTTTCCCTATTTATGCTGTATTTCTCATGTTTGCATGCATGCACGGTTGAACAGTACAATCATATGGTTTTTTGTTTTAAAATAATCGTATCGTGATAACATATAAACTATATATTTTATATTTTACAATTTTGGGAATTATATAGAAAGAAAAAAAAAATGCAGATTTAAGAAAATTATTTTTATGGTTTATTATTGAATTAAAACATTGATAATATATTTAATGTATATATTAGCATTTTACTTTAATCACATAAAATATATTCTATAATTTTTGTATTTTGTCCTATGAGGCTTATAAAATTATAAAGAACTGAATAAATAAAAAAAATAAAAAAATTTTCTTTTATCTAGATATTTAAATCGTCTTTCGAATGGCACTCAAGTCATCCAGATCAGTCAAACATTGACAAAGATGTAGCTAATTTTCATAAAGACTTGGTAAAGAGAAATATTTTTTAAAAAATCTATCTCTATAAGTAAACGATATATTGATAATTATTTCGGCGAATCTTATTTTCTCAACTAGTACACTTCAAAACTGCATACTCAGATCTTGGCGCCTCGGAAACCGTAAACTTCTCCCCTTCATTGATATAAAAATTCGATAACACAGGGTGACAAAATTAAGCTTTTTTCTGCGGCGTAACTTTTTGGTAGTCAAATTAACTCCAAGTTACGTCTACACTGTTTTTTATTTAGCTCAATAGTTTCGGTAATATTCAGAAAGTTCTCTCGATAAAAACCTTTTTATATACAAAATTTAAATTTTTGTTGTTTTAAAATTCATATAAAATTCAAAAACGTCAAAATTGATATATTTTTATGTTTAATTATAAGCATACATACATATGTTGCAAATAAAACCAGAAGTATTTCATTTAAATCGATTGACAAGTTTTGGTTTAATTAACAATTTTTAATTCACGGAATTTTTATTTAACTAAATCGGTTAACAAAACTGTTCTTGAGTTTTGCTATAAAAAAGGTGGTGAAACCGCCTTCATTTCTAAAATAGCGGTTTATCTCGAGAACTAGAGTCAGTTCAAATAATGTAAATTATAGGTTTAGATCTTCATCAACATATGTACCAAGATTAACTAAAAAAATCCATGTAGCAGAGTCAGTGTTGCCCTGTGTAATCCTTATATAAGTTGCCAGTCTGTACGTAAAATATTCAAGACATAAAAAAAAAATAAGAAGAATAAATACAATTTAAATTTTTGTATAAATTAAAATGCAAAAATATGTCACTTAGCTTAATTTAGCGAAAGCATATAAAAACTCTTGTTTTTTTTTGTTATAAAAATTACAGTGCTGTGCCAAAATTTCCAACTGAATTGTGAGCAATAAAAGTTTCTTCTTTATGAAAAATTAAAAACGGCATATTTTATTACTATTTGTAATTAAAGTTTTTCTAAATGACCTTATTATTTATTATGTTGATTTTATGTATCAAGTATCATTTAAAATATCAAACATTAAAGAATTTATATTTAAATCATATAAAATCAACTCTTTGTAATTTTTATAACTCATTTGGAAAAAGCCACAAAAGTAATGTTTCACAGAGCAAGTGCTTAAAAATTACACTTAATGGGACAAGCATTCCTTTTAAAAATCATATTCAGCCCAATTTTAAATGATTTTTCCCGGGGAATTGGCAAAGGGAGTTTTTATTTTTAAGATAAAGTTCAAAGACATTTTGGAAATTTTTAATGCCAATTTCTTCGGGAGCCGTCAATATTCATGAGTGTAAAAAATGGTATTATATTTATCTGCTATCTTAAAAATGAAGACTCCCTTTTCCAATTCCCCGGGAAAAATCATTCAGAATTGAGCTGATTAAGTATTTGGGTGGTGTCCCATTTGATTAGAGATGGGCGCGTGCCTTGATTTTTCCGTGCCACGACGTGCACGTGCCTAAAGAATATTTTCTTGCGTCCACTAGCGTTCTCGTGCTTAAGAAATGCAAAGTCGTGCGTGCTTTTCCGTGTTCGTGCACTACTTCCACTTTAGCAGCTATTTAAAAAACTAATAAAAATAATAAAAACACATTCTAATGTTATAATAACTAAAATATATTTAAGTTGAAAAGGTCCAACCCATATTATGATGGGTAAATTTTTCTCCCTTTTTGTTTTTTTGGACCACTTTTATCGCTATCTTTGAGATATTTCAGTGATATTTGGGTTGGTTCTTAAAATGATTTATTGCGGAGAAAGTGTGAAAAAGCTGTAATAGCTGAACTCTATTTTTATTGCATGTTTTGTTTAGATTTTAAACAATATGTGTATTATTTTCGTAGCTACTTTGCAAAGTCCTAAATCGTGCTTTTTCGTGCGTATTCTTGCGTTTTCGTGCAAGTACGCAAAATTAAGTTCGTGTTTGTGCGTGCCCGTGCCTCAAAAATGTTGCACGCGCACATCTCCACTTTTGATAAGCTTTTTAAATTTAACTTGCATGTAAACACTATTTTTGATTTTCGCAATACAAGCAAGTTTCAGCAATATTCTCAAACTTGCTTGACCTTTAACTTTGGAGGTGCATTTTTTTGACATAGTCTGTGACGTGGTGGTAAATTTGACTACATTTTAATTTTACTAAAGAATTTAAATAAAAAGAGGTTTTTAAAATTATTTCTTGTTTAAAAACAAGTTTTTATATTTTTGCTTAAAATAAATATAAATTTAAATTTAACAAAACTGCCACTTTGTTAAACTAGCTTTCTTTTAAAGACGACAAAAATATGTGAAGAGGTGGTAAAATTTACCACCACCTCCATAGTTAAAGGTTAAAACAAATTCATGCCAGTCAATACGAAATTGCTTAATTAAAAGATAAGCTTTTGCTTTAATATAATGTATGTATTTCCAGTTTGGTTCACAATTTGAAATTGTCTCTGCGCAAAAGCGCTGAGATTACGATAAATATAATTATAAATCTTTTGTCAAAAGATTTTCAAATGTTTTTATTTATTTTATAAAAAGCTCGCATTGTGTGTCACTTTGCAATTATTTGCTTTTTCAATTGGAAAAATTTGGAACCAATTGCCTTTTCTTGAAAAATATTTAATAAACTTGATTTAAAACACACAAAAATAAATTGATTGGTCAATTACAAATAAAATTTCGCCTCTTGGCTTTATAAATGAAAATCTTGTAATAGACTTAAATATAAGCCCCACATTGCTTTTACTAGAATTTTACATTAAACCAAGCCCAGGTATTCACAGAGGCTAATTTCGACTTAATGTAATTGAAATTTAAGTGTATTTTTAACTTTAGTCATTCATATCCATGGAAGGATAACCAGGTAGGGCCGGCCGAATATTTAGGGGTCGCACAAGCTGTCGTATTGTTGTATTGCGGTATTTTTTCACAAGTTGTAAAATTTTTGTTGTTGCCTTCTACATAAAACTGATTTATGACAATACGATTTCGTTTGGTATGGTTACTATTTTTGCTTTCTCATTGCACTCTCCTTGGTTGCAGATTTTCAACTTCGTTTTGACAGTTTCGGCCACCGGCTTGTCGTATTGCGCCAGTGCTGTTCTTATAACGAGTTTGTTTTTACCTCGTAAATTTTATGAGTAATATCACTACTATAGTAGCTTCTGTTTTTATTTTGTGCGGCAAAATTTAATAATAACAAATTTTAAAAAATTTATTTTCTTCGGTCATCTGTCTGTTTCTTCAGTCAGCTGTATAAATACGACATACAACAAAATATACCCTTAGGGTGTGTTCACAGTTGTTGTATTTTTTGTATAAAAACGCAATACGACATACGACAAAACGTGAGCTTGTGAAAACCCTAATTATGTTTTCAAATTGTAAACAGTGCGGACACGTGTGTTAAGTTTGTGTTAATTTGAGTGAAAATATTATAAAAACAGTGTAAATAAAACTATAAAATGCCGAGGAAGTGTTCAATTTGCAAAAAAGCATAAAAAAGCTGCGAAACATGAACATAAAGAAACTCGAGATGAATAGCTGATTTTAACTATTTAACTGTTTAAGTGTTCTCTTTCTTAGTGACCATAACTGTCAAACTGCAGATTTTCTATGTAATGTCTTGTGCTGGTGATTGCTCTGTGAAGAAGCTCGATCTTGTGACAACCTGTTGCTTCATGAGCTTAATTGGCGCTCAAAAATATATTTTTTAAAATCTATAAAAATAACAAGTATGTAAGTAAATTTATTGAGACTTCAAATCTATTTAATTATTAGTTTTTATACGAGGTTGTTAGTGAGAGTAAATACATGGAATATTTTAAATTTATTCTATTACTATAAAACATGGCAAAACTAGACAAGGTAGTGTTAGGGCTGAACGTGCTCTCTTTCATGGTGACCATAACTGTCAAACTCAGCCATTTTGCTATTTTTGCTATCTCATTGCATTCTCCTTGGTTGCAGATTTTGTATGAGGTTTCAACTTCGTTTTGACAGTTTCGGCCACCGGCTCTCTGCCCTAACACTACCTTGTCTAATTTTTAAATAGGCCAGCAATACGTGAGAATTTTTTTTAAAATACAAATTTTGAAAGATCAATAAATTACTTCAGAAACATCGTGAAAATATGTTGATAAAATTTTAAATGAAAGCTTTGGAAGTTGCAGTCGGCTTCCATCAAGCTCAAAACTTTGAACGTGTTTTTCTCAAAACTGTAAATTTATAAATGGCGTGCAGCATAACTCAAACAAATTTCAACCAATCAATAATATATGAAAAAATGTGTCAGAGTGTGATTTTTGAAAAAAATATTTGTTATTAAAAAATTTTTTTAATGTCTTTTAAAAAAATTTACAATTTTCTTTGTTTTTAAAGGTATTGTCGAAAAAAATTGGGCGTCGCACACTGGGGATTTCGCGGAAAAAAGTCAAATTGTCAACATAGTCTTCATGCAACATGCAGTGGTATTTTGATATTAAAGACTAAATGGTACAGTCAAATCAAAAACAATTACTTCAATCTGACTGGTAGTTTTATTTTTATGCCGTTTCAAACTCCGAACTTGTATGTTTTACCGAACTAACTTAATATAAACCTAAGAATTTCAAGACGAATATTATTTTACTATGTGAGCTAACGTGTTTTTTTTTTATTTTTTATTTAAAGTAGGATATGTCAATATACTAAAATTTAAAAAATAAACTCTGCAGAGACTTAATTTTTTTTTTTTTTTTTTTTTTTTTATGAACTTATAACTAAAATCCCGTTTTTTCCAAACATTTGAATCTGAAATTTTAGCTGTACTTGCCTATGTTTGGAAATCACTACTAATACATTGCCTCATATCTGTTCTTACATTTTTAATCAATTTCAACTGCGGCCAGGTGCGCCTTTCAATAAAACTTATATTTTTATACCCTACACTTGACAAAGTCAGGGTATATTAACTTTGTGCAAACGTTTTTAACGCATAGAAGGAGGCGTGGCCGGTATGGAAAAGTATATATATTCTTGATCAGCGTCAGCTCCTGAGTTGATTCAGCCATGTCCGTCCGTCCGTCCGTCCGTCCGTCTGTGTGATTATATCTTGCAAAGAATAAAGAGAACCAGGTAAGATATTTGAATGAAATTTGGCACACATATTGATATGGACCCGGGGATGAGCCCAATGATTTTTTTTGGATGCGCCCACAATTACGCCCACCTCCCATACCACCAACTATTGAGAAAACACAAAAAATGGGCTAATAATTGAGCTAGAAAGACAAAATTTTGTATGTGTATATGTTTTATCAATTCTTAGTTGAGTACCAAAAATGGGCGTGATACGCCTACAAATACGCCCACCTTCCATACCACCCACAACACTCAAATTTTATATAAACACACTAAGTGTAGGGTATTTCATAGTCGGGCTCGACCGACTATAGCTTCCTTACTGGTTTATATTTTATATTATATTTTTATATCTTTTTTTTATATTTATGTTATTTTTTTTTTTAATTCAAAGAGAACGTGTTAAAAGAAGTTGTGTTATTAAAAGAGTTTTACGACTGTTCGTGATTGCGCTAATTTTTGCCCCATGTCCATGTTAGAATAATAATACATAATAATAATAATAAAATTTATATGAAAAATTCGTTTGTTTTTATATGGGCGGTATATGATGGGCGTGGCCGATTTTAATGAAACTTTCACAAATTTTTTATTTTGTTAATTGTAATGTCTGTGCTAAATTTCAACATGTTCGGAGCAAAAGAAAAAATGTTGTATGAATTATTAATTTTGAGTTATATGGGCGGTATATGATGGGCGTGGCCGATTTTAATGAAACTTTCACAACTTTTTTATTTTGTTAATTGTAATGTCTGTGCTAAATTTCAACATGTTCGGAGCAAAAGAAAAATTTTGTATGAAAAATTCATTTTGAGTTACATGGGCGGTATATGATGGGCGTGGCAGATTTTTATGAAAATTTATATTTTTCTTAATAACGTTAATTAAGTGCTAGGTGCCAAGTTTTATCACTCTACAAGCACTCCTTATAATTTTTTCCCAGAAATGTATGAAGCCATCCCCACTGTGCGTCGTCTTATTCAACAGGATGCACGGCAATTCTGAGATCTTTTTTTACACTCTACACTATAACTATAAATATATATATATATATACTTTTTTGAGTCATACATTTTTTTGTATTCTTAAAACATGCCTCAACAATATAGCCTTAAACTTTCAAATAAATCGCTTCAATAATATACTATTGAGAAATGTTTATTTTCGAACCTTGATTTCAAAGTATTGCTGGCCTTAAGGGCAGGTTCTTGAAGAAATCGACAGAAAATATATGTTTTTGTTTTTTGCTTTATTTTCGTCCTTAGGATCTTGAAAATATGTAATCAAAAGGATATTTTCCTAATTTATTTTACGAGTCATAGCGTATTTGAAGAGAGAGTGCGTCGGCCGAAAATCAGGTACAAACGCGTTTTTCTCGAAACAAATTTTTTCTGCGCTTCAACGACTTAAGCGATTTCGAACGGATCAAATTAAAGCTTATTCAATTTAGGGGGCCCTCAGAAAGCTTTTTTTTCCAAAAAAATTTACTATCATTATTTTTTTAACGTTAAAGCAAAAGAAAAAGGAGGAAAAACAGGGTTTTTTAAAGGGCCGCCATTTTTTTAAAAAAGGGTTTTATTAAAATCGGAAATCTACAAGGCCCCCCAAATTTCATCTAGGTTAATAATTTTTTGGGTTTTTCTTTTCATATTACTTGGCAGGACTCTAGATTGTACAGCGCATATCGGCTATCGCCGCGCACGGCTTTGGTTAGCGAGACTTTCAGCCGCCATTTTGAATTATTTTTCATCGAAAAAAATGTATAATGTTCTTGAAATATGCACTAATAAAAACCACAAAAGATTTTTTAAAAAAAGATTTACGTTCGTTCGCTCAAAAAAAAAATCCTGAAATAACGTTACGTGAAATTAAGTTTCTACTAGAACCTCCCCTTAATTGAAAGAAAGCTGTTTTTAAGATATGTATGTGCTCTTCCCTTAAAGGAAATGTGTTATTATATTGTTATTACTTTTCACGAAACTTTAATGTTTTTTGAAGAAGATTTAAAAACGACTGTTTTCCCATTGTTGATTTGTGATTACTTTTGTTCTCTTATTTGGAATTTTTTTTTATAAAATATTACATACGTTGTGATATTATTAGTTTTGTTTTAGAAAAATTAAAATTTAAATTTAATAAAAATCATTCTAACCTTGGTTAAGCTCACAAAAATTTTAACCCATAAGTGTGTAAGTGTCCAGGAAAGTAGATATTGCGTTAAAAAATTTTAATATCCATGCTTCTTTTATCTTTGTACTAAATACTACTTATTGGTTCTAGTTAAAAATATATTTTTTGATATGCATAAAATGTGAGTGCGCTTATCACATTTGTGCGATTAACCATGGATAAGGGTTATTGAATAAATTTGGAGGGTCTATAAAATTGGGCATTTTTCCTATCAGATAATATTTAACCTATCAGTTACCCAAAACGATGCAAAGAATTGCACAACACTGTATACAAAGCATCTACCTGCACCTACACCTATGATATAATTATTTTTTTTTATTGAAATGCAGCGGCAGCAAAGCATGACTGTAGGTAGGTTTGGTTTCAATGCTATAGCTAACAAAATATTCTTAAAAAAAGCGATTAAATTGTTTTCCGTTTTTTTTCTCCTTTATGTACAGCGTTAATGTCATAGATAATTGCTTTTTTGATTCAAACAGAATTATTATATATGTTCGGCTTTTTTGTTTATTTTGTTTCTGCAGCAGTTATTCTAATTTTGCTTATTTGTGATAAATTTTCTATTATCAGCAGATGCTACATTTAAAAGTATGTATGTATTTAGAAAAATGTGGAAAATATAAGTTATTTTAAAAGAAAACGTTCTTTTTAAGATAATAAGTCAATGCTGTATAAGCTGTTGCCTAGTTTTATCTCTATTGATTTACTTTGACTGATAAACCTTATCGGAAGTGAATGTTGCTACTAACTAAATTCAGCTTTTTTAATGGGGTATTAATTTATCCTCTAAGCTTATATATATGTATGTATATTATTTTAGGCCCCAATTGTTTTCGCCAAAAAATATAAGAATATTTAAAAGTAGTCACTTGAAAATAATATTATATAAAAATATCTTGATAGACATACAAAATACAAAAACATATCTCTCGTCTTCTTTAAATCAATTAAATTAACCGTATAAAATTGATTTTTTGGGGGAAGCCTTCTTAGTCTAACAAATATAGTAGTTCATCCTATTTTAATTTATTTTAGTTGTGACATTATTGAAAACAACTTAATCAGTAAAGAAAATAGAAGAAATTATTTTTGAAACAATTAAAAATTAATCAAAACATTAATATAGAAAACGTTCTTTATTAAAAAATCAAGTCTTTAAATAAAATTTTATCAAACTTAACTTATAATACGAAGATTTTCTTAATATCATAAACTAATTGTTGACTGTTGTTAAAACCTTTTTAAATATGTTATTGTAGCATATCATAAATTCAATAATGCATACAAATCTCTTGGTAACTGAAAGTAAATAAAACCTTATGCAGGACATTTGAGAACATCGACCGACAACGTATGCAACAGTAAAGATGTATTATTGTTGAAGCGAAAGACTTATAAAAAACATAAAGACACTGACGGCTACATTTAAGACTCCCATTTTTTCACTATGTGATTGCAATGCGTCATCGTTAACTACATGTTTTCCTTTTATACAAAACAGTTAGCCAAAAAGCTTTAAGTCTTAAATAAACCATGAAGTGCCAAACCGAGCAATGCATAAATGAACAAAAATAGCATGCAATTTGCCTTCACCTTTATGTCTTTTATTGTTTGCTTTGAATACCGCCACAAAACAAAAAGAGATTTCTAAAGATACTTAACCACATGATTTTTCTTACATAATTTGTTTTTCGCGTATTTTTATTTATTTACCTCCTGCGATTTCATTGGTATCGACACAATACGACCTCCAATACGATTTCTCGCCTCTAGGATCATAAAGCTGTCGCAACCATTTTGCAGCAAATGATTCGCTGCTGAAAGTCCGGCCATGCCAGCGCCAATGATGAGTACTTTCACCTTGTTTGGAAGGCTGTAACCTCCAGCTATAGCCTCCTCCTCTGATCCACTAGCATATTCCTCGGTTGGTGAAGGTGCTGGTGTTTTTGGTGTTGTATCAATCATCATCTTTGTATGGTATAGTTGTTCACAGTTGTTCGCAACTCAGAACATATATTTTACAGGTTATCACTATTATGAATTCACTGTCAGAGAATTTTTTATTTTTTCTGTATCAAATGATTGCGGTAACTTAATCGGATGTTATGGTTGACAGTTCAAGTGTCAAAATATTTTTGTTTAGTGTCCACTTTGGAGCAGTCCGAACCATCAGCTGATTCCTCCACTGTGTTAAATGCGCATGTTGTTTCGTCCGAAATATTTTGCACTTTTTACTTACGCCAACATGTGAATGCTTTCATTCGAGCTCTTATGGTTAGTCTTCGTTTCACTACTTTATAGTTTAGCTGAATTATTAAGATGTAAATGTTATCAGCTACATAATAAATTAACTATTTGTGCTGAGTTTTGCAAACAATTGTTCCAATTTTCCGCAAGGAAAAAATTGTTCGGTTGAGAAATTTGGTGTGTAAATAAAACATCGATTAGTCGAGACTCGAAATAATTGACAGCTTAAGCCCAAGTAAAAATTTTAGTTATATGTGGAATAAAAGTATAGCCCATGGTATATCTTGACAAGGTATTGTCAGGTCTGAAGGTGCTCTCTTGCAAAGTGACCACAACTGTGAAAATTAGCCATTTTGCGAATGAAGAGCAGAAAACTAAGTAAAACTTTGACTTATTGAATTGAACCTTGTGTTATTTTTAGTGCCAATAATATTAAATACATTAAATTTTAGGTTATAAAAATATTACTAGTGATTGTTCCCCGAAAATTGGGTGGGCTGGATATAAACGGACCAATCTGCGTCAATGGCGAGTATCGAATACGGTGGAATGATGAACTGTATGAGCTGTACGCTGACATCGACATAGTCAAGCGCATTAAAATCGAGCGGCTTCGCTGGCTTCGTAAAGGCCAGTAAAGAAAACATTCGATTCGGTACCCAGCGGCGTTCAAAGCAGAAGAAGACGACACCATCTTCGTTGGAAAGACCAAGTAGAGGACAACCTGATGAAGCTTAGAATTTCCAACTGGCGCCAGCAAGCGAAAGACAGAAATGGCTGGCGGAAATTCTTAGATGAGGCCAAGACCGACATACGGTTGTAGCGCCAACTAAGTAAGTAAGTAAGTAAGGATATAAGATTAATAGTATATTAACACCAAACCTTCAAAACATGTTTTATGCATTTATCGTGCTTAAGAGCCAAAACACGACTTATTTTGAGTGTTTTACCATACAAAATTTAAAATACCTCAGAGCGCGTTTTATTATAAAACCATGATTCAATCACAAAGGTTATGCAGCCATTTGACGTTTACTCACAAGAATGAACTTAGATACCCTAGTAATGCGAGGAGAGCAAAAGAGCAAATTTTTGATATCAGAATAAGCACTTGGTTGCATGAATACGTATATGAAACTTTTTATTGTATGAAATATCCAAAGGTACATTGGACTACTATATTTTATACTAAATTTTCTGTAACGTATTTATTGTAACTCAAAATTATATTGAGTTTTACCAAATATAATAGCCACGTTTTTGTTGTAAAATAGTAAAAAAAGAATAAAAGTAGTGTGCGCACTACACAGTACACAGAAATTTAATAATTCTTGCATGCGAATATTTCCAAAACATTAAGCTTTGAATTAAAGAATGTACTGAAAACATTGTTTTCATTATAAAATTTAAGCGATGCAAACTTTTTGTAGTTATTTGCTACAAACAGTGTGAATATAGTTGTTTAAATATTTTGGAAAATCAAAAAAGACTTACTTCTTCATATATTTAGTTTAAATATGAAAACACTAAAACTAATCTATTATTAGTCATAGTCATATTTACATAGCGAATAGGATTCCTTACTTAAATATCGCTTATAAAAGTTAACCTTGCCTGTCATAAACGCTGTTATTAAATCATCAAAATATTTAGATAGGATAGGAGGTACGCCTAGTACAATTTTTTCAAAATCTATTTTTTTAATGATTATTGTTGTAAAACTATTCAAAAATATTTAAAGAAATCTATCAAATCCGCTTATAATTCAGATTCTACAGTGTTAAAAACCCGGTGCGCCAGAGTCCTTTTAACCAACCAGAGTATCTTTAAACGTGTTTTTGTTGAAAAGTACTTTTTTAAAACGGGCCACATTTTTCATTTTAATTTGTTTGAAATGTAATTTTACACATCTTTTACCAAAATGAGCATTTTTGCAAAATTTGCCTAGTTTTTACATTGGTTAAAAATAACATAAATTTCAGTACTTTTTCAACACTTATTAAGCTTCATCATTTTTTAAGCGTCATTTTTTAAGCACACCATCTTCAGCGCTATCTTTATATATACAGAATATATGTTAGAAAATATTTTTTTGTTACTTAAACTGATGTAAAATTAACACACAAATTAAGTTCTTAGAATATATATATTATACTTTTAAAAAACCTCCATAAGTATAATGAAAAAAGCATAGTCTGTTAAAAAAAGTCATGAACTTGAAAGAGAGAATATGCGTTTGTTTACATAAAATAAGGATATGTCAAATATACACTTAACCTTATTCTGATTGAATCATGTATAAAACACCATTAAAATACTGTAAAGGTCGAAACATATCATGTTCAAAATGAAAGGTGGCAGCACCTCAAGCTATCAAAGCTTAATTTTTTCATGAATATGAGCAAACTAAAAGCAAAAATGAAACAGTAAGAAAACATAAACGCCAAACTAAAACGTGAAAAAGGTGGTGTAAACAGTCGTGTTTGAAGATACAACACAATAGCTGTAAAACGTCTTTTAGTTTCGCTGTAAATGTGTTATAAGAAATCTTATTATTAGTATCATATTGCAAATTGATTGCAATAACACTTCTCCCATTGTACAGCCATGCTAGAGAACTGTTACTGACCAGATAAGTTGTAAGCAAAAACTGCGTGACTTAATACAGGGTTTGCTAAAACTACTTAGGATCAATATTGTTCATTTGACTTACGATTCACCTTAATTTCCCCACTCGTGAATATACAAAATATGAGGGATCTTCTGTTAAATATTCATAGCAATCAAATATTTGTTATCCCTCTTGAATAGTTTTCGCTTTAAGATCGAAATATCACAAATAATTTATTAAGCAACCAATCTGAGATATAACTTACCGAGTTTGCGCGATGGTATGGTTATGAGTCATCCTGGAAAAGAGTTATGTACACAAAAAATCATGAGATAAGTGTTTAGTTTGCCTAATAACTGTCCAAAGTTGCAAATAACACCTTAAAACTAACGAACATGGGCACCAAAGACTTTAAAATTTTTGTCAGTTCATATTTAAGTAAAGACTAACACATATGTGTCAGAAAAAGTGTAGCTCCATCCATTTCAGTTTGGTCATCAAAGGGTTAAGCTTATCCTTTGAATTACTCTGTCCGTTTGTATGTTGCTCGTTTAAGTCCTGATCCTTTGGTTTTTTCCAATCAATCACCATAGAAATTTTTTTCAGAAGTCGCACTTTAGTTGATTGTGAATTATTAAAGAAATTAAAAAGAAATTAGACGGTAGGATACACCCTAAGGTGGGTCACCAAAAAAAGTTTGCCAAGTTCATCCCTCAATTGAAAGCTTATGTTAAGATAATTTTAGTACCATAGAAATTTTTGTTAAGGCGGGCACAAAAACCACCAAGAATGGTATTTTTTTGTACAACTTAACCAGTTCTTAACCGATCATGAAAATAAGTGTTTCGTTGGATAGAATTCAATAAGGACAACAATTCGTTCCATCCTTTTAGATATTTTAATTGTTCTTCTTAGTTCCACAATGCCTCAAATTTTTTTTTAAGAAAATGAAAGTTCATACAAAATTATAAAAGGTATTCATGCAAATGAGTTTGATTTTTAGTCGTTTGTCTCCTTCTTCCGAAAACATAAAATCAGTGAGAGAAACAGAGAGCTCCTAGCATTTTGTGCCGTTGATGCGCACGATATACATTTTTTATTGTCTGTTGTCTTACCTGTATTTCTATCAGTCTTGTCAACAGAAACAGAAAAACTGCTTCTGAAATGGTATCATCAATTTAAATACCGTGGCAGCGCCGAACACTCACGTCATTTTACGAAGCAAGGAATCAAAAGAAAAACATAGCAAAACAAACAGCTGTCAGTGAATAAAAATATTTTGAACAGAATTTCTTCCAAAACTTTTTTGGATCAACGGGATCAACCCGAATTTAAGATGCCGAGAACAAAAGAGGAGGCAAATATTGCCACACCCACCAAGAAGCTAAGATTCCGAGGTGATTTAAATTTGCAAAATAGAATTGATGAGATATTCGACGACAACAGCAAACGAGGCTCAGCAAGTGGTGGTGCAGCCCAGAAACACAGTGATCACAAGGTGGATAATAATGCGAAAAGAGGTAAGTAAGAACAGATGTGTAAACAAAGGAGTAGTCAATGGAAAAACCAGTTGTCTGGGAACTAAAAGCCTTCCTTCATTACTTACACATTAGACACGCCCTCCTTCATGGACTTTTTTAAGGTCGAGATGACGCGTGGTTACATATTGGAACATGATGAGGAACGTTATTCGGCGCGACGCCAAAAAATTTATTCATTTATGAAGATTCCACGAGACTTGGAACGCTTCATGGTGTACGGCATAATGCAGTGCGCGGATTCTTTTCTCTACATACACACATTCTTGCCAATACGCTATGTGCTAGCTCTATGGGCGCTTATATCACGTCCCATTGCTAGCTGTCTGGGTTTAAGGCGACGAACACTGCGTTTGTTGACACCGGCTGAGATTTGCGATATATTGAAGGGCTCAATTTGGATAGCCTGCACACTATTGATGCTGTCGGTGGATACGAATCGCGTCTACCACATCATAAAGTCGCAGTCTATAATCAAGTTGTACATTTTTTACAATATGCTAGAAGTAGGTGATCGGCTACTCTCTGCCTTTGGGCAAGACACAATCGATGCGTTATTTTGGACAGCGACAGAGCCCAAGAACTCCAAGCGAGAACATTTTGGACTTGCTACACACATTCTCTTCGCCCTGACTTACGTGTTGCTTCACAGCTTTCTGATAATGTTCCAAGTAAGTCAATAGAAAATATTTTGGAACATAAAAGATTAACATTTTTCTGCAGGCGACCACTTTGAATGTTGCTGTAAACTCGAATAACAAGGGTCTGCTTACCATAATGATATCAAACAATTTTGTAGAGCTGAAAGGGTCAGTTTTCAAGAAGTTCGACAAAAATAATCTCTTTCAACTCACATGCAGTGATGTGCGCGAACGCTTTCATCTCTCGGTGCTGCTCTTCATTGTTGTAATTCAAACGATGAAGGAGTTTAACTGGAGCTTCACTCATTTCTGCGTTATGCTTCCAGACTGCTTTTCAGTGCTCATCACTGAAATACTTATCGATTGGATAAAACATGCTTTCATAACTCGCTTCAACGAGCTGCCGGAATACATTTATCGCGAGTACACCACTAGCTTAGCCTACGATATGACACAGACACGACAGAAGCATGCATTTTCAGATCATTCTGATTTGGTGGCACGTCGTATGGGTTTTATACCTTTTCCATTGGGAGTAGTTCTCATTAAGGCCATTTATTCTGCTGTGTCTTTTGATAATCTAGCCGCCTTAGTGCTCTTCCTTTGTGCATATGCTTTCATTATGGGTCTGCGCATTTGGATAACCATACTTGCCTTAGGCAAAGCATGCAAGTTGATGAAGGAACATCAGGACGAAAAAAGTAATTCTACGCCAAGCTCTGCCACAAATATGCCACCTGTTGGTGTCATGCCAGGTTCAACAAATTTGATGTCAAGTCCGGCATCAGCAAGTGCTCGCTTGCGCAACGATGTGGCAACTTCACCTATGCATCCAACGCATCCGCTGCAACGTTCCGTTACTGTTGATTTATCGCATGAGACAATTTTTTTACCCGCAACTGTGACTTCAACGCCAAAGCTAGCAAAGTCTGCTGGCATGAACACAAGCTCTGTAGCATCGCATGCTGACATTGAGTTGGATGTGAAAAATTCCTTGGAGCTAGGTGCTACTGCGTTGTTTTCCAACAGCGATGTTGATCTGGACGATGTGTGTCTTAATGAAAATGTGCTGGAATCAAATGCAACCGCACCATGCTATATTGAGGAGGAGTTGGCGCGGTCAGAACCTGATTTGTTACAGCAGCAACAACGTGCTCAAACCAACCAGCTATTGCATCAAAATGGCAGCTGTCCGCCTGCAGCTGGCCATCTAGGAAGTCTGCCGCGCCGTTTAACTAAGCGCACGCACAAGCGTTCTGAATCGGAGCCAAGCATGCAGAGCATAGTTGGAACGGTTACTGCTCACGATACTGAGCAGCAGACGTAGTTTGTGCAAAGTTTATACATTTAACTTTTATATGTTTGAATATTTAATGTTTTATATGTTTACAACCAGGTTGCTGTTCTACTTATGTAACTTAAAGCTGCTTTAAATGGATTTAAGAAGGACATTTAATGATATATTTTCATTCAAAATAAAAGCCATACAATGTGCGCTCAAAATATGGACAAGTAATAATGAAACCTCGTATACGTTCTTAAATATCGTGTTAAGCAGTAAGTTCCTTGATACATTTATACTTCTTTTAGCCATTTGCCTTAATATTGTGCCCATGATTCATGTAAACTTTTATTAATCACAAAATTAGTTTAGCCTTCAAGTAAATTTACAAAATGTTTTCGTACGATTATGGTTTTTTTTTTAAAATTATATTTAAGCTTTAAATTAATCTGAAAATTAGGCATTATAAAGAATTATTACCAAGACATAGAAAATAATTTGTAATGTAATGAATTTATAAATAAAGTAAAAATCAGTTACAAAAGTTTTTCCATATTTTTTTTTCCAAATTTATTAAGCATAGCAGTAAGACCGATGTTGCTCGGTATAAAGTTATGCTATCCAAATAATGGTATTTTAATTTACGGACAAAAAGTTGTTGAGCAAACCTTTTGATAGAAATTGCATTTTAAGTATAGAATCCTATATTTGAAAATGAGTTGGACTGAACCGTTAAGGTTGTTTAAACACTTTTCATTGTAATCTCAAAATATGTCAAAAATGTGGAATGTAATGCGGAGGATGCGCGAATGGAACAAAAAGTTTGGGCGGTCATGATTCATTTCATATTTTAAATTTTTTTTGGGGATCGCGATAATGAACAATCGCCAAAATTTCTAAAAATGTACAAACGCCTAAAGAAAAGAAATCGGGTAATCGCATATTATGAATAAATGCCAACAAATTATGGTTATAAAATAATTTTGTTAAATAGAGAATGAAATATTTGAGTTACAACAAAATGAAATGAGGTTTACAGAAAATTACAAACAAAGTTTTTGTAAAGCCACCAAAAAATCCACAAGAAGTGGTAGATGCATTTCAAAAAAAGAACATTTGGAATAGATTCGGTGTTACCAAATACACCGATCCCCTACTATTTTATAAAGCTTGCTTACAGGAGGAAAATTTCGTTGATTGCGTGTTTTTCGTATTATTAAGTACTATTAAGCAGTATATTCCTCCATTAAAACAGGGTTCTCATCACGTATGACGAGAATCGTTTGACGATACTTTAACTTTAGCTTAATGTATGGCAAAAAACTATCAAATGATATCGTCGAAACGATTGCTTGGCGCACTAGTAGTGTAATATGGGATAGTATCGTTCAAACGATAGTCGTCTTAAAAGTTACGTGATGAGAGCCCAGGAATTTCTGGTATATGCAACGTTTAAGATAGTTCCTCAAGTTTGCTTCAAGCAATTTCTAATACTTGACGTAAATTATTTCAATAAAAAGGTACGATACTTTATATGTATTAGGAAATACAAAACGATTTGAGTTCTCAATTGCGTTCTTTTCGTTTTTCTTGCAGATTTTTCCTTTCTGGTTTGTTTTAATGACGAAAAAAACAATAAGGGCCACTTATTTGAGTACACCCATCAAAATATATTCAAGTTGGAGCCAAACACACCCCATGTCAAAAAAAAACGCATCACCTAGAAATATTCTTAGAAGTGGTTAAAAATCTGTTTAGATTGGGATTTATACTTGGATCGCAACTGTTATAAGAGACATCGAAAAAGTTTATTTGAAGTAGTTATTTTGCGACTTTTTCTAAAAAAGTAAAATTTTAATTGTTATTTTAGACGGAAAAAAATATTAAAAATAAACTCTTAGAACTTGGTTTTTATTGTAGGGCTAAAAATAACTAACATTTTGCACTTTTATTTTTTCGGCTAGTTTAACTGTTTATTTTTCAACTTTTATTTTTCAGTGAAAAAATAGAAATCAGTTTCGGGCTTTTATATTTTTCTGACTTTTAAAAAAATCATTTACGAACATTTATTTTTTTTCTATTGGAAATAAAAATCGTTTCTGTGTAATTATGTTGTGTAAATTATTGTAAAAATTTGTGTAAATTATGTTGTGTGTTTCCTCTCCATATAATTGTTTTTTCGAAAAATCTAAAATTTACAAGCCAATTTTTCTTATGCTGGCTTTATAAAGGGTGATTTTTTAAGCGTTTGGTTTTTGAAAATTTGCAACAGTAAATGAAATATTTATTTGCAGCAATACATCAATACCTGGTCAAAATATATTACTTCAGCGTCTTCCTTTAATTAAACATTTTGTTTTGAGTGTTGTGTATTCTGCATAAAGTTATTTAAAAAAAAAAAAACAATTATATGGTGAGAAAATATAAACCATAATTTACACAAATTAATTAATAATAAATTAATTAAGAAATCAATTTATTAAATAATTTACACAAAAGTGATTTTTATTTCCAACACAAAAAATAAAATTTCGTAAATGATTTTTTTAAAAGACAGAAAAAATAAAAGTCGAAAACTGATTTTTATAAAAATAAAAGTCCGAAATAATTGTTATATTTTCCCTGCAATAAAAATCACATTCTAAAGCCTGGTTTTCACTAAGTCAATTTCAATGACAACAATCACTGATGTCAGTATTCATCTTGACCATATGACGTCAAATGCGTTTTCATTGAAACCCAAAAACTGACATAAAATCGAATGTCAAAGACTGACGTTGAATTTATGTGTCAATTGATTGCCATACTGTTTTCACTTTCGATGCTATTTGTGAAATGCCATCGGTTTGTTCAGTTGTGCTTTTTTCATCAACAGCTGATGTTTTATATTTGAGATTGTTAGAAAATGTTTCTTTTTGGTGAAATTTATAAAATTCTGTTAATTTTATTAGATTAAGGGCTGCTTTCTCAATGTCCGGTTAAGCACTTATCAGAACTTTAATCAGCAGTTAGCAAAAAAGCCCTTTCTCAATCTTCGGTTAAGGTTGAACTGTCAGTTAAGTGCTGATTAAGTTAACGGCAAGTTGTGGTTTCGGTTAGCGCCATTTTAGGGTAAATGATTTCGAAGATGCTGTCAAACTTTAAAATTTAAGATGACGGATAGAGTTGCCACCTAGATTTTTTTATTTTTGCGAATTCTTGTAATTTTGAAATTCTGACAACGGATTTGATTTCGAATATAATGTCACAGTTTTAAAATTTAAGATGGAGGTTAGGGCTGCCACCTAAATTTTTACCACAGTATTGCCACCTAATAATATGTATTTTTAAGAGTTTTAAACATCATTTATCAGTGTTAAGGGGTCGCTGATTTTGAATCTAAAGTCCGACTTTTAAAATTCAAGATGGTGGATAGGGTTGCCACCTTAATTTTTTTTAGTTTTATACATTCGGGGCCGGCAAAAAAAAATGGTATACCAAATATGGGTCGCTGAATCCGAATCCGTTGTCAGAATTTCAAAATTATAAAATTTTGAAATAATAGGGTTGCCACCTAATTATATGTCTTTTCAGTAGTTTTAAACGTCATTTATCAGTGTTAAGGGGTTGCTGATTCCGAATTTAAGGTCAGAATTTTAAACTTCAAGATGGTGGATAGGGTTACCACCTTAAATTTTTTTAAGTTTTATAAATTCGGGGCTGGCAAAGTTTAAAATTCTGACTTTATAAATGACACTAATAAATGTCGTTTAAAACTCGTGAAAATATATATTATTAGGTGGCAACCCTATTATTACAAAATTTTATAATTTTGAAATTCTGACGACGGATTTGGATTCAGCGACCCAATTTTGGTGTACCATTTTTTTTTGCCAGCCCCGAATTCATAACACTACAAAAAATTAAGGTGGCAACCCTATCCACCATCTTGAATTTTAAAATTCGGACTTTAGATTCCAAATCAGCGACCCCTTAACACTGATAAATGATGTTTAAAACTCTTAAAAATACATACTATTAGGTGGCAATACTGTGGTAAAAATTTAGGTGGCAGCCCTAACCTCCATCTTAAATTTTAAAACTGTGACATTATATTCGAAATCAAATCCGTTGTCAGAATTTCAAAATTACAAGAATTCGCAAAAATAAAAAATCTAGGTGGCAACTCTATCCGTCATCTTAAATTTTAAAGTTTGACAGCATCTTCGAAATCATTTACCCTAAAATGGCGCTAACCGAAACCACAACTTGCCGTTACTTTAATCAGCACTTAACTGACAGTTCAACCTTAACCGAACATTGAGAAAGGGCTTTTTTTTTCTAAGAGCTGGTTAAAGTTCTGATTAGTGCTTAACCGGACATTGAGAAAGCGGCCCTTAAAAAACTTTGCCAGCAGTGAAAAAAAAAAAATGAAAACAAAATTTTTTTTGTAGGCAACAACTGACACAAAATGCCAACATGTTGGCATTTCAATTTTTCTTGTCATACAACGATATTTTGATTGACTAGCAAAATTCTATCTGTTTTCACTTGTTTGAGATTTTATATGACAATCAGTGGTCATATATGACAACAAATGTAAATAACAATACGTTTCCATTAGATTGACAACATTTGTCATTGAAAACTGACCTAGTGAAAACCAGGCTTAAGAGTTAGTTGTTTTTCTGTTGAAAAAAAAACCGTTAAAGTTTGATTTTAGGACTTTTTTTAATATCATATGAATAGCTTTATGTAAAAAAATACTAACATTTTTAACAAGGCTTCTTAATTCATAAATGTCAGGAACATTGTCAAAACATAACATTTTGTATTTTTTTTGTGCGGAAATTTTTGTTAACCCTCAAGCAATACCAAATTATAGTCTTAACTAAAAAATGACGGTCCATTCTTGATATAATCGCAGTTTTAAGTTATTGCCATATAAACAAATTTTTTCGCTTAAGTCGCGAATTTTTTTTATTTCTTTTAATGTTACTCAATATTTCGTGATATACTAAAAAGTTTGATATACAATATTTTTGAAGATATACTACCGGATTTTGAGCCCAAATTAAACAAAAAAGTTAAAAAACTATTTGAGTAAAACCAATTTCCTGGTGAATAAAAGAATTGTATGGAGGTTTGGTCCTTGTTTTGATAATCAATAAAATTTATATAGTTTAGGCGTTGAAGTTCACTTAAATGCTTTTTAAAAATATTTGCATTTTGTTGCAGAGGGACCTTAAATGTAAGAAAATAAATGAATTAAAAATAAAAATCTAGAAACCTAGAAACCAGATGTCATTTCTCTTTTGTCATCACAGAATCATACAAATGCTGAAATGGTACAAAACTTTAATTCATCTTCTTGGCTTTGATTAATGTTTGATATGAATTCTGTACAGTAGAATTTATGGTCGTTGTTTTATTATAGTCTTTATTCTCAAGGGTCTGTCATGTTTCCATCGTACCTATTATCAGTGTTGCCAGAAAAATGGTTGCTAAAAAGAGCTAATAATTTTTTTTAAAGCTAAAAAAAGAAAATAGTTAAAAAACCCAACTGCTATATGCAATCAGTTTATCAGTTTAATTAAATAAATGCACATATTGATTGATTTGTAAATGCAATATATTGCTGCATTAAAATTATCAAAAACTATCTTTATTAAATTTTATATACACAAAATTTAAGAAAATTGATAAAATTTTACGTATATTAAATTGAATTAAATTAATTTTCATGTATAGTTTAATATTAGCTAAAAATAGCTAAGCTCGTAAAGAAAAAAAATCTAAAAAGCAGCTGGGAGCTAAAACACAATTTTCGGAGCTAAGTGGGAAAAAAAGAAGCTGAATCGAACTACAAAATAGCTAAACTGGCAGCACTGCTTATTATACATAAATTTTAATTCGACGGTGAACATTACTCATACCCGTCCATTAGTAACCCGTTTTATAAGCCCAAAGTAGTGCATCAAATCTCGGGGTTCCGGAATTTTTTACTTCCGATAGTCCCGGGATTGCAAGAGATTTTCGGGATCCCGGGATTGCCTCCACTGCAAAAAATTCCAAAATATTCCAACAACAAATTCAATGATACTACCTATGAAAAACCCGAATGTAATTTTAAAATAAAAACCTTTCTAAAACTATCTGTACAAAATAACACAATGTGTGAAACACATGATACTACCTAATACTATGTTTACATCTATTCGGAATTTTGTGAGATTTCGTAAAATCCGTATTGAAATCATTAAAGTTCACTATACAATTTTAAAATCTTGTGATTTCAACAAAATCTAATACAAAATCTCATAAAAAGCAATGCGGTATCCCTGAAAAGTTATATCAGTATACAGCACTGTTCTGGATGCTTATGCCAAAGTTTTCATATTGACAATTGGAAATGACAACTAAAAAAGCAATAACAATAAAAATGAAAAATGCAAAATAAAGAAAATATGATGATAATAAAAAAGCTTGGAGCTTCAGTGAGAAGCAATTGTTAGTGGCAATTTTGGAGAAAAAATTTAAGAGCTCCGGAAATGGCAAAATAAATGCAACAACGCAATTGCTCCTTCACGATTTGCTCATTCTTAAATTTACCAAATGTGCCAAGTTTACACCAAGGCTAATTTATAAGGTTGTGGCACTTGAGAGAAATGCACTCTTTTTTTCCGCCTTTGCTTGAACTGTCATTGTTCGTTTCTTTGTTCTATGAATACATTTTCTTGATTTCTTTTCATCCATTCTGACAGTTCGACCGAGCTCGCTCTGAAGTGCCACAACCTTATAAATGAGTCTTGGTTTAGACCATGGCAGAATTAGAGAAGGTATATGCATTTCAGACTGCGCTCTCTTTCTCATAGCCAGAATTGTCAAACTCAAGCATTTTGCTATTCTTGCCTATTTTCGCTTTCTTATTGCATTCTCATCGTTTTCAGATTTTTTATGAGCTGTCAACTTCGTTTTGACAGTTGCGGCAGTCTCCCTCTCCAAAATGCATATACCTTCTCTAATTCTGCCATGGTTTAGACTAGCTTCACTCAACCTATGGTAAAATTATTTATCAGGTAGCCTTGACGACTACCTATTGTCTCACAAGCTGCAGCCAACGAACGTCAAACAAAAGAAAACAGAAAATGAGCGTTCAATAACAGTTTATTTTTTTTTTTAATTTACATGAAATTTATTTATTTTCTTCGCTACCTTTTCGCTTTCTGTTCGCCCGTGGAGGAAAAAAGTCCATCGTGGCAAAATCTTCTAGAAGAGCAGAAAGCAAAAGCGACTGAGAAGCAGATAGCGATTGTTCCTAATGAGCAGAAGAAAGCGATTCTTTCTAATGATTAGAAAGTGGTTGTTCCTAATGAGGAGAAAGCGACTCTTCTTTCTAGTTTCTTCTTTTCAACCGAAGAAAAACTTTATGTTTTGAACTAATAATTCATATTTAATTAATCTTCAATGTTTAGAGTTACTACTATAAATTAAAGTATGTAACATAGACAATATTGAACAATAAAAAAATTTTAAAAAATGGAAAACTCAAATTTAACTCAAATAACAAAAACTATAAAATAACTGGTGACAAAGATTCATCGGGGACCACTTTTGGTTGCTTATTAAGCCTGTCCCTGGCACGCATGAAATGCTTTTGCATAATTGAATCTTTATATTTGTCTTCAGTTGTGAATTTCTGATGACATATATCTATAAATAAATATGAGAATATATTTTATTATTAACATATTTTTATTTAAGTTTACACAATAAACAATTCTATCTTTAATAATTGTAGTGCTCATCGCTCCTCACTAGGTTTTTCCTTGTCGCCTTCGATGTAAACTTTGTGGCCTTACCTTTATTTTAAGCAAAAATGGAGCACAAATTGTTTTATGAACTCACAAAAAATATAACAAAACCTTATGGAAAAATACGTACTGCTTACCTTGTTTTATTTCTGACTTATTTTTTTCTTCGCTTGGAAGAGAAATAAGCGAATCAAACCAGCTAGATATAGAGAAGCTAAAAAAACAATGCCTTAAAGTTGCTATAAAATAAACAGTAAATTTTTTAAAACACCTGAACGATAACGCTTTTTATTCTCCTAGAAGATAAAAAGGCGAAATTGTAGTGTTTTGATTTTGAAAAAAAAAATCACCAAGAAGTAGAGTTAGCAAATCGCTTTCTTTTCGCGCAAAAGAAAACTCGCCTTAATATCTTCCAAAAGTATCGCCCTTGCCTAACCTAGGCGAAAGGCGAACAATTTCTCGTCCAAATGCTGGCTGGGTTATATGAAATGAAAAAATTGAAAGAAATTAAAATGAGAAAAGTACAACCAACTTTTTTTTTTAAGATATGCTTATGATTTTGATGTCATTAAAAAGGAAATGTAATAAATCACAAAGTTGATGCCATGATGCAATTATATATAAGGTTAAGTAACCATGAAATTGTTCTCACACAACAACAAAACTTGGATCGCAAAATGTCAGAGTAAAACAAAAACGACAAGTAAACAATGAAATTAAAATTTCTGACTAGAAGTAAAACTATTGAATTTTAATATTAAATTTGTGTTTAAAATAATTTTTAAACAATTTTCTTGGATTTTGAGCTTTTGTTACCACTTCGAATTGCCGAAAAAGTAAGCGATTCGCCAAAACTATTGGAACAAGGAAAACGTTTCCTTTTTTAAAGTGCTCAGTGACCTTTTTAAAAAAAACGCTGGATGGATGGAATTTGGATAGGCGAATGTCAAATTAAAAGATAACAACACCAAACAGCTGTTTTTGACATTCGCCGACAGATATGTGCTCTCAGCTTACTCAACCTTATATATAATTGAATCATGGTTGATGCTAAAAAAAATTTTTTTTTATTACGCAAAATTCAGAGAAAATTAAAAAAACGGATTGATTTTATATTCACACGAGCATAGCTCTGTAATGTCTAGATCGGGTGGGTTCGTTAATACACCTTTAAAAAGGTCAGTTCATTGTCTTTCAAATGAGCTCTTAAAATAAAATTTAAAATTGAATTTTGGACGATAGTTCATTTTCCGTTTTTGGGCGTTAGGGTTTTGGGCGATCATTCGCACAACCTGATTCTGATTGTATTTGTTTAATCATAGTTAAGGTTATTATGTGTATGCCTTATTTAATTTTCAAGATTTCAACTTTTTATGAAAAATTCAAACATAATAGGCTCGAGCTGGCTGCATCTAATGTCAAAAATCAACGAAAAGCTATCTCAAGTTCTGCCATATACTCAATTTGACCGAAATGACTTCAGCGAGCTCGTCTTTAAGTCGTTGAAAAAAATCGAAAATTTTTATATAAATTCGTTTTGTTCAGTTGAATTTGTAATAAAAGGAATGAATCGCGAAAATAAGTTAATGTTATTTAATTTAAAATTATTTGAAAGAAAAAAATAGATGATTCCTTACGAAACATTCGATTTGAATCGCTTTGGCTGCAGCCAGTAGTGGATTCCCAAACGCGTTAACGATGGTTTTCGATATTGTTAGTTAGCGAAAACTGTCATTTACTACGTTTCCATGGCGAGTTGAATCGGGATTACAAGGGATTAACTCCCCATGGAAACGCGAGTTGAGTTGAACTTCGTTAAATCCACAAAACTTCACGAAACTTGTTAGAATTAGCTACTTCTATCTGTCAAAGCGAATAAGCTCATTTATCACAAGAAAAAATGGCGAGTGAGGAGTTTTTTGGAGTGCTGCAAAAACTTTGCTGTTGATTGAAATATTTAAAGAAAAGAAAATTCTTGATATAATGGATGGAAAAACATTTAGACGAAGTGAAATATACAAAATTGTTTAAAGTGAGTTTAAGAAAAGGGACATCGTAAATAAAAATATTGTTCATATTGAGCACAAGTGGAAAAACCTAAAAAAAATTTACGATTGCAACTCGACTCGACGTTGTACATGGAAACACTTATGAGCTTGAAACGCCATTTTGTCAGCTTGACGAAAACCCAACTCAGACTCAGCTCGCCATGGAAACGTAGTTATTTTCTATGAACACGCAATGACTTATAACGATATCGATTATTATCGTTAAATTTTTGGGAGTTCCACTATAGATCAAGCTAACGAAACTTGACGAATAAGCTGGCTTGAGCAATTATGGTTTGTACGCATCATTTCTATGTATTCGTATAAAATTTGACATTAGCTGCAGCCAGCTCGAGCCTATTATGTTTGGGCCTTACGTGTTAAATTCTTTGAAGTTGTGAGGAACTTCAATATGTTTTGTCAAAATGAAAAAGTCTTTGACTTCATATTGCTGGGCATATCGCAATTCATATATTATGATAGAATATTGATTTTTAACACTCTGCTCTACCGTTTGTCACAAACTGATTTCCTGGAGTTAAATTTTGATGAGACAAACTTATTCATTTCGGATTATTACTCTCAAAACTAAACCCAATGTACGACCTAAAAGCGGTATCTTAATCCTGAGGATAGGGGGCATTCAAGTTTACTAAAGGAATTACATATAATTGTGCATGAAGCTGTAAATAAACAGAGTTAGTTTTATCGGTTTTATACTTAACGAAAACGCATAGTTTATTCCTTCCCTTAGCGAGCATAGTTAGATACTTGTATTTCATAAATTCAACATAAACTTATCCTAACTTTACATGATTTGGGAAAATCTAGTTTATCGATTTGCTGCCCAATAATTTAGTTAACAAAAGCCCAGTTAAAACTATTAAAAATAAATTAGGTGGGTTCTTTTTTAAATGCTTAACAAACATTGTTTGGATATAATAAGATTTACCAAGATATTTGTGTAGATAAAAAAATATTTTCTTAGAAATAAGTTTAAGGTAAGAAAGGTAAATTTCAATGATAAGGCCTCTATCCAGCTCTCAAGTAATTACTTAAGAAATATTTGAATATATTTCGTTAGTAGAAAAAAGTAGTATGAAAGTAAATTTGACATCTCACAAAAATAAATAATTAATTTTTATTTTGGCAGAATGGTTTTTCAAAAAAAGGCTGTCGAGCCGTTAGCTGATTTTTTTCATGATACAAAGACCTACAGGTAAAGTATTCCCGGCGCAACAAACAAAATTTACTGCGCACCTCGTCATCGGTGCTCGTCAAATGTGACACTTGATGAATACATTCAAAAGAAAATGTAGAAAAGTGACGAAGATAGCAAAATGAAAACGATAAAACAGTCAAAGTTCTGTCAAGCACATCAAGCAACGTAGCCGCTTTTTGTGTAAATCGGTAAAAAGGGGAAAAAGCACCCCTACAAAATATGCAAATTTTTCTTCACAAACACTACTTAAAAATATATTTACTTTATTTTGGACATGTGCTTTATATAACAATATTTATTTCATATCAGTATAACAAGTTTTCATAAGAAAATGTAGGCATTTTAAAATCTTTATACCCTATGAATAAATTGTGACTACGTTTTAACCAAGGAGCACCTTGCACGTCACAGCAAAGATGGCGGACATGCGCAATACTTTATCTGTAGTTCTTTGTATCATGGATTTTTTTGGTTTATTTGAATGGTGATCGGAGATTCGAATGAGAAAATTCATAATGTTTGCACTTCGAATAACAATCGCCATCAGCTACAGTTGCACACAAAAATGAATGAATTCATATGGCTCAAGCTCGTAAACAACGGTTTGCGAATGAATACGAAGGCAGCATTCAGACAATGAAGACATTCGGATGCTTCGCTTGGTACTCGAGTGTCTGCAACTCAATATATATACTTTTACACCTCCCTGCCGTTCTCTAGCAAAGCGTTCCTCTTTGTTGTTGTTCCTGTTTGTTTCCATTTAGTTATTTTTTGCGTACCCATTTCTATTTAATATTTATTTAATTATCCGCTACAAATAGCTACTTCAAATGTCGCACAGCAAATAACATGAAAGCTGCAATTCGTTTGAGTGACGCAATTTTTTTTCAACACGTTCAGACGCTTTCCGTTAATCCGCCAGCCACGAAACGAAAATGCAATAAATATGTACGATATATTCTCGTTAGCGTTTTCTCTTTACTTTGAGAGCTGCAGTTAATATTTTTTTCATGGAGCGAATGAACGTAAAAGCATGAATTTGCTTGCGAATGCTACTAATATCTTGCTTCGTTGTGCATTCTTGTGTCGTAGTCGTTCGTTATCACGAATGCTCTTAGGCTGCCCGCAAAGTAAACGCCAAAGCAGGCAGGCAGGGAGGCATGCTGACGCAGGAAAACTATGTGAACTATGCGCAGTGCACTGCCTGCGCCTGCCTGGTTTATGCCTTGGTTTTACTCTGCTTGCAACCTAAGGCTGCCCGCAGAATAAACGCCGATTCGGACAAGCAGGCAGAGAGGCGCAGGCAGTAACCTGCGAAGAAACGAGAGAGAAATAAAGCCAAGCTGACTTTTATCTCGCTTGTTCACACAGTTTGCCTGCGACTATCTGCCTGAATCGGCTTTCACTCTGTCTGCAGCCTTACGCTATAGCATTTTTATCTGCAGCGATTGGTACATGTATTCACGTAGCCTTTTACATGCAGGCTATTCAAATAATCTGGGTTAACTTTAATGCAAAGCGCATATTCGTATCTTGTATATTAACGTGACACTCTAAACGTCATTTGAATGTACTCAAGTTGTTCTCTCTCTGATGGTGATACTAACGATCAGCGATATCTAATTAGCTCTATTGTTCTATTTTGCTACTATAACCCCCACTACCTGTAAGTTTAAGTGTGTAACACACCAGAAGAATTAAATAACACTTAGTCCAGTGTGGTTACCCTTTCGTTGATTTTGTACAATATATTGTACAAAAAATTGTATATTTTAACTTCATCTGTTTTCGTAGCTATTGAAAGTTTTGCGAAAAAATAAACATTATTTTAAAATCAAGCATGCTTTGACTTTTTGAAATTCAAATTTGAGTGAGATACCGAGCATAGTTAGTTTTTTATTTCAAATTCAAAAACAGTCCTCTTTGCATTTGCGTGTTATAACAAGTGAGGAAAGAAAATAAATTATTTAAAGCAGGTAATTCAACAATATCTTTTTTTATTAAAGTTTTAAATAAGAGCTTATATTCTATTTGTTACTTATTTAAAAAAAAAATTTTAAAAAACGTTTAAAAAAAATTGTTTTACCAACTTAAAAATATTGTACATTATATTGTACAAATAACGCAAAAGCTAAGATCCAATATATTGTACATAAATAATTTGGTCAATATATTGCACAAAATACGTGAAGGGTTGCTAATTTTTCGAATATTTTTTCAGTAAATTATAGGATTTGCAGGATCTTTTTAACAATGAGTTTGCGTAAAAAGGGGTTGACAGTAAAAGAAATTTCTGATTTTTTGGAAAATATACAAGCGGACTTATCGGACTATGAGGATGACGAAAGTGAAACAAGGGAAGCAGCTGAAACCGGTACTGAAGGTGAAATTGAAGAGATTGATCCTGAGGACGAGATTCTTATAAATTCTTTTATAAGGCATAATAACACGAACGAACAAATTTTTGAGGAAAACTTTGATGAATTTCGAGATGGTTTCGATATTGTACATGAAAAGTCCGGTGAGCATGAATTAAAATTTATTAGCGATGCAAGTGAGCCGGTAGAAGTAGCTGAATCCGTAACAACATGTGAAAACTCTTTTCGGCCAGAATACGAAATTACGTTGAAAAAAGACATTAAATGGCGTAGATTAGAGTATGAACCGAATCCATTTCTGTTTGAACCCTGTGATGCTCCACAAGAAAACAATCTAAGAAAACCTTTTGAATATTTTAAGCAATTCTTTACCAACGAACTTTTTGAAAGTACTACATTTTTTACAAACTTGTATGCTACACAAAACACCATTGCAGGCTTTAAAAGTGCCACGAAGGAGGAGATTCAGGTTCTGATAGGCCTTCAAATCGCTATGGGAAGCATGCAATTACGCAGACTTTCTTTGTTTTGGGACCCAACATTGGGTGTTTCTCTTTTTAAAGAATCAATGACACTAAGGAGATTTAATCAGCTGAGAAAATGTCTTCATTTCATAGATAATTTGTCTATTCCTAATGGTTGTGATGACAAGTTCATAAAAGTACGTCCACTAATTAATACGATACGAAACCGATGCTTGAAAGAACCAGTGGAGCAGGATGTTTGCATCGATGAGCAAATAATTCCCTTTAAAGGAAGGCTTTCCTGTAAAGTTTATCATAAAGGAAAGCCAAACCCGTGGGGTATCAAAAATTATGTTTTATGTGGAAAATCTGGATTTCCGTATGACTTTGAACTATACCAAGGAAAACAAACTAAAATTGATTCAGAAATCTTAGCAAAATATGGATTTTCAACAACAATAGTTTTGCACCTTATTAAAAGATTAACAAAGTCCGGCCATAACCTTTATTTTGATAACTTTTTTAACTCATACAATTTGCTTGAAATCCTTACGCAGTTAAGAATAAATGCTGCTGGAACCGCACGTATTAACAGATTTGGAACAGCATGTTTAAGTTCAGATAAAGAGTTGCAAAAAAGAGGACGTGGTGCAATGGATAGCTTAGTGAGCAATGATCACAAAATTTGCTTGATAAAGTGGCAGGATAGCAGAGCTATTCATATTGCCTCAAATTTTGTAGCAAGGGGTGAGGAAGACATTGTTAAGAGATATTGCAAGAAGTCAAAGCAAGTTTTGGATGTAAAAAGGCCGGAAATTATACAAAAGTATAACTTCTCAATGGGCGGCGTTGATTTATTAGATCAACTTATCAGTTACTATAGAATATTTCTGAAGTCAACAAAATGGACACTACGCCTAATCTCTCATTTCATTGATTTTGCTATGGTAGCTTCCTGGCTGCTCTATAAAAAAGATTGCAGTTTATTGAATATTCCAAAAAAAAACATTTTGGACTTACTCCATTTCCGGATGAGTGTGGCAAATCATCTAGTGTTTTCTGCAAAAGATGGTACAATTCGGAAGCGTGGCAGACCTCTGCGTGTTCTTGACAATGACATTGAACCCACAACCAGCTAAAAAAAAGGGTGAAGCTCGGCCTATACGTGAGATTATTGAAGACAAGCTTGAACACCTTCCAGCTCATGATGGGCTGAGCAATCCGACAAGGTGTAAGAATATTGGGTGTACAGGACGAACATTTTTTATTTGCATTAAATGCAATGTACATTTATGCATTTCTCGCGAAAGAACTTGTTTTCAAACTTTTCATGGAGTCAGTGCCAATTTAAAAATTAATTAATTTTCTGTAAATATATGATATTTATGTTTCCGTACCTTTGAAATGACATTAAACTTTGTATTAAATGCATATTTTTTCCATAACATCAATTAATGTTTATGTTATACAATTTTATGCTTAATTGAATTGCAATATTTTTTATGTTTTATATTATTTAATAAAAAAAATAATAAAAAAAATATATATAATCAAAACATTTTTTTTACTCCTTTTGTGTATTTTGGTTAATATATTGTACAAATTTCCTTAGGCTCTACACCCTTTTCCATGAAATTTATTTATTTTTTTCTTTTAGTATATTGTTAATTGAACCTAAATTTCTGAATCTGAAGTAAGAAACATTTTTTTTTCCTGAAATGGAAAAGTTGACATGAAAGGGTTAAGAAAAACCAGTAGGATGTTTATTTTTGTAGTTGTAAAGTTCCCCTAAATTGCTTAAAAATGCTTACCTAGCGTACTCAATCGAAACCTGGCTAGGCTAAAAAGTGGGTAAGTGTTTTTTTCATTATGTTCGTCGCAACTGCCACAATTCATTATTATTGCAATTAAAATACAATGTAATTATTTAACGACAGTATGTACCTCATGTGGAGACTCCATTAAAAAAGGGCTTTTTTAACAACCGGAGGAAAAGATTTCTTATTAACTGAAATAATCCACAGATGTCTACAGTATTTACCTAACATAAAAGTTCTAGATTATTATATATAGGTAGCTCGCGATCTCCTAAAAACAGTGATCATGGCTCTTACCAGTAGCCTAAATCAGAGTTTTTCCTTTTTGAAATCTCAATTTTGGTGCATTTATGAAATGAAATGGTTAGCATTCTATAATATTATCAGAATAATTCAGACGAAAAGAAGTATTCGTTTCTACCCCGAGAATATGCATGTTAAGTAGACTAGGGAATGAAAGTACACTATTTTGAGGATGTTATTACTTCTTTACATTATCTTCTTTGTTGTTGCATTGGCAGCCTAGGCTACTGACCAAAGTCGCATAACTTTTACCATATAATGCTATGGTATCTAATTAACCGAATCTAATTTCCGTTACGCTGGACTAATTTTAGTTTACGAAACAAAGATTTTTTTCAGGCATTTATATGAAGGCTTAACGATTTATATGAATTTAAACGATTTTAAAGATGTTTTTCTGTATGAATTTTTTGAGTTTGCTAAATATTTTCTTTTGCATGGATTGCATAAACTCTGCGTGACCTCTACCTTACATGCATTTATATCATCATTTTGGTAAACAATCATCAAACTATAGCTAAGAAAAATAAAAATATATATATCTGCAAAGATACTTTCACAACTTTACTTAAAGAAACAATGCCTCGAGCATATATTTCTTTTCAGTCACAGTGTTTCCGTGCCTGATTTTCATTGAAAAAAAGTAGTAAAAATAAAAAAAAAATATCTTAAGAGCTGGATTCACTTCAAAGTAATTTTGAAAAAAGAAAATTTCTTTTGATTACTTTTCAGTTTTTTATATGAAAAATTTGCTTAACTTAAGAGCTCGAAACAGGCCTATAACGATTTTCAATGGGTTTTGTGTGCAAAATAAAATTTATAAATAGCTCACAATTAAATCATGTAAAATTTTATAGGATAGATCGCAATTAATTATTAAAATTCATTATATTATTCATATAGCTATTTAATTTATCTAATGGTCAATTAGCTGCTTTCTACAATTTGTTTAAAAATTATTTAACTTTCATCTTTAGATAAAGGTTTTTGCTAGTACTTTATCTAGAATTTAGTAATATTTGTATTAACTTAAAATCTTTATATAAGGTGTTCAGAGTCCACCTCAGTAAATGGTGGACTTATAACAAGAGCATTATAACTTATGTTTTTTTGCAGTTATAAAAATACTTTACAACTAAAAAATAGAATTTTTAATTTGGTACAGTTTGATGGTAAGAGCAAATTTAGCAATAACTCTCAGTCTTACTCCGTCTATTGCGTAGAAGAATTTCCCGGTGCAGCAGCATTGCTATTTCCACCACCCAAAACTAGTTAATTTCCCTTTTTATGAATGAAAGAGTACACCGTTATTTGCATAAGCCTCCCCCTTTGACATGCCATCCGTGGAGTGCTTCAAGTTGGCATTGATTCTATTGCTCCACTCAACACAATCTTGTTCTTCCAGCGGCAGAAACTTTTACGCGCGCTCGTCATTCATGAACGGTAGGTTCATGAATGTTTCCCGGCTGTGACCTTGAGTATGGCAACAAAACACGGTGTGTTTATTTATCTGCACCTTGTTTGGGTGGTTTATTTTATGAAGTAGCAAGCAACTCGTGCTTGTAATTTATTCGTAGGAACCAAAATAATTCGAAATTCGAAGTTCCACCATCACAAAAAGCAAAAAAAAAAAAAAAATGAATAGATGAAACTGCATGAAATTCTCCAGTTTGCGGCGCATGCGCAAGATTTTGCTGCTAAGCGAAAACATTTATGAATGAAAACGTAAAAATTTTGGCTGTATTAGACTTTGGTTTTTATGAATGAAAAAGTTAGACTCTCCAAATAAATGCTACTCAACGGATTCTCCTTCTGTTCAAGGACGTTTTTAGCTTTCATCATCATAGTATAGAAAAAAAAACCAACTGAAATTTAAGCAATCGCCCTGCAAAATATGGTCACATACACACATAAATCGATATTACGTTAATTTTTTGTTGTGTTGCATACTTTTGGGCGGCGGCTTTTTATTGCTTTTGAGTTTTGTATACAGCATTGTGTGCGTCTTTCAAATTATCTACGCTGTTGCATATTATTTTGACTCTTACCGAAAAATGGTGTGATTTTTGTGATTATATAATTGAAGTTTCTTTAACATATTTTAGGAAGGAATTTTGTTTTATTTTTAAAATTAATGACGTTTTTGTTTCTCGAAAAAATGTTGCATTTTTTCTGCAATGATTCAACCAGTTCTTTATTCGGCAATTTATCTTCTGAATTTGGAGCTTCTACTAAAGCGACTATTAAAAAAATTGCAAGTAAAATTTACATAGTGTTTTATTATTTCATATAAAAGTAAATTTTTTAAAGTTCATAAAGCACAGTTGATTTCAGCAAAATGTAATAAAGTTTAATAATAGTGTAATTTAGTTTGATTTTGGCTAGTTTTACAACTGGTTTATTGTGACATGACATAAACTAGTTGAATTTAAACTATTTTTGCAACTAGTAAATCGTGAAAAAATATAAACTAGTTTGTCTTAACTAGTATAAAGACTAATCATTTTTACTGCTGATTAGTCTTACACTGCAGGGTTATTTTCAGTATTATTATACCATGCTATTTTCTTTTAAGGCATATAACATAAACTTAATGTGTAGGTTTTTCGTAAGTTTAGTATATCCAGTACTGTATATTTTTTCAATTTGCCACAAAAAAGATATTGACAAATGGCAACAGTTAGAGCGAATCTTTCCACGTTTTTTTAAGTTCTTTCTAGAGAGAACGAGCCATTTTTTAGTTATTAAAAGCTCGTGCAAAGCACAAACTTCAAAACACACGAGCTACTGCTTTTCAGTTTTTGACAATTTCATTAAAAAAATTTTGTTTTTTGAGCTTTAAATTTTGTATTGAAAACAACAATAGAAATATTCAAAATACTTGTTAGCAATTTGTTGATTTGCCAGAATAGGGCTGTAAACAAAGAGACTTTTTTCATATAAAAATTATGATAATTTCTTTGATTTAAATTGGCATAGTTTTAGCAGCTAACAATGAAAAAATACTTTTTATTAAAAAAATTCTATATTTTCTTATAAAAAGTCGGACTCGTAAACGAACACGAGATCTCGGATCCATACAAAACTATGCACAAAGACTTAGAATTTTTTCATATAAATTTCTTCATAGAAAATTTTATAAAAAGACTTAGAATTTTTTTATATAAAAATTATGAATTTTTTTTTATTTTAACAAACGTATTTTTAGCAGCTAACAATGAAAACATACTTTTAATTCAAAAAATTTTATATTTTCACATAAAAAAGTCCGACTCGTAAACGAGCTCGAAACAAACCCGAGATCTCGGATCCATACAAAATTATGCAAAAAGACTTTATCTACTTTATGAAAACAGCGATAAAATTAATGAAGCTTTAGCGCTATTAAGTGAATTTTTTAAAGAAATTCCAAAATTATACAGTGATTAATGCTTAACTTCCAATATGCATTGTCATCAGCACTAAGCTGCTGATTCAAGAAACGAAGATAGATTTAGTGTATTTAAGTTTGAAAATTATTTACAAGAAGCAAAAGGAAAATTACAGAAAATCCACCAATTTTCAAATCAAATTTATAATAGGATAGTAGAGGAAAGCATTTGTGGGCGATTTTTAAATAATAGTTGAAATTAAATAAGCATTGGTGAGTTCAAAAATGGATAACGGAAATGGACAACGTGGCCTAGTTCACCAGTCGGGTGTTCCAGCGATATCTAGAGGAAATGGGGGTGCGACAACAATTAACAGCGCCATAAACGCCACAAGAGAATTCCACGGAATGGGCTAGCCGCACTATTAAAACCATGATCGCTCAATTTGCAAACAACAAACACAAGCTATGGGATGAGCAACTATTCTTGACACAAGAATGTGAGCCACGCCTCCCTCGGGCGGTACAGGAATACGGGAGATAACACCGACATAGCGAATGTACTTCCATGTACATTTACTTGACCTTGAAACACGAATTTCTCGAAAATGGGCCAAAGAATTAAAAAACGATTAATGCCATTAAATTCAGTGTACTTGAATTATGCTGAAATGTTATGTTCAAGCTTGTTTGATTTTTTTACATGCACAGTTTTATCATAAAAAAGCTAGTTGTTGTTTCATATGCTTTCGTGTAGTGGTTTTTTTTTAACAGTTTTAATATAGTCCTTGTCCTTACAGTGTATAATTTTTCGAGTGTAGCTGTTCCAACTAATTTCATTCATAGCTTTGCAAACCGATATCAAATGGTAGAAAGAAATGAGAAGTAAATTTACAGCCAGTTGCATAAAAGTCTTGGTAAAGTAACTAATAGTTAACTTAACTGGTCAGTTAAAAAACATTTTGGTTGCACATGTAGTGAGCATTGAAAAGCTAAGTAACTGAGGGATAGTTTTATAATAGTTGGCTACACTTGCTTTTTATTTCAAATATTTGTAGTATCCTTTGCATTTTTCGGCGAATATTCCGACATTTCTTTATAATTTTAGTAGCGCTTAAAGTAAAGAAATCTGCATCATGCTGAAAATAAAAGAATTATATGTACATAAATGCTGAAAATTGAGGTAAAAATATATATTTTACAATTTTGTTTTGAGACAGTTATATTTATATAATTTTATTTCAGTGTGATTCAATGGACTTCAAAATAAAACGTAACGTGAACTATTCACAGACGGAAATAGATTTGCTGTTGGACATTATAAAAAACAAAAAGGACATTATTGAAAACAAGGCAACAAACGCAGTCTCCAATGCTGAAAAGGAAAAAGCGTGGAAATATGTTGCAGAAAAGTTTTCATCGGTTACAAACATTTACAGGGATGAGAATTCTTTAAAACTAAAATATGCAAACCTAAAAAAAGAATTAAGAAAGAAAAAAGCAATAGCAAGGCATATAACATTGCAACGGGAGGCGGACCAGCTGTAGCTACAGCGGAATTTAGTACACAAGAAAGAACTCTTCTTGATCTTATGTGCATCGAAAATGTTGAGGGATCAAAGCTGTGCAATTCTTTTTTCTGAACATCAAGCAGGAGCAGCAAAAGCAGTAGTAGAAGTTAACAACAATGAAATTGAAAACGATGAGACCACTGTCAACTCAAAGAAAAAGCCTGATGAAAGTTGGAGTTATTACACGGAAAGACATCTTAAAAGCAAACCATCAAAAGAACTTCAAATTAAGAAAGCCTAAAAAAATAAGTCCATTTCACTTGATGAGGATATAAAACAGAAAAATTTGGAGCTTATTAAGAACCAAATAGAGCTGTGTAAGCTTCAAATTCAACTTAAAAAGTTGGAGCTGAAAGAAAAAGGAATTAATTCTGAAAAGTTTTTATGGTAAATTGTAACAGAAGCCACAAAATAATGTTTTAAAGTATTTTTTTTTATAAAAACTTGAAGTGTTTTTGTTTATTTGATATTAATATTGTAAAGTTTTTTATTATTTTATAATTAAATAAAAAAATAACGCATTGGAAGAATTCTTTATTGCTTAGTATTTTTCTGAGAAGTTCTTAAAGTTTGGAGAAATAGTTTTCAATTAAGTTATCTCTGGTAAATTTTCCTTTTATTGATGCGCAACGTTCATTGCTTCTCATATTTTCTTGATTCTGCTGTTGTGTGGTTAAAGGCAATGGTTCTGAGAAAATTTGTTGTTGAAGCACAGCCACGATTTCCGGATCGTCTTCAGGAACTGGATCCTTAGCATCAATAGCAATGTTGTGCAGGACATTACAAGCAACTATAATTGCCATTGCTGTATTTTTATTAACTTTGATTCCTATGGATAAAATTGGAAATCGACGTTTAATTACTCCGTATTGTCTTTCAACCGCGTTTCTTGTTCTTATTTGGCTTTCCTGGTAAAATTGTTCTCCCCTATTACCTGGGTTACTTAGGGGTGTCATCATATACTCTCTTAAAGCATAACCTTTATCACCCAAGAGACAAAAAGGCTTGAAATCGGAGCTTTCGCATATTCTCTTTAACCTGGAGCTGTTGAATATTGTGGTATCATGTGTTCCACCTGGCCATCGTGCAACAATATCCAAAGTTTTTAAATTGTGAGATGAAACAGTTTGAACATTTATGGAAAAATATCCTTTTCGATTTCTAAATATTTCAGCATTTTCTCCTCCTTTGAAATATAAAATATTAAATCATTTTAGTTTATATTTTTTTATAAATACCAGGGCTCTCTAGTTTAACATGCGTACAGTCTATAGCTCTAACTGCACGTGGGAACCGAGCGAGTTTATACATATCCTTTGCAGCATTTAAACATTCTATGCGAGACATTGGAAACTTTATAAATTGGGGACGCAGAGAAGCTATTGCTGCTGAGACTAATTTTATTGTTCGTGATGCAGTAGACTTATGAACGCCAACAAAGTCTCCAATGGTTATAAGCATGCTTCCTGTAGCGAAGAATCGTAGAGTAAGAAGGAGCTTATCGCATGCACTTTGTCCTTGGTTTCTAACATTGAACACAATATTTCATAGATCAAGGAACTTTTGTCAATATGGATATGTCTTACCTTTTTGATTTATTGCACATTTTAGTTTGCACTAAACTTAAACTATTGCAAAATGTTTCTTTATGTACTCTGAAACGATGGAAGAACTCTTCATGGCTACATTTGTCATAATTATTAATTCGTTTGCGAAATTTCCGAGCCCTTCTGGTAGTAATTGGATAAATAGGATGAATATTACCTAATAAATCCATTATATTGTAAGTTTAAAGTGTTTAAAAGTTTAAATTTCTAAAAAGGAACACAAACATAATTTTCAATAAAATTTTAGGAAAATTGTTTGACATTTTGACAGCTTCAAACAGCTAATTAAAAAGTTAACTGATGAATTTCCAACAGTTACCCTAACCAGCTGTTAAATTGTTTATGCAACTTAAATTTCAGTTAACTGACGAGTTAACTGTTTAACTAAGAGTTAACTTGTTTTATGCAACTGGCTGTTAATAAAATAAAAGTTACTCATACGCCCCGAAGAATGTATTAATTAAATTAACTCGTCGCCTGTATATGAAAAGCTGTTTCAGCACTAGAAAAAAAAAATTACCTCTATCAGTGGCGACGTCATGATATGGCATAGAATTCAACTTTCCATGACTCGGTCCTCGAAATGCGGCAAAATAGCCTTGAATAAATTTGTTGCACTCTTTCCATTCTCACAAGGTATAGTCTTAACATCTTTTATGTAAGACCCAATGCAAATATACAAGTTCATATAGAATTTGAGCTTTGCTATATGTGTATGAGTGTGCGTGTGTGTAATAATGTATAAGTTGCAGTTGCTGGAGAGCTTTTTCGTTTCATGGTAAACTTTCGTTGCTTGGTCGGCGGCAGTTATAAAAGCGTCTACTTTTTCACTGTCAAGGTATGGAAGGAAACATGCTAAAACAGACAAACAAACATATGCAATCATATAAATAAATACCAACTAAATGAAGCTTTTTCCCACCAATAAACCCGTACAATATTGTAAAATAAAGTTCATTGTTAATTTTATGGAAAACTTCATAGAAAAATTTTCTTTTAGATATTTTGCCCTGATTTGCAAATCATTATAAAATTGTTTTTTCACTTAACTAGAATTTCTTGCAAGATACAATTTTATCTACCTTATGCAATTTTTATTCTTCTATTGCAACTTTTGCTGCAATAAATTGTGAATAATAACTATGTGTATTACCAACATTTATTTAAGCAAACCCATCGAATAACCATAAACATGTCTTTGAAATTAATGTTTATGATGACAATAAAATATAAAATCCATTAAGTTGCTTCAAGGACAAACGAATACAAGTGACTTTATTCTTTCTTATTTGAGATGTACAGCAGTCAAAATCAATTCGTGCCTGTCTGACCTTTACTTTTTCTCTATAACTGCGCATCCTTATAAAAAAACATACTGCAAATATACCTTAAAAATAAATTGCAATTTGATGACAACTACATACATTGACACAATTGATAATAATGTAGAATATAAATTAATTAGATAATTAACTTGATGACAGAAATGTCTGTTGCACACTTGTTACTGCTATTTTTAGCACAGCGCTTTATTTCTACTTTATTTTAACGGAAAAATGCTATTTTTAATCTCTCATTGTTACTGTTACGCATTGTCACACATTCTTATAGATTATTGCTGCAATTATTTATAATGGTGAGGATTATTTTGTTTTCGAAGAGAGTACATTTGACTTTTGATTTGATAAACGAGAGCTGTTCTATGTATTTTTCTTAAAAATAGATACTTAGAAAATGTTAAGAAATCAGTTGATTTTGTGTAACAGAAGTAGTTTTCTAAATTAAAAAAAAGTTTTTGTAAAGACTGATGTCCTTTTCTTTTTCTTTTGGTTATATCTTATTATAATGAGTAACTAGTATAAAAGTTTGTCCTACGCACACTTACTTTTTGGAGCCATTTGCCGAAAGCACTTTTTTGTTTTTAAAGCCGGAGTCTTTATTCACTTGACTTTTGCAAAATAAAAATACAATATATCACTTTAAATAACACTTTAAGTATTGAAGCGATGTTGAAAAATTAGTTCTAGTGTAAAAGTGCTAAAAATCGAGTTTGTTAACAATCATATTCATACACAACTTTAAAAACTGGCTTTGCAACCATTATATCTGTGGTCACAAGGAATAATGATTAAACTCAAAATATCGTAAAAAAGCGATATGGAATTTACTTTATTGCCAATTTTTGGAAGTATGCAGATATCTATTTTTAGCCCAGAATTGATCATCACTTATGTCTGCACATATTTGGTTTGTAACGGTTCATTTATTTCAAAAAAATGGGTCGTAGTTCGTGCAGTTAAAATATCGTTTTTTACGATACTTAGAGTTAAGTCGTTATTCCTTGTGACCACAGATATATGTACGTAAAAACTCAGGTTTTGTTTCAATGCTGATACAATCATATTTTTGGCACAATCCATCAAAAGAATTTAATTAAATTCGTCATAACTTTTTTAAAAAAGGATGAAAAAATAGGTAGTTAGATCAAAAACGTAATATTGTGAAATCGCAATACTGTCACTGATAAGTATCAAATATATTTATTTTGCAAACTTTCAGGCTGAAAATTGTTATAGAACAGTACGTCCCGTAAAAGTACTTTACTGTCAAAAAATAATTACAGTTTGAGAAATACTCTGTGCGGAGGAGCATACTTTCAGGCTGAACATTTTTGAGATCAGTTTGTGCGATATTGGGCATGAAGCAGCGTATTGCCTTTTATATATTAAGATTTTTAAATATTTAATAAAAGTCATGTAGAGCAGCAAGTCCATTTTAAACGAACCGGAAAAATAAAAATTACGGAATGAATATCTCCAATTGGGATGAAATTTGGCATCACGCATGACTTACAGAAATAAAAAACTTAATTTGAAGGAAAAAAGTTTGGCGTGATTTTTGGCGAAGTTACAGGTTGCACATAATTAAAAAAATCATAAAATGTTGAAGATCGATTTTTACTAAAACTCATATCTCAAAGACTTCTTAACCGAATGTTAAGTTTGAACTTTCGTGTGCTAAATTGCTGAGTGATATTTATTTTATTTCGCTTTTTTATATTTTTATTTTGCTTATTAATATTTTAAGATTTCATTTTTTATTATGGAAATATGTCTATAAAAATTTTTTTGAATGATATTAATTAAAAATAGAAAGTAATGATTCAATGCCAAGTAATAATTTATTAATCTGTTTTTTTTAGGATTTTTAAGTATTTTAAAGAATTCTTTTAAAGAAGTAAGGTTATTATTGTATATATTTAAATGTAAATACATTTTAAGTTATGTATTTGTATGAATCTTTCTTTTAAAATTTTTAATTATAATCATACAACTTTTTTTTGATGCAAAATTTATAAAATCCAATATGTAAATTTTACAAGAAATTAAGCAAACTAAAGTAAAATTAATGTGACTAAAAATATTTCCATTTTAATACTTTTATGCTAACCTTTTTAAAATTGTTTTATGTTCTCATTCTCTTATCTAAATATATAAGTTTATATTAGAATGTCCTTTAAAAGTTGAAGCTATTTTTTATCGCTTACACTCTTAATTTTTTCAAGTGATATGAAAATAAATGTAAATGAAAGAAAATAAAATTTCATGTGCAACGGCAACTTTTGCCGACTTGCTTCGAAAGATGTCTTGGCCATATGGGAAAAAAGTACTAATTTTTCCCAAAAACCCTAATAACTTTTGTATTTTGTATAAATGTAATTTTTCAAATAACTGGCTCACACCTCGTTTTTATTTATTTTTTCTATAAAATAATCTATCAAACATAAAAATTGGACGAAAACTACCAGCATTGTGATTTTTTACTTTTCGAAAAAAATCTAATTTTTGTTCTTGTTGTGTTAAAAAAAAAATCGCAAAAATCTAAATCTGAAAAAATTTCGAGGAAATATCGTTTAAATATTTCCTTAAACTATATCGCATACAGGTACAAAAAATTGTGCAATTATGTTGAATAGCCTGGTCGTTATATTTTTTTTTGCTAAAAGTGTACCTTTTTTAAAAATTTCGAGTTCGATTATTTTTTAAAAAAGACATCCCCAAAAATTGTTTCGGCATTGGGCTATTTTCTGCAAAAACCCTACAAAACCAAAATTCGGACAAAAATGTTATAGCTGTTGAAACTTCGAAAGTACAAAAAAATTTGGGAATTCCAGGGTTGCCAAGCGATAAGTCCCTGGTTTTAGAGTAAATAAAATATTTATAAATCTTAAAAAAGGGCTCGGAAGCTTTTGAAAATGACTATTTTGAAACGAGTTCTGTAAGAGTCTGCTAGAGCAGTGCTAATTTGTTTTTTGTAAAAAATTTATTTAATTAATAATTCATTTAAAAATTAATACGCTAATGTATATAACAATAATCGGTTACAAAATGCGGCAACAGCAATTTAAAAAAATCATTGTAACTGCAAAAACTTAAATTTTCATTCAGATGATTCTTATGAGATGCTAGGCAGGGTTCAGAAATCTTCACTCATGAAACAAAAATCTGCAACATACATGAAAATAAACACTTTTTGTAGCACACAATGCACAATTCCATTTTCATTTAATTTTTGTGTGTAACCGACCATTCTTCGACCATTCTTCATGAGTTCTTCGTTTTAATATTTTCATGTGTTTCACGTACACAAACAAAGATCGATCTCAACGATTCGCTGTGACTCCGTCTCGATCTTGTGTTTGCTTCAAAATGTTCGTGTCGGACAATTCAGGTCTTCGTGAAGACAAAAATTAAGACAATTTTTCAAACATCATTTCTTCGTGTTGGAGAAATCTGGCAGTCATGAAGAGAAAAATGAATGCAATGACGTCTTTTTTATTTCGTTTTATTGATTTTGTAGAAATATTTACAACTGGCGCGATTTCAGCTCAAAGTCTTTGTGTTTTTGGCGCAGAAATTTGTCACATTTGGCCGATGTATAATTCAATATGCTGCACAACAACCAAAAAAGCATTAGTTTTTGTTGTCACACATTGGTAGTGATCGATTTATGCATAGCAAAAAAAAACAGTCATTGCATACTTTTTTCTCTTCATGATCGTCAAATTTTTCCAACACGAACAATTAGTGTTTGAAAAATTGTCTTTATTTTTGTCTTCACGAAGGCCAGAATTCTTCAACATGAACATTTGGAAGCAAACACTAAATTGGGACGGAGTCACAGCTGCGAATCGTTGAGATCGATCTTTGTTTGTGTACACCCAAAAAAAGCTTCGTACTATGCACAAAACAATTATTATATTCTACAAAGCTGTTTGTTCTTTTCAGCCTACGAACGACTTTGTGAATAATACAAATGACCGTTTGTACATTGTACAAAGAAATATTTGTATATTTTACATACGCATTTGTTTCATCTACAAAGATACGAACAAATATACGAACGCTGCTGCCACCGGTTTGTATATTATCAAACAATGTTCGTTCAGTTCACAAATTTATACATTAGAGATTTTTACAAACTAGCGTTTGTAGAATGTACAAAGTTACGAATTCAAAAATTTTTTTCATGCGGCCAACACTACAAACGTTTGTACTATGTACAAAACATTTGTAGATTCTACGAATAGCCTCTGTTTGTATTTCTACAAAGATTTTATTCGTAATTTTATCCAAAATATTTTTTGGGTGTACGTGAAGCACAAGAAAATATTAAAACAAAGAGTTCATGAAGAAGTTAGAAAAAAAAAGTTTGGGTACAAAAATTTTAGGCGTGGGATAGAGTTAAGTTGTGCTGCATCGCAGTTAAAATTAGGGGAAAAGTTGAAAATTTTAACAAAAACACTCATTACTACCCAAGAGTTGTTTTTTTTCTTTGTTGTTGTATTTTTTCTTCTCCAAAATATTTTTAGAACATACTTACTCCCTACCTCCATCCCCTAAGGAAGCTCCCATACAAAATTTATGTTTTTTATGATTTTTTTTAAATCGGCTGGAAATTAGCCCCAACCGCTCCCCGTTCGGGAAACGTGTCCCCCATTATTTTTTGCTCCCTAAAATTTCTTTAGAATATAGCTACCCCTTATCTCCAACCCCCAAGGGTGCTCCCATACTAATAAATTACTAAATAAAGTAATGTATTTTTTTATTATATTTTATTAATATTTGACCTTTATTCAATTTGACAAAAATCGAACTCAACAGTTGTGCAAAATGTTGCCAGGTCGAGTGAAATTTCCCTTTCGAGGGAAACTTCATGGTAATCTTTTTCAAAAAGGGAAATGGAATTGTTCGAGTTTCAAAGAAACACTGACAATGTTTATATAAAAATAATAATATTTTTCATTGAGTGTATGTCAACGTGACAAAAAAACTTGATTCGCTAAGCGGTTGTTGTTTTTGTCTTCATATTTAAGTTTTGTTTTAGTTCGCAGCTTCACCTGCAAATATTCTATGTTGGTCTGTAATGACCTTCAAAGATTTTCGCATATTTCCACTAACAACTAATCACGCCACTTTTCGGTCAAATTCTTTTTTGAAGAACAATGGGAAAATAAAAAACACAAGTCTTTCACTCCTATCATAAATGACGATGAACTCGCTGCTAAAATACAAGTTCAAGTCCAAATTGAAATCAAATCATTTCGCTTGCCTAAGGTTTCCCGCAGAGTGAGCGCCGAAGCAGACAGGCAGGCAGACAGGCACAGGAAAACTGTGTGAACAAGAAAGAAAAAAAGTTATTTCTATCTTGTTTCTTCGCAGGGCCTGTCTGCCTGTCTGCCTGCCTGCCTGCTTCGGCGCTTACTCTGCGGGCTGCCTAAGTTGACTGAATAACATACAAGAGACGACTACAAGGAATTCCTTGAAATCGTTCAGTTGTTCTTTGGTGGATGGTCTCCCCAATTATCATTTCAGTTTACCAGGATCCCTTTGTTATGCTCGATGGATGGCTAAAGGCATATACTGTACAAAAATATATCGTCTTAGACGAAATTGAATTGAGTGGACTTCAGGATTTTGCATTTTTGCACGCCAACTCTGTTACACACAAAAATGAAATGAAAATAAAATTGTGTGTTATGTGCTTCAAGCAAATGATTGTGAGTGAATATTCTGAACCCTGATGCTACCTGTCGAATATTTTTTTAAATACGGCATTTTTCTATGGAGATTGTTGTATTTCTCAAAGATCTTTTTGTATCTTACAGTACTAATTTATCCTTAAATAAATATACAAAAAATACAAATTTTCTCGTAAAAATACCTTAATCTAACCGAAAAAAGGAAAAAAAAACGGTATGTTGGCAACCATGGAATTCCAAAACTTTTTCGAATCAAAATCAGAAATATTTTTTTAGAATTATTAAAGTCACTCCGAATGACGATTTTTTTCAACACATTTTTATTATGATAATTTTAATAGAAAATAAGTTTTATTACTATAGATAGCTGGATAGAGATATTGGGGTAGTGTTTTCACATAAATTATTTTTAAGAACTGACTTTTTTGTAAAAAATATAAAAACATTATTTTGAAAAAAAAAAAATAAATTTATCCAAAACAATCATGGGGTTGTTGCTTTGATGACAAAAACAGTAAAACGATTTTTGCGCAAAACTGAAAGAATTTTTGCAAATGAGTGCTATACCAAGGTGGAAGGAAGGTTGTTGTCGAAAATGCAATTTTTATTTTTTTTTATTTTTACAGCAAAAACAACTGTTGAGTGAGCTTATGTCTAAAAAGTACACTAACCTAACGGTAAAGTTCAAACTAATTTTGTTAAGTGCTTTTATTGAATGTTTCAACAAAATAATTGGAATCAAATGTATTTGAAAACAGCGAAGATATTTGCATCGAAAGTCAAAATTTTGCTTTGTCATGCCATTTCTTAGGTAACGTAATGTTTTTGAAAAAGTTGTTGTACTTAAAACTTCTGTAATTTTTAAGGTAGTGTTAAAATAGCAAAAAAATTTTAAAATTAAATTCATGAAAAACTCCAAATCTAAAAATTATTATAACTAATAACAATATAACCATTAGTTGAAAAAGGTCGAAGGGGGCGTGGCAAAAAGTAAGTACGTTAAAATGTATTCTATGATGCACTCAAATGTGTACCTAATTTGAGCTTAATTAGAAAAAGTCGAGCCATTTAGATTTGTATAGAGGCCAAACAAACAGAATCTGAGTTTTATTACTATAGATAATTCAGCATTCATCATTTATAAATCGCAATTCATTAATATTTATTCTACGTTCCTCATTCATTGTTCATCATCCTTCATTTATCATTCAGTATTTATAATTCATCAAACATCACTTTTCATTCATAATTCATAATTTAACATTCGTCAGTTATCCATAAAAAATTATCATCTTTCGCTTATTTTTTATTTGTCATTTATTACTCATCATTAACTATTCACTGCTTAAAAATAGTTACTAATCATTTGTCATACATCGTTTTTCATCCATTAGTTATTATTAATCTGGATTTAAATGATGAAATCCAAATGAATTCAGGATTTTCTACGTAAAAATATTCAAATTCATTTTCAAAACGTACACTTCTATCAAAAAATTCATAATAACCAGGTTATCCACCTTTACTAGGTATAGCCACAAAATTTCATTGAAATGTTTTCAAATTTGAACTTTAGCATTTTTTATTTAATTTACAAAAAGTAAATAAGTAAACAAATTAGATTTTTTTTTTAAAAATTAAAAAAAAACAACTACAGTAGTTTTCATCCAATTTTTATGTTTGAACACATTTATACTTATTCGAAAATGCATACTTATACAAAAATTATTTAGGTTTCTATCGAAAAATAAGCACTTTTTCCGATATCGTTAAGTATTATTGCACTATTTTATAAAAATGCACTAATTAAAAATATATTTTTAAGTTTCTGTCCTGAATTGAAAGAAAATAATTAATTCGGACAAATTTTTTTTTTTGCAATATGAATTAAATTGATCCTTACACGGTTGAAAATCTTGGAATAAATTTTAATACTTTTGGGCTTACATATATGACCACAACGCAATCGTATAAAAATTCAATTCTGGCCAAATAATAAAATAAATTATTAATGTTGATTTTATATGATTTAAATACAAATTCTAAATGTTTGATAGTTTAAATCATACTTAACAATTAATTGTTCTAACCTTGACCTAAAGCTCAATAAACGATTTTAAACTATCATACAGCTAGAATTTGTATTTAAAATCAAGTATGATTTAAACTATCAAACATTTATAATTTGTATATAAATCATATAAAATCAACATAATAAATAACAAGGTCATATAGAAAAACTTTACAATAATTAATTATTAATAAAAAAAGTATTGAAATTTAATGCTCAGTTTTTACTAATTTTTAATTCTGATTTTGTATTAAAAATTAAGTATAATAATAAATATAGTATCAAATTGATTCCAAAGGGTATAAAATATCGTAGTAATATTTGAAATGTATTAAAATTTAATACAAAATTGTATTGAAATTAATACAGCATGTCCTTAAATTTAAATATAATATCACAATAGTATCGAATTTATTTCAAGGGTATAAAATATCGCTGTAATATTTAAAATATATTAAAATGTAAAACAAAATTTATTTAAAAATTTTGTAATTAATTGAGAAGTATTAAATTTAATACTTTTTGAATTCAAAATCTTTGTAATACCTTGCTTGTATTAAAATGAATTCTAAGATTTCTAACCGTGCATTAAATTTATAAAAATACATCTTAAGAAAAAAAATTTCACTCGATTGAGAAAAACCGCAATTTGCAAATAATGTTTTTCCTTTCGAAAAGTTCCAACTGCAACCTCTCAAAGACTCTATCAATAATTGACAAAAGATTAATAAGGTTAATAATCTTATGTTATGCTGCTATAATGTCAATATTGATGACATATTAAGAAAAATAAATTAAAGATAAAGGTCAAAAATTAACTTTGACACTTACGTTGCTCAAACTATCTCAAGGATACATTTATATTTGAAGTCATTATTTTCCATTTCATAGCCATAGTTCTATTAGATCTTTTAAACGGGTTGACAAAACCAAATTATTTTTTTTTATACTTTCAAAAATTTGCCACAGCCAAAATATTGTAAGATTCTTGGTCATTTCCTAACAGTGCTTTTCATATAAAGTTTCGACCTTCCGTATTTCTTTTCTATCATCTGCTGTTGTGCAAAAAAAAATTGCTTTTAATGTGGTGCTATATTTGAAACTTTTCTCTATAGCTTGCGAAGCTTTCTGAGTTTAAGCTTTTTTACCCACCATAACCTTGCTCTTGACTTTTTGGTTACCACCGTCATTTATCGATTTGTCCTGTGCCAAGGCAGTTTCTTTATTGCAGCAATAAACAGCCATTGAAACGCATGCGTCTTGGCCATGATTATTTTTTTTTGTACATCGATTTGCTGACTGTTGATATCAGAAATGTACCGTGACACACATGGTGCCTATTTTGAACAAAATTATTTTACATGAAAATTTTTGAAATAAATAACGATGAGTACAGAGGTTACCTTGTAAGAGTGCACATTATGAATAATAATTCATTACAAGTTTCATGGTTTAGAGGTTGAAGATTTTTTCACACAAAATTTTTCTTCAGCTAAAATATCGAAAGAATAATACATTTCCTATATTTGAGTCGACTGCTTGCAAGGCCTGACATTCTGAAAAATGTTATGTTTTGACTTTTTGTTGTCCTTGGAATCTACATACTCGACTCTAGGTTTGACATATTGACAGGTAAGGGCACAAAACATGTCATCCTTAATTTTTTGGCATTAAAACTAGTTATTTAAAATCCTGACAGCAAAAAGTTGTAGTAGAACGACAAAGTGATTTGAAAATCTAACGGATGCATTGTTTTAACCCCCCCGCGCACAGCACTGAGTTAACTTGGTGTAACGAAATATTGACCATTTGCACAACCATTAGTTAGCTCAGGGTCAGAGTTTTATTGCACAGCTCTTGATATTTTAACTTTTATCAAAGATAAAATGATGAAAATAAAAGCTACGAATAGAGCTTTTGGATGGGTGTATAAACTATTGTCTCATCTTAATTTTTTTTCAAGTGAGAAAAATTTTTCAAATACATCAACTAGCTGATAGTGTCGGATTTTACAGCGCAAAAAGTTTACTCTGCTTCTAACTCGTGTTATATTTTGTATGTTTGTAAATTTTTTTTTTGGTTTTCAATTGCTTAATTTTTTTAATAATATTATTTTGTTCTTATAATTTTTTATTTTTCAAAACTTTTTAAAAACAGGATTAAAGTGCTATGTAGAAATCATTCCATGGATTCTTTAATTTTTCTTAAAAGTTTGGCCAACAAAATACCTTAACAACCACTATTATAAAAAAATTGAAAATGTAAAGTTAGAACTTTAAAAAAATGCAACAGTATTTTTGATTTTTTTTAAACTAATCGAAGCACTAATCTTTTCTCAACCCAACACAAAAATGTTATTAAAATCTTAACTGATTCCTAAGTTGCATATTTTTTTCTAGTACAAAAATTTGAAAAATTCTATTTTTTTGGGCGTTAGAACTTTGAAGTTGTGTTTAATTGAAAAATTCATCTAAAAAAATTAATTTTAGCCCTAAAACCCGCATTAGGTCAGAGTTTGCAACAAATCAAGCTATATTTATTGTTTTTAATTTATTTATTCTAGCTACTAACTCAACTTATAATTTATTTGACATGAAAGTGCACCGTGGCGTATGAGTGTCATTTAGTTTGAATTTAATTAGAATTTTTATACAGGAGCGCGTACGTTTTATGCTAAAAAAGTTTTCAAAAATGATTCCTCGATTTAAAAATGGTCAAATTCAAGCTGTATTTAGCTGTTCTATCGTATGCATGCTCAAAATTGTTTCTCACCAAAATATTTAAAATAGATTATCTGAAAACTGTGATGGAGTTCAGTACCCAGACTTTGTGTGCTGTATTCTATAGTCACCCTTCTATCATGCTACAATAACCGTTTCCTTGTTAATTTTTGGCGGTTACACTGCCTTTTTTTAATAAGTAAAAAAAAATAATTTTTCAATGTAACTTAGATTGAGATACTTTGTCCTTTATCTTGAACACAGTTACTTTTGCAGTAAAGTGAAAAAAATGTTCATTGAAAAAAACCGATTGTGTTCACAGTGCAGTTTTGGATACCTCAACACTGACACAGCAACACATAGACACAAACATTTTGTGTGTTCTGAAACAAAGACACATGTACACAAGCATTCTGTGTGTACAGCACAGTAAAAGTAAGCTATTTAATTCAGCCTAAACATTGGAAAGCTATTAATATGCTACCCATTTGGGTTGAGCGAGAGAATGTGATTTTGAAAATAAAGTAAATAACTGTTGCTTTCCTTCAACAATAGAGTATTTTTGCTCTTATAGCTTTGGTTCTTGCTGTTTGACTTTTCATTTTATATTTTGTTTCCACTTTCACAGTCACACTCCCTTAATCTAAAATTTGTCGTGCTCGAATGACTGACGTTAGACTCTCGCCTGCTTACGTCATGCAGTGAAAAAGATATCATGTACTAAGGAATATGATGCCTAAATATTTTTTTTTTGTTTTCAAGCTTTCCGTAGTTGTAACGGTTCTAAATATAAGATAACTGTTGCTGACGTCACAAGTGTTTACGTACTGGCAATATGAGACATGCTGCGGAAATTTATATGCTCGTCAGCCAGTGTATTATGTCGTTTTAATAAGCCAAATAAAATTGCTATCTTGGTGTAAAAAGTGACAAATAGTTCTAAATAAGTGTAATATGATCATTTTTGTCGTCAGTTCAGTGAAAGCTTTGCGCTAGGCTCTGTGGATTAATTCATTCATTATTATTTGTAAACGAGTGAAATATTTTATATATTAACTGCAAAAGCCTTAAGGGAATTTTTACGTAATAAAACATATCCAAAAATTTCTGGTCTATGACAAAAAACTACGAAGAATGTAATATTAAGATTTTAATAGGGCAGTTCACTCTCAAATCGACTCTTGATTACAAATTATGCAATTACAAATATTTGCTATCAATTGTGAATAGCTTTTTTGGATTACTATGCAACACTTGTTGCAAAACTAAGCACATCTGATTTGTAAAATAAAGACAAGAAAACAATCAGTTTGTGAGATATAATTTTTTTTGTATTTTGTTTAAGTCTGCAATATTATGCCCAAAAAAAAACGAGAAAGAAAGAAGCTTTTGAAGAAATCATTTTCAAAGAAACTATGACGTATCTATATATATAAAATGGAATGTGTTTGTTTATTTGTTTGTTTGTTTGCTTGTACCTTATAGGAGACCAAACCTCTGGACCGATCTTCCTGAAATTTTCACAGCATTTAACTGGGACTCTGGCATGATTAATAGAGTACTTTTTTCGACCACGCCCACTTTTTCGCCCACTTTTTTAAAATGATGTAATTGCTCCCATATAGTCTTTAACAGATTTGATTCAAATTGTATACACATTATACTCCAGGCGAGGTAGAAATAAACATTTCTCATGCCACGCCCCCCTCCACGCCCCTTTTCACGCCAAATTTAAGTTTTAAACTTTTTGTTCTCTGTACAAATTTGTTCCTTCCAACGGATTATTTTTTATTTGGTACTACCATTGCTCTTAATACTGTTAACGTCGTCAAATTACTATGAACCACGCCTACTTCACCGCCCCTTTTTTAATTCAGATACTTACTTATACCACTAACAATGTTTGCTATACAAAATACTTTTTTTGTAATATGCATTTACCTAAAGTTTTATATACTTTTTATCTACAGGTAAGGTAGCCATAGATTTTTTATTACCAAATCCCCCTTTTTCGCCCCATTTTACTTTAATTATAATTAATCTGCTTTCAATCCATATATATAAAAATGAATGTCTGTCTGTCTGTTTGTTTGTTTGTGCTTTATAGGTGGCCAAACCCTTGGACCGATCTTTCTGATGTTACTATGTTTCAGCATGTTACTATGACTCTGGAAAGAATAATAGGCTATATGAAGTTTTTATTGGACAAAGGGGCGTGGCACCGCCCATATAACCCACAAATTTAAATCGCCATATTTTGGGCATTTTCTTACCTACGTCGATGATATTTGGTACATATAATATTGGCATAATTAGGAATACGTACCAGGAGAAAAGTGGGTGGGACCACGCCCCTTTTAGGAAAATGAAAAATCGTAATATAGTCTTAACTACCGGACCGATCGCCATTAAATTTTCACAATAGGATATTCTTACGAATTTGTTTGCGATATATTGGAGGCTGGACCTGTTAACCGATCTTAAATTTTCACAGCATGCAGCTTTGACTCAGGAATACTTATTACATGATAATATTTTTCGACCATGCATACTTGTGCACCTCCTTTTTTACTACGTTTATTAACGGCTTTACCTCAAATTTAAAATACATATTAATTTAAATAGTGGGGTAGCCCCATTCTCTTTCTCCTACAACTGTCTCCAAAACAGCTGATTTTGTAATATGTGTTAGTTAAAATAGAGAGTGGGGCAACCCCATTCTCATTCTCCTACAACTGACTGCAAAACAGCTGATTGTGTAATTGCTGCTTTTTGATTGGTCTAAAAATAAAAAGGGGGAGCATGAAGCAAATTACATGCGGTTCAGTGCTGAATATCAATTGGTTTACAACAAAAAAAGGGGAGAAGCATTGCAATAATTAAATTAAAATTAAATAAATAAATTTTTGTAAATATATAAATACTTTTAATTTTATTTTATAACGAGGGGGGTAGCGAAGCACACCGGGTTCAGCTAGTTTTATATAAGATTAGGTACAATTAAAACCAATATTTTTTTTTAAGAATTAGATGGCAACGATTTAACAATTATCGATCACAATTATTCAAATATAATTTCTTCGCTAATTTTGAGCACATTTTCTGTTTTCAGTTCAAATCTGTGTATTTTTTTAACGTAGTCTAATGCGCAAATGTGGATGTTTTATGTTGGTTAAATATTGAACCAATACTAACAAAACTGGTCCTAATTGAGACATACCTTCTGTTAAAAAGTGAAGGCTGGTAGCACTGTTATAGACTTAGGCGTTAATTTTCAGCGCGATCTGTCACGTAGTTGCTTTCTTATGGTGTTGTAAACAAGTTCACCTCGAGTCTGACCTGCGAATTTTATGCAATAATTGCTGAACTTCTTTTAAAAAGAATTTCTCAAAACTGTCGCTCAGTAGATGCTTTAAGTGGACGATACGGACATTCAGCACATCATTACTGGTGACGACACTTGAATGTACAAGTATGACGTCGAAACAGTTCAACGATCTGTAGAGTGGCGCTATCCAGATGAGCCGAAACAAAAAAAAAAACACTACAAAGATTAGGGCGACTCAAAAATTAGGGCCATGGTAACGGTTTTCTTTTATTTTCGAGGCGTCGTGCACTCGTAACTCCTTTCTCAAGGTCAATCGGTTAACGCTCAATATTAATTGAGTGTTTTAAAGCATTTGCGCTTAATTATGGAATAATGAAAGGACAATTTATGACATTTGCACCACGATAATGCACCAGGGCATACATCACGCACTATACGCGATTATTTCACCAAAAACAGTGTCAATATCGTTCAACAAGTACTATGTTCGCCATATATGGCCGCGTGTGTTTTTTCCTATTCCACAAACTCAAATTATCGCTTCGTGGAAAACATTTTGAAACGATTGAAGTCATAAGCTTTATACTATAATTTGCTCAGAGCAATAAAATATACAGGTTGGTTGAAAAGTATTGAAATAAAAAAAGGAAAGAATGTGAATTTGTAATGATATTTTCCTAAACTTCAATTGACATTGCATAGAATTTCCCTCAACTTCAAAACATTTATTCCAATGATCCTCCAATAATTTTTTATCAGCTCTGTAATGATTTTCCGTTCGGAAGCTCTGAAAAATACACCCACGGCAAAAAAAAGCCGACTTAATAATTTAATAACAAATAGTCTTTTTCTTGAATTATAATACAGTGTGCCGAAATCGACAAAAGAAAAAGCACAAACTTTATTGAAATTCTTAAAAAGGGATATATTAAAAATACATCGCACTTAATTTTACCTCTCAATGTCGTCATCGCTATTTGTACAGTATTTGTAAGGTGCTCTGACCATATCTGATGAGGGATCGGATGAGGGATCGTACTCATAAATAGAAGCAATTGCCATTTCGCCGATTGATAGGACACAAATTCTCTCATCCACTTGTAAATTGTGTCCAAATTTCATTAAGACCCACTAAGCCAGCGTATCCACACATGGTAGAGGAAAGCCTTTTTTAAAGAAGTGCTTGTATGCTCTCGACCCTGCTGCGTGCAATGAAATCGCACTTAAAATGTCTTCTCAGCACCATCGTATGACTTTTTGAGGATTGCTTAGTTTGAGGGATTAATACAAAAACATATTTAAGGCCATTTTTAACAAACTAAGCAAATATTGAAAAAATGGAAGGAATTAAGGTATAAATTACTTTATATTACCTCATCTTCTTAATTTGACATTTTGTAAAAATTTTATTTAAATATTCTTGGCTATTCTCTAATTCAGCCACCTTTTTTCTAAGTTTTTTAATTTCTAGGACATCAAAGCATTTCATAAGTTCATTACTACAATATAATTACAATTCAATCACAATATATTAAAAAAACATAAAAATTAAAAACTAGTCTGAGCACTTATTTTTTTAAAATTTAGAAAAAAAATCTTTACTATAAGACAAAGAATGCTTCTTCCGAATTTACTTTATCAAATTTTTAAATCAAATAATGGAAGCAATCACAAGCTTCTAACCTATTTTTCATCAGCCATAATTTTAGTATATATGTTTGGGTCAAAAAATTGGTTGATTTAAATTTAGTTTATATTTGTATCAGGGTGCGGAAAAATTCGTTCGTAATTGATTAAAATACGATCTTATCGTTCGTTTTTTGCTGTGTGTAAGAATTTTTCAAACGAAAAATTTAAAAGCAGATGAACGTTCGCAATCGAAAAACGAACGCTATGCTTGCGTCGTTTTTTTTTATCACTGATAAATTTGTGAGCTTTGTATTTTTTAGAACGAATTTTTCACACAACAACAAAAAGCAACAAACGTTCTTTTGGAATTATTCATTCAAAACGAGCGTTTGAAGAAAAAATTCACGAACGTTCGTTTGTACGTAGAGTTATTAGACAAAATATAAGTTTGTTGTTGTATTTTTGTACACTTGCTGACATGAAAAGATGAAACCAAAATACAGATGTAGACTGCACATATGCATATGAAGAAAAATAATGTTTTAATTAGGTAAATACATTTGATATGCCCAATCAAATGAAAAAAGATGGTTTGTTATAATTGTTGTTATATGATTAGATTGTATGATTACTTCTTGATGATCTTGATGATGAAGCATCGTCAAAATTATGTTTTTGCACACTCTCGTAATGCTTTTTGATATTCCCTACTACACATCCCATGAGGTTTTTCGCATAAGAGACATTTGGAAATGTTTCTTATTTTGTCATAGATGGCCAGAGATTTTTTATCTATTTTTGATACTCTACCCATCACTGAAAATCAGGAAGTGAAGAACGTTTTAATACGTTTGTATGTTTTCAATAACACTGGTCTGCAAAAGTATAAAGGCATTATTACGATAACTGGTGCGCCGCGATTAGAAAGTGTTGTTCTTTTCATAACAAAAAAAAATTTTTGTTCGAACAAAAAATCGATACCTCAACTAGTTATCTATGTTTAACATTTTGTTGCTTGGTACAAGATCTGTTCAATAAAATATCTATATCGTTACCATTATCTCGTAGATTTAAAAGATTGATCTATTGATTGAAATCGATATTGATTGATTGAAAGATTGAACTCGAAAACAAATCGATGCATCGATTTTTCTTTCGGCCATTCCTATTTTTATTAAAAGTACTTCACGAATCCATTGTCAAATCGCGGCGCACCAGTTATCGTATTCTCCCCAGTATAACTGATAAATTGGCAGTTTCGCGATCGGCACTTTCATCATATAAAGGTTTCTTCCTTTGTAGACTCAGATATCATGAATAATTTTTCGCCCGGAATCAAAAAAGGGTGTTTTCATTTTTAATATAGCAGATAAAGACATCGCATTTTTTAAACTCATGAATATTGACGTTTGATGAACAAATTTGCATTAAAAATTTACAAAATTTTCTTAAGATTTACCTTTGAGACTCCCTTTTTTGATTTCGGGTGAAAAATTATTCATGATAGGGCTGAATATAAACGCGTCCGGAGGAATTCAGTCAATAAGATACCTTTATATTCTCACCGATCGCGAATCTTCCAATTTAACAATTATACTGGGGATATTAAAGGCGACAAATTATTCATGATAGGGGCAGTGTCACAAGATGGAATTACCACCAAAATTGCCTTTTTCTCGCATTTAATTCTCAAGATTACCTTACTCCCAAAATACCTCAAATTACCTCAAAATTAACACAAAATCCCACCATACCTCAAAAAAGGAACAAGAAAATAGATACATACAAACCACCACAAACAAGTGCATTCAGTCATTTGAACAATTCAATTAACGCAACGTTCCCTTAATTCGTATTTTTACCACGTAATTGAAGTAATTTGAGGGGTATTGAATTATTTTGAGGTATTGTGGTATTTTGTAGTAATTTGAGGTATTTTGTGGTGTTTTGAGGTATTTTTTTTTCTCACAAAACAACATGAGAATTACCACATCCCACAATCGTTGAAAAATACTATAAGTGCTTTTCTGGTAATCCAAAACTACAAATAATAAACATAATCCAAAAGTACAAATTTTCCGTTTAAAAAGAGGACATAGTCCCAAAAATTGTATTTAGTATTATGACCGCTTAATAAGCAGTTTTTCATATATTCAATCGCCATATAAGTTAAATGGAAGAGTCTTTTGTTATTGTAACAAAACTTTGTTTTTAAAGCTCTAGATTTTGCGTGTTTATAGTGCTATATGCGTAGAACACTGCTACATCAATAACTTAGATCTGTCGTAAGTCGAATTAAGCTATTATTGCTTATCGACACATATATAATGACAAAATTATTCGGCCTTGTACGGAATGATGATAACATCTACAAGGTCAAATCAATTTTTTTTTTGTTTTTTATGATTAAATAATTTTCCCTTGTATGGAAAAATGTTAATTCAACAGCAACACAAACAGCGCTCGATGCTACGCATTCGCAACAATTTTTTCGCGATAATGCAAAAATAAAAACGTATACAAGAAACAATACATACCAAACTCGATGACGCATACATAACTGAAAAGAATCCTCGCTAGACGATGTGGATGCTGATAGTCGGAACATAACTTTTTTTGGGAAACGAACGTTCCTGAATTTTTCTTTGAACGATTAATTTTTATGAACAATTGAAAACGAACGTTCGTTGCTTATTATTTTTTTGTGAAAAATTCGTTCGAATAAATTTGAAACTGACAAATTTTTCAGAGATAAAAAATACGACGCCAGCAGAGAGTTCCCCATTCGTTCGTGATAATTTGCGAGAACAATTTTATATGAGGAGAACGATAATTGAGAACAATCGTATTTCAAACGTTCTCCGCACCCTGATTTGTATAAATACTTCGTTACCATAAGAAACTCATGACAGGTTTTTAATTATGACTTCATTGAGAGGCTTGCGTCAAAAAAATTGGAAAATTAATTTTTCGATTTCAGATTAAAAAAAAAATTTCAGTGAAAAAAAATATGGCAATGAAATACAAAAACCCTCGGGCAAAGTCAAAAGCTATATCGCAGAAAATAACTAAGGATGCAGAAAAATTTTTTTTGACAAGGAGTACTTTATTGTCAACAGAAGGAGACCTTGAACACGGAGGTGCCCATCTAAAAGTGGGTGTTATTGGAGGAGGGAGCGTAGCAATATTAGAAAACAAAATTTTTTTACAGGGGTAGGCACAATTTTGAAAAATTACTGTCAACAAAATGGGCGTTATTAGAGAAAGGCCCGTAGAAAACACAATATTAAAAAAAATATTGTATGTCTAATAATATTGGCACTACGGTAGTAAAATTCGTTACACAAATGAGTATGATTGTTATAAAACAAGATGAATAAAGGGGGCTGAATTCGGAAAAGGGGCGTATCGCTATTAGAAAAAACTCTATTTAAGTTAATATTGACATAAGGGTATTGAAATTCGGTGCAAGAGTACGGAAGTTTCAATGGTGATGTAAATTTCTTATATAACCATTAAAATTTTAGTGATAATGCAAATTATTTCCATTACCATTAAAATTTTTCATTGCCATTAAATTGTATCAATGCATTTAGGAACTCAGCCTATTTTTACATATTTGAATTATATAGTGAATATTTGAGACCAAAGCTTATGTGCAAAATTTCAAGTTTTTGTGGCATTTAAAGAGATTTTACCATTTTGTTTAATATACTTTGCATGGGAGGTATGAGTGGTTTTCACCCTATTTTATCAAAATTCAAATATATGGTGAACTTTTGCAACCAAAGCTTATGTGCAAATGCCAAGTTTTGGGGCATTTAAAAATATTTTACGATTTTGTTAAAGTCACTTTGTATGGGAGGTAGGAGTGGTTTTCATCCGATTTTAACAAATTTCAAATATATGGTGTAAATTTCTTCAAAGTTGCGGCTGTAATCTTGTCCACAGACAGGCGCACATGGCGAAATCGACTCAGGATGTGTTGCTGATCAAGAAAACCTGCCTTATACTTTTCTATATCTGCCACGCCTCCTTATCAGCATTATAAACAGTTAATATACCCCTGACACAGTACGCGTAGGGGTATTAGTAGCGTAATTATGAATTTAAGTAGTTGAATTGTGGTAGAAAAAATTTATTAGAAGGCGTTAAAAAATGGTAAAGAGGCCCGAAAACTACATTGCCTAGGGGCCCCGACATTGTTAATCCGATCCTGCACGGATCGAAATAAAAGTTTTGTGTGTTTAAATGAAAGATGAAATATTAATATGGCGTATACATGTTGATTCTTCTAGTGGTTAAAAGGTGTCGCTTTCAATACCCTCCATCAACCTGTAATACACTTACAATCAATAAAAATTTTCAATCACATCTGCTCAAAATTATCACTGAGACCATTCTAAGAATTTCTAAGCTCATAAGTCATTCAATAGCTATTTTTTTTACGAAACTTAACTGAAAGAATTACGTTTAAATCTTTATTATTTGCTACATATATCATAACGCTTTTGGCTTCTCCTAAGCGTCGAAATGCACAGCACTGAACTACAGAGTTGTGTCTTGGCTAAAGTTTATGTGTCAACCGCAAAGTAAGAGATCGCTAAAGCATATTTGTACCATATTTGATTGGCACAGGAATATTATTATCACGATTCTGAATAGAAGCTATCCTTTCGTAAAACGAATTTTGTGTGTGCTTATTTTGACCGCAGTAATTTCATTTTATATGTCTCTTGAAAAAATGAACACGAAATAACTTGTGCATCATTTCTATTTTTTTATAGATATCTTAATTGTTTACATATGTTAGATGTCTTAGATGTGTTTTATGAGCTTCAATACATGAAGCAAACTTCAGATAGCAGATTTTAGGTTAACTCTTGTGTATAAAAAGTTTCTAACCTTAACTTTGCAAACTTAAAGTTTTTTATTGCTCGCGTTAAATTTTATTCCAACTCCGACTCTTATCCATCGTATTACGCGGATGCAAACAATTCTTGGAATGCCACGAAAAAAGTTGTACGTGTATGCATACAATTTTATGTGGCCCAGAATGAGTTTCTAATAAACAATAACATTCAGCAGAACACGAGTTGGCACGCATAATGAACCCACCAACACCACCACCACCACTCATGGACTGGTTCCAACAGAAGAGGGGGCGGAACGAAGTGAAACGTGTGCCAGAGGTTTGCATAGCGCATGTGCAAAGCACTTTGGTTGTACACTTGCTTCATTAATTAGAGAACTGCAACTCATTAATAAAAATGCGCTGTTGGCTTAGTTCTAGTCGCCAATGAGGCTTATATCGTACGTAGCTGCTTTTGACTAAGACCGGAATGCTGTTGCATCTTCTTTTGCTCCAGCTACAGACTCTTAAGTTGGTGGCATGGACCCGCAGATTGTGCCACATGCTTGTCAATTTCTATTTTTTATGCTTTGCTCTCCCTCACATGATGGCAACCATAAAATATAAAATGAAATGTGGAAAATATTTACTACAGCAGAGTGGCTAAGATTAGTACAACAACCAGAAGAATAAGGAAAAGAATACAGCTACATGCTTTGCCTGTAAGTAGTTTTTGTAGTGGTAGTTTTTGTTAAGCTTTTTGTAAGTTGTTGTTGTTGTTTGTGTTGTTGTACGTGCTTCTGCTGTCAGCAGTGTTGGTAATGGGATTTAACGATGACATTATTGAAAGTTGGTTATCATCATCGAAACAATTACTTTATCAACAGCAAAAACAACAAACACTACGATAACAACAACAACGAGAATAAAAACACTTTATTAGTGCTGCCACCTAGTAGTTCAATACAATTTTATGATACTAATCTAACAGAATAGCTTTCTGCTATTGCAGTTTTTAGATTTTATCTAAATAGTATTTTCTTTTAAAAGTCGGCTCAACTTCTAGGCCTTTATTGAGAAGTCAGGTGTTTTGAGTGTCTGAAAATTAAGAAAAAAAAGAAGAATTTTGACTGCTTTCCGCCTAAAATATCCTCCTAAATGGTGGCAACCATGTTGCAACTCTGTACACTTTACTTTGCGGTATAAATTGCCTTTTAGTATATTTAAGCTTCCATTTATTTAAACTGCATTCATTTGTTTGCTTCTTTGCTGCAAGTTGAAGTTGAAAAATTTAGTCACGTGACATTTATTTATTTCGCAACAGGTCCCAACTTTAATTTGCATCTAAGTTGAGATGCATTCGTAGCAGGGTTAAGGAAACAAAACTGTCTGTAATTTAACAAGGATGTTTTGCGAAAAAACTTAATTAGATTATTTGCTTGTAGGCTTTGAGTGCACACGAATGATGACATAAATGGTATTCACTACATTTGTTAAGTCTAGCAAACTTACTAAACTTGAAAAATTTGTTAAGTCCTGCCAAAATTCTGTATGGGAAAAAACTTAACAGCTGGTTAGCAAGTGTACAAGCTCAGCACCATGTTTTTGTTTTGAAGATACCTTATGCTAAGTCGGAAACGTCAAACTTATTGAGTGTAGTGATGAATGGTTTTGGGCATGAGTTCTAACAAGTACTAAATTATTTTTGATTTGCAGCTTCTAAAGCCTGGTTTTCACTAAGTCACTTTCAATGACAACAATCACTGATGTCATTAGGCTTCTTCACCATATGACGTCAAATGCGTTTTCATTGGCCGCATTCAGCGCAGACAACAGTTGGCAACTGTTGTGTAAAAATTCGCTGAATGGTACATATTTGGTAGCGCTAACTAAAACTGATAAAGTAGCGAACGCCTTTTAATCGAGCGAACAAATTCTATGCTACATGAACACAACTGTTTGCTTAACTGTCAGATGCTGTTACTGACACTGTTAAATTAATAAATGCAGTAAGAACGCTGCAAATTTAAGTGAGAAACCTTTGCAATTGAATTAAATTTATATAAAAATTAAATTGAATCTAACTTCTGACGTGTAGAGTAGCAACACATTCAGAGAAAAACATCGTGAACTAAGGTAGCGCTACCATTACAGTTCACAACAGTTGTCTGCGCAGAATGCGGCCATTCAAACCCAAAACTGACATAAATTCGAATGTCAGAAACTGACGTTGACTTTATGTGTCAATTGATCGCCATACTGTTTTCACTTTCAATGTTATTTGTGAAATGTCATCAGTTTTTCAGTTGTGCTTTTTTCGTTAACAACAGCTGATGTTTTATATTTGAGATTGATAGAAAATGTTTCTTTGTGGTGAAATTTATAAAATACTGTTAATTTTATTAGATTTATAGCAAAAGTGCACTAAAATAAAGATTATCACAGTGGCCAGTGTTGTTTCGAAATGAACCACCGCCACGTTCTATCGCAAGATACGTCTTCAAGATTCGCGCCGCTGCAGTTGCTCCGCTAGAGCCTGTCTACGTCTTGCTGCTCCCAACTAGACAGGCTGCTGACAAGGCGACTGAAAGTGATTTCCCACATCCTTATCACAAGCAACAAAAGTGAACAAACTCCTGACAAAGCGACCACAACAACGCGAATCCCGAAAATCCGTCCTGCGACAAATCCTCTTGAAGCAACACCAGGCACTGCAATAATACCTGTTTAAGTGCACTTTCCTTTTAAACCAATTAAAATAACAATAGCTGCGTTCCTTTCGCCTTAATATAATCGCGATAACAAATTTTCTCAAAGGAACGGCAAGAAAAACGACTCGTAGAGGGCACTACCGTCGCAGTCAAAATAAAATTCAAACAAGCAATCATGATACAATAACTATTAGGTGTCATGAGAACGTGTGTCGTTCAAAACTGTTGTGAATTGTCATGGTAGCGATACCTTAGTGAACGATGTTTTTCTCTGAATGTGTTTTACTCTAAACGTCAGAAAAATTGTAAATTATTTCATTTAGTTATTAATATTATGCAATTATATAAATAATTTAAGTACAATTGTTGGCTCCGCTGAATGCGTCCAATGTGTGTGACACACGCGGTATGTTTTGTTTTGTTTTCTTTTGTTTAATATTCGATGGTCGCAGCCTCTGAGAAAATAGGTAGCTGTCATGGCTACCTAATAGTCATTGTATCAAACAAATAAATAATTAAAAAAATGAAATGACAACTCATAAAAATATACAGGTGCGGCACCTGTGTTTCAAATTTTTTAAAGGCTATATCACAATTTTATATGGATAGCAAAAATAATCCCATTTGTTATAGGATTATAATTTTTGTTTTTGCTTTGCATGTAAAAAAAAAATAATCTGGATTATTTTAAAGCGAATGGAACGCAGCTAATATTTCAAAAACTTTGCCAGCAGTGAAACGAAAAAAAATTTAAAACAAAATTTTTTGCAGGCAACAACTGACACAAAATGCCAACATGTTGGCATTTCGATTTTTCTTGTCATACAACGATATATTGATAGACGAGCAAAATTTTATCTGTTCTCACTTGTTTGTGATTTCATACGACAATCAGTGGTCATATATGACAACAAATGTAAATGACAATACGTTTCCAATAGTCTGACAACATTTGTCATTGAAAAATGACCTAGTGAAAACCAGGCTTAAGAACTATTCTAGTTTATTCCGGGCTTATTCTGACCACAAATCATCTCCTATTTTTGTCGCTAAAGTTAAGCCATAAACAAAATGAAACGGATAAAAAACAGCTAACTCTGACATTTATTTATTGCTAAATTCGCTAATCTCGCTAAAATCGCTAATTTGCGATATTATGTGTTTTTCATTTGCTAAAAATTGCTAAATTTATTGAGTTTTTAGCAACACAAAATTTTAGGCGCTTAAATTTTAAAACATCGCGTACTAATGACAAATGCATTAAAAACAATGAAAATGTTAATTATTAATAATGTTATGCTGTCTGTTCCTAATTTAATTTATTAAAAATATTTTTTTTAGGAAATGGACGTCAACAAAAAATGCGTAACAAAAGAACAAATTTTTTTTAGTCTTATATTAAGAGGAGCATAGGGACTTTTCTCACGATAGCTAACATAATTTGCGATTTTCAAAAATCGAAAAACGAACATTTTCGAAATATCCCCATAATTTGTTGCCGAAATCAAAAATATTCAAATCCGAATGCATACAAATTAAGAAAAGTAAACATTCTTGCGATTTAAGCCAAAAAACCGTTCAAAAATTATAATTTTTGGGGTTGCTGTGAGCCTCAAAAAAAAAAAAAAAAAAAAAATCAAAAAGACTTTAAATTGAATAAAAAGTTTAACATATCTGAAATACAACAGAGTTCTTTTTAATTAATTCGAATTTTTGATCGATAAACTTTTTCGGGAACACTATGGTATGAGAAAAAATTTTTTTATTAGGGATTTTCGCAATCTAATCTCGGGACAATTAAATTCTAAAAATCATCCTTTTATGCAAAAACTGCTCGATGATCAATATAAAGTATTAAAGATTATTATGGTAGCTACATTGATGATAGAGAAAATTCGTTTGAATATTGTGTTAAGTTAAGTTAAGTTAAGTTAAGTTAAGTTAAGTTAAGTTAAGTTAAGTTAAGTTAAGTTAAGTTAAGTTAAGTTAAGTTAAGTTAAGTTAAGTTAAGTTAAGTTAAGTTAAGTTAAGTTAAGTTAAGTTAAGTTAAGTTAAGTTAAGTTAAGTTAAGTTAAGTTAAGTGTATTCTAGGGAAGGAAATTCCGGACGATTTAAGCCCTTTTAAATTCCGGGATTATCTTTTCTGGATCCCGGGATTTTTAAATAAAAAAATTCTATTCCAAATATTGTAATAATGTAAATGCAAACACTTTATTTTAAGTTGATTTGAATATAGAATAAAAGAAAACTTTTATTGAGGCTAAAAAAGATTGTTAGGACGATGACTGTGAATCACTGGAGCAAAGACTTTGCAAAGTTTTAGAAAAATTTGTAACATCGGGAAGTCAGCTATGTATTTAAAAATTGTCAGATATTCTGACTTAGGAAATAATTTTGTTTTATGGTGAAGGTAATCGTGATCAAAACTTGCACATTGCTCACGACTATTGTACAACCATTTCTCCAACTAGCATAGAAGCAGAACTGTGTTGCTCCGCAGCGGGTTATATTTGTAATAATATTCGATCATCAGCGGGTTATATTTGTAATAAATAAAACGAGTTGATCTGCTTAATGTATTACTTTAAAAATAAAAAAAACAAAAAAATTTTTTTTGAAAAGTCTTTTCCAACCCTAATTTGACTTCAAAACAAAAAAACATGAAGGCGGTGTACAAAAAAAAAAAAGGTGTGACATTTATATAGAAATACCTTAAACTGTTCTGTCTTTTTTTATATTTTTTGTTCTTTAACCCTTTCAATGGCTAGGCTGAACTGAAAACAAAATAATTTTTTTTGAGGTAATATTCCTATCATTTAGGTCCTTAAAAGATGAAAACAACATACTTTTTATTTTAACCTGCGCTACTTTCGTTTTACATGCTTGTACCTCAGTAAAATATTTTAATGTGCACAAATATTTTATATTTTTTCTCCCTGGTTTATAACAATACAAATTATTTGAGCATGCCAAAAATTTTTTCAAAGCATGGAGTTTATTAGTCGAATAGCGAATTCTTCTCTTCCTCGTATTCGGTACGTTAATCGTTATTAACGGTACGTTAATCGAAAATAGTGTGAAATTTAAGGTGTGCAATAGAAAATATTTATATGTGCAGAATTGGTTTTTTTTGTTTTAACTGCTAAAGTAAAAATTACGAAATTCGGTTGATATCCTTAGTAAGACAAACCATAAACATAACTGTAATACATTTTTGGAACAAAATATGAGCTCATTTTAGAGTTATTTTATTTTTCAAATAAAAATTCCACGTGGAACCACTTTATCCATAGAAGATCGTTGAAATATAAAAGCCTTAAATGAAGCCGGTATCAAAGTAGTTGCTGTAGCTGCTAGGACAAATCGTCACCGAAACACCATAACAAATTTTTTAAAAGACCCTGGCAACTATGCTTTAATAAAGCGTATTGAAAGAAGATCCGTGATTGACCAATGGCACAAAAGACGAATCTGACGTCTTGCTGTGCAGAAAGGGATGAGTTGTGGTGAAATTGCATGTACCAAAAAATTAAAAATTTTGTGAGAACAAATTCGGGAATGCCATATTAAGTGATGAGAAAAGGTTCAACCTTGGCGGGCCCGACGGTTGCCGGAAATACCGGCACAATTTGCGCTAAAGACGACAAATTAGGTATGCGCGTAATCATGGGCGGGGATCATTGATGATTTCATACGGTTTCAGATACTTTGAAAGCCTTCCCTGTATTTTATTTCGTGCAAATCGAATGCACAAATGTATATTGAGTTATAAAATTATGTGTTTATTGAGTTCACATGCTATAAATACTAGGATTACTGGACTTTTTAGCAGGATTATGCACCAACAAATTCTTCCCGAGCCACAAATAACTTTCAATAAATCTGAAATATACCCGTACTGCTATGACCTGCTGTTAGTCATGACTTAAATCCTATCGAAAACCCGTGGGGCATTCTTTCGGCCCAAGTTTATAAAAATAGGCGCCAGTTCGAATCAATGAAGCTTTTGAAAATAGTTCTTTAAGATGAATGACAGAAAATCGATGGCTCCAATCTCAGATTATTGATGTACTGCATACCTTTCACGCTAAGCTAAGTCATATATAAAAAGGAAGACATATTAATATATATATATCTATATTTATTTCTATTTTATTCCAAAAAATCAATGAAAATAGGTTTTGCACATATAAATATTTTCTATGAACTTTTTTAATACATTATAATTTTTTTTTTATAAGAAGTTCTTTAATGAGCTATATCTTTTACATATACATAAGTCCTTAATACTATTTCAATAAAAATAAGTTATGTTAATTAGTTTTAATGATCTATTGAATAATTACATGAATTAAGATTATGAGCTTTAGATCAAGTGAGTTTTCAAGAAGGCAACGACAACAACAACAACAACTCTGTATAGAGTCAATCAGTTAGCTGACTAGACAGTCTGTTTCGGAAATCGCTACATATTCCTCATCAGTAGTCTTTGAGTGATTAAGCTGTGATCAACTCACTGTTTAAACTAGCATATGAATGTGTAGATCCTCTAATTCATTCTCATGAATTGTATGGCTGCTAATCATATGACACTTCAAAGCAGTAAGCCATTTTTAGATCACCGCCATCAACTCTACCAAGGGTTGCCATCTGTTCTAGTTGCTTCTTCATTTATTTCAATATTCATTGGTGTTCGATTGTTTGTCGAAATGCACCATTGAAATGAAACGAGTTTTTGCTTCTTATGATTAGCAGCCATACAATTCATGAGAACGAATTAGAGGATCTACACATTCATATGCTAGTTTAAACAGTGAGTTGATCACAGCTTAATCACTCAAAGACTTCTGATGAGGAATATGTAGCGATTTCCGAAACAGACTGTCTAGTCAGCTAAGTGATTGACTCTATACAGAGTTGTTGTTGTTGTTGTTGCCTTCTTGAAAACTCACTTGATCTAAAGCTCATAATCTTAATTCAAAAATAAGTTATGTTTGCTTAGAATTGCATTTGAAGTGTTTGCACATATAATTATATTATTGAGGTACAAAGAAAAAATTGTAATGCTCCTGTTCGGCACAAAGTCTTTTTTTTATAATCTTTTAAAGGTTTCTCATCCCCCAAGAACTTTGTTTTTTAAACCCTGCCGTTTTAAGTTCATTTTCCGGCCAAAAATTTTGTCTGGGGCTCTTAATATTCTTATCATTAAATTCTTGTCCTATGTGTTGCCTGTTTCTAAAGAAAAAATAAGATTTGCCTGCATTCCAGACGTTATATTGGGTGATAAAATCATAAAAATAGTTAATAGTGTTGTAAGTCTTGGATTTAATATCAATGCTTCCTTTACTTGCACAGATTATATCAACAGTGTAGTCCGCAAAATCTATTACATCTAGCGTAACCTTAGGATGTCGTCTGAGTATACACCTATTGATCGAACACGTAAACTTGTAATTCAGCTCGTTGTCCCCGTCATAACATATTCTGAACTTGTATACAGCAAGTTAGACTCGCGGTCTCAACTTAAATTGCAGATCGCGTTTAATATGCCACTCGTTATGTCTACGGCTTGGGTAAATTTGATCATTTAAAAAAAAATAAACTGGCCATTTCAGCCCTTGGAAGGACTTCGACCTAGCCTTCTATTGATCAATTGTTTTGTGCGTGTTATTAAATGTTTGATCACAAATGACCGAGAACTGGACCTACGTGTTTTATGCCGACTCCCAATGGCTTTATGTTTTCAAGAAGCTTTACATGGCAACTTTTACTCTCTGAGGTTTGACATTGTCTGCAGAGAGGTGACGACCGAACAGAAAAATTTATTCAATTGAAAAAACTTTTTGTCTGAGCTGGAATTGAACCCGGGCTACCAAGGTTCTTTAGCTTAGGGGCCACGCACTCTACCCACTAGGCTACGGCCGCCACCAATTTGATCATTTAGCTCAATTAATTAGTCAATTAATTAATTAATTAATGCCAGGAATTGCATATTTTTACACAAGCTCATACACCACAAGACTCCTTTCTTCTTATTTGAAAAACTGCAATTTAGACGGTCAAATAGAGGCCAAGTGATAATTATGCCTAATTTTAACTTTCTAAACTCCACAAGACTATTCTTTATTAATGACGCTAGATTATGGAATTCATTGCCTAGTAGCTTAAAATCCATAGCGTCAAAAGCATCCTTCAAACATGCTGTTTTGAAGCACTTTTCATCACATAATACTTAAAAAAATATCAGATTAGCTCTATATGACTTTCTCTATCCCTCTTTCTCTCTCTCTCTCTTGTTTGCTCTTTCTATATTTAAGTTTTATCTGTCTAATGAATTTACATTTTTTAACATAAAATTTTTTTGGTAACACTTTTAATTGTACAATAATAAATTTAAATTACCTTAGATTTAAGTTTAAATGTTTTATAATAAGTTGAATTCAAATTATGTCTTTGAGCTCTGTACTATAAAAGAACCTAGTTATTAATGTGCTAATATAAAAACTGTGAGGACTCAAATTGTTGCACAATTTGGGTCTCACAAAGTATATAAGTGTATTGTTAACTGAATTTAAAATATGGAAAATGTTAACAACCAAAACATGAAATGTAAATTAAACTATCTTAATTAAATTTAAAGATTTATTATATATTATGAATAAGATGTATAGAAATTATTATATTATATTATATCTTATTAGGTAAAATATATAATATTAATGTTATAAATATTCTATTGGGGAAATAATAATGTATTGAATAACAAATAAGTAAACAAATAATAAATGCACACATACAAACATGCAGAGCCATGCACACAGTCACATATACACAGGCAGGGAAAACAAAACAAGTGAACACGGAACAGAAAGGCAACGGGAGAATATAAAGCAGTCGCGTTTGCTTAGCACAGGCAGTCTTGTCGCAGGCGCAGTAGCATGCACATGCTTTGAGACTGAGTAGTTAGTTCAATCGTAGTTATCTTAAGCGAAGGTGTCCTCACCCTTCGAACGTTGTTTACTTTAAGTCAGGCGTAGTTATCTTAAGCGAAGGTGTACTCACCCTTCGAACGTTGCTTACTCTAAGTTCAAAACGTAGTTATCTTAAGCGAAGGTGTACTCACCCTTCGAACGTTGTTTACTCTAAGTCAGGCGTAGTTATCTTAAGCGAAGGTGTACTCACCCTTCGAACTTTGTTTACTATAAGTTCAAAACGTAGTTATTTTAAGCGAAGGTGTACTCACCCTTCGAACATAGTTTTACTCTAAGCTCAGGCGTAGTTATCCTAAGCGAAGGTGTACTCACCCTTCGAACGTTGTTTACTCTAAGTCAGGCGTAGTTATCTTAAGCGAAGGTGTACTCACCCTTCGAACGTTGCTTACTCTAAGTTAAAAACGTAGTTATCTTAAGCGAAGGTGTACTCACCCTTCGAACATAGTTTTACTCTAAGCTCAGGCGTAGTTATCGTAAGCGAAGGTGTACTCACCCTTCGAACTTTGTTTACTATAAGTTCAAAACGTAGTTATTTTAAGCGAAGGTGTACTCACCCTTCGAACATAGTTTTACTCTAAGCTCAGGCGTAGTTATCGTAAGCGAAGGTGTACTCACCCTTCGAACTTTGTTTACTATAAGTTCAAAAAGTAGTTATCTTAAGCGAAGGTGTACTCACCCTTCGAACATAGTTTTACTCTAAGCTCAGGCGTAGTTATCTTAAGCGAGGGTACACTCACCCTTCGAACGTTGTTTACTCTAAGACAAGCGTAGTTATCGTAAGCGAAGGTGTCCTCACCCTTCGAACGTTGTTTAAAACAAAACGTAGTTATCTTAAGCGAAGGTACCTCCACCCTTCGAACATAGTTTTAATCTGAGTTCTATCATAGTCACTCACAGCGAGAGGGATCATAGCAAATAACGGAATAAATATGAATAAGCAAGGATTAATTAAATCACTTTAATTTATATAATGCTTAATAATTAATAATAACTAAGTAACGTACTCATTAAGCAATAAATAAAACAAATGAAAATAATAAAGAATTACACTACAGTTTAAAACAAAAACGCTGGCTTTCCTATTTAAAACAACGGGATCATTGGTAAATAAATTATTTTGTAAGAACCCCTGGTTTACTCACTGAGCCTACCTCAGCAAAAATCAGTAACGAGCAAAAGGGTTCGTTACAAAACATAAATAATAATTAATAAAAAAGTGCTAAAAAATAATAATAAAGTGCTATAAAGCCATAAAAAGATAAAAAAACATAAATTTTATATAAGTCCGGTTGATTTTTTCTTATAAAATAGACAAAACGAAATTTTCTTTTGCTTTTCTTCGCCACAAAAACGATAATCCAACTTACTTTTATGTCAAATATATCTCTAAATTTATTTTTATCGTGTTGGTTTATCTTTTTTTCATAGAACCAAACGATTTGATTTAAAAAAAGACACAGTTTTGATAGTATCGTAAGTATAGACGTAGAATTCCTTTTAAGACAGTAAAAGAGAAAAATTCTCGTTTTTTTTCATGTACATTCTTCAAAACTTTTTTAAAGTATTTGATCTTCTAAATAAAAATTATTCAGAAATAAATTTGTTGTTGTTGTCCTTCCTTAAACTTACCTGATATAAAAAGTTCACAATTAAATTCGTGTACAAATTTGTTTTGTTTTATAAAAAGTTTTCGTTTGATGTTTATGGTGATGAATTTGTTGTTCTTTTTCATTTGTTTTGTTGGTTAAAGCTAAATGTAATTCAAAGTTATGTTTAATTAATGAAACTAAATATGGGTAAATTTGAATTATTTATTTTTCCTGTAGTAAAGAGCATATACATATATGTATATTTTAAAAGTAATTTAAAATTAAAATTTTAGTTAACAAAATAAATTTTTAATATGGAAAGAATATAATGCATAATAAAAATAATTCGAATTTATTATGGTATTTAAAAAATAAATGAAGTCTTTAAAGCACAACGCATGCTTAGTTACGCATGCGCAAATTTGCGTAGCAGTATACATAAATGCTGAAAATAAACATTCGTTTTATTCGTACTCCAACTCATGGCAGAATAACCAGGTAAGGCCGACTCGGAGAGGAATGAAGTAGAAAGTAGAGAAAAGCGAGCTAGTTGTCAAAATCAGCTGTTCATGTCGAGTAAAAATTAAGAATATCTAAAAAAATTCAAGATCTCTTTGTCCCGCTTTTCACTCGGCAATAATTGCCTTTGCCACAAGCAGTTTGTGGATTATTCGCCCGCATGAGGGGGCTTACGAAAGTCCCCTTTAAATCCGAGTAGTCAACAAACTACTTGCGGCGAAAGCAATTATTGCTCATAGAATTGCCGAGTGAAAAACGGCCCTTTGCAGCACATGCAGAACCAAAACAACAATATCAGCAGCTAGTAGCAACGTTGCCAGTTATGTTGGAAAAATCCCATTCGTGGTAATTTTGAATTGCCCTTAGGAATTTTTGTTTCTGGGAATTCCTATTAAATTTTTAAATTCAGCGTGGTATTTTTTAATTGGCGTGGAAATTCAGCGGGGTATTATTGAAATTTCCGTGGGAGTTTGGTAATATTCTTCTTACATTTTTTTTTTTAAGCAAAGTTTCTTTGTGGTATTTCTAAATGTTTTTTAAATTGCTTATGCATATGGGACTTATTGTGGTATTTTTAAAACGAATGAGATTTTTGTGACAATTCTAAAAGCATATGGAATTTGTGGTGGTATTTTTAAAACACGTGGTATTTTTGTGGTAATTTTTAATGATCGTGAGATTTTTTTTTTGATATTTTTTTATTGCGGTAAACTTGTTTGTTTATCTTTGCAATGGTAATTTTTGTTGTATTTAATTAATGTTATTGTAAAAAAAGGTAACTTTTTGTCGGAATTGTTTTAAATTTTAACTGGCAACCTTGACTAGTAGTAGTACATTTTTTTTTTAGCCACTTATTGGGTGTTCACACGTCTGTCAAATGATTGAATCAATCAAAATTTGTTGTTGCTTTCCCTTGTTAAAAAATGAACTCTCTGCGAGAGCGAAAATTAACTTCAAACTCTTTATCGAATCAGTCAAAATTTTGATTGAGCACTAGACCTGCATCAATCAGTCAAAGGGTTGCATTTTTTTACTTGTCTGTTGTTTAGTAGCAAATAATTTCTAAAAAAGTACTTATTTGAACACAAAAGCAGTTTTTTGAAGAGAAAAACGGAAGGGTAGACAGAAAAGTAGGCAAAAAAGTAGGCAGAAGAGTAGCAAATGCCTGCATCGGTAATTCAATCAAAAAATCACGTGTGAGCAGAGATAAATCAAAAATTTTAGAGTGAGTAAAAGAGAGTAAAAAATCGCGATATACTTCAATCATTTGACAGACGTGTGAACACCCCTATACTGGCTCTCTAGCAACATGCATCTGTATTCTCTATTGCATTACAACCTAACAAGCCATGAATGTTACTGTGCCAGCTAAACGGTACTTAAAACGGCAGCGTCTGATTTGCTGGTATGAAAACGACATGTTTTTGTACCTTTACACCGTTCTCTATATAATTGTAAAGTTCTTTTTTATATTTAGCAAGAATCGAATTGAAATTTATGTCATATTCGCTTGATGTGTCGTTTGTTCTTGTCCTTTTTCCCTCTCTTTTTAACCTGTTCGCCAAAAAATACTGAATGTATGTTTTATATAAATATTAATTAAAAACAACAACAACAACAACAAAAGCAGCACAACAACGAACGACGTGATTACGAACCAAACAAGCAAACACAAAAACAAGAACCTTAAAAACACCATAAGCAGCTACTGCAGCTAAGCAGCTTCTGCATTTCTCATACGAATTTATACATTTTTCATCCTCTTAGATTTTGCTATTTTATTAGATATTCGTACTATGAATATTAAAGGCTGTAGGTATACCCAAAGTGTCGAATATCACTTTGAAAAAATTCGTGAAAATGACCCCCATACAAACCGCGCTGTAAGACGTAATTCTACGTCAAAAACTTTGCAAAATAAATACATATAAAAATTACTTTCTGACGTGTCCAATATATTTGGCAAATCCACTGAAAGGGTTAAACTAATACAATGTACTAGTCATTAATATTATTTATGTTTTTTGTGTTTATTAACAATAAGGGTATTCACAATTGTATGGTAAAGTAATATGTTTTTTTTTGCCATAGTTAAAAATCACAATATGAGCACCCTTCAAAATAGAATTTGTGGTTAGGAACATCCCACTATAGCTTTTTGTTACTATGCAAATAAATTAACTATCCAATTTGATATATTTTATTAATATATGGTGTAAAGGTTGGACGCGCGACTTTTTCTAATACGCGGCTTACGCGTTTTACGTGTATTAAAGTTTTACGCGGTTATTTTAATAATACGCGTATAATATTATTGCCAGTGCTTAAGAGCGCTACTGGCCAGTTTAAAAAAAAGATTTCTTTGCGCCGTCACTCGAAAGTGCATTCAGGCGCTTAGAAATTTAATAAAAGGAGCAGTTGGTTTAAAGCTCAAAACTTTAGTGATTTTATTTTAAGATTTTCTTCGGCTTATAAAGCCAAGTAACAGTATTTTTTAACTAAATAAATACAAAATTAAATATATATCTTATTTAATATAATTGTAACTAGGTAGAATATTAGTTTATGTAGTCATTGTAATGTAGTTATGTAGTGTAGTTATGTAAACATAAAGTGCAAGCGAATAAGAATGTAAACAATAATTATGTGTTTGTTTTGTTTGTTTGCTACATAAATGTGCTTAGGCTACGTTTATAGAAATGTTAGTTTGTAGACTAGATCTTTATGTGTTAACTGTTTATAAATAATAAGTGCATGGAATAATTGTGTTTAAGTTAGAGTTATAGCAATGTTTAGATAGAAGTGCACTACAATGGTATAAAAAAGTTTAACTTGCATTTTGAGCTTCTTTAATTTTTGCAATTAGAAAATAACTGGCCACCGATCAGTTGCTTATGGAACTTTAAAAACAACGTTCGTTAAACATATCATTGAGCTAGTTGAAATTACTACACTTTTGGTTTTTTAATGATTTCATGTAAAACAAGAAAAATATAAAAACCGCTCGATAAAGTGTGGTACAACACCACGGGGTTTTTTAACTACACTAAAAACCACGCAATTGTGAATATCCTTAATGTGTTTTGTTCTGTTTTTGTTACCTTATAAATGAATTAATTTACATTTTTTAGTTTCAATTAATTATTAACAAAAAATTGTATTAAAAAAGCTTTGAATTATTTACTTCTAAAAATTTTCAATCCCGAACTAATGCCGGGATTTTCAATCCCTTTCTCGAGAAAAGCTTCCGGGATTGGACTCCCTAGTGTGTTCACATAAAAGTCTTAGTTTTATTTACATTTATGTAGACTTACATTTAAGTCTTATAAGTCTTCCGAATCAAGAATTTATTAAATGGCGTGCTGAAATTTCCAACACAAAATACTTATTTGAATTTTTTCATTGCTGTATTTTTTCATTAAACTATAAAATCACCAGGCTTACAAGCCTTCACTGGAGTATTGCAATATTTAAGGTTTTGCAAACACATGGCAAAAACTGTCGGAACACCTCTGCCGCCAAGCGTTGCAATAGTTACAGCTCGTGCCTCGCATTGTAATCCAAATATCTGTTATTGAACGCTAATGGCCAGAGTTGGTGCATTAATAAAAATTATGTTAGCCACACTCAGCTCAGGTGTCATTTGTAAGCCCTGAAGACAGCTGGTTCGCAGTGCAGCAACTTGCTGATTTTTTGTTTTCACCTGTGGCTGTGAATAGTGTTAAAAAATCTAATCCTTATAAATATGACGGACAGTGTGGTTGGCAATCGCAATTAAGATACTTATCCAGACGTATGAATAAAAAAAAATATTTAACTAATTGTTGCTAACAGCGTTAATTTAACACATTTACTCGGGCTAAGTTAATAAAGGGGGCGACCATAAACCTAGAAAATTATGTGATATGGGGAAAAGGCAACTCTAAGAAAGGAAATATGCTTAAAATATTGACTTATTTCTATTTCTTTTAGAGAAAAATGGGATAAAAATAAATTTTTAATTTTTTAATTAGATTCATTGGAAAGTGTTACGAGTTTTTTTCTTATAAAAGAAAAAAAAAACAAAATATCAAACTTTTTAAGGAAATATTATATTATACACTAAAATCATGCAACACATGCTCCTAAAATCCAAAAATATGAAACAAAAATCAAAATAAGTACTGTACCGAAAAGAAACTACCCATTTAATTTAATCTGTATTTTCAAATATATTAAATTATTTATTTTTTTAAAGCCAGGCATCGCTTTAAGACACATTTATGAAAAATATTTAATAGTTCTGATAACATATAATTTCGGTTCTAAAAGTCTTTCGAATATTTTGCCTATCGCTCTTCATCAAACGTTGTACTAGCTCTTTCTTTGAGGTAGAAGATGCTCTTTGCCAATTCCTTTTGATGTCTGATGAAATTTATATAACATTTTTCGGTTTTCTTTAAACGTTACTTCATTAGAGCCCAGTACCGCTCTATTGGTCGTAACTCAGGAGCATTTAGTAGATTCTCCTCTTTTTCAATGAAATTGATAGCATTGATAGCTTTAATGTTGTGGCGTAATGAGCTGAAGCCAGATCGGGACAGAATACAGTCGGCACCTTGCGCTGCTTGTATGTAGAATGGTATGAGCTGTTTCTGGAGGTACTTTTTTTGGTAAATTTTGGCGTTAATTTTCCCTTTTGTTAATTGTCAAATTAAATTTTTGATTTCAGGCCACATGAACAAATCGCCTACCAAATGAGAGCCTTGCTTCCGAACTTTTCGAATGTTAAACTGAAATCCGAAAGAGTTTTTGCGTCGTTGAAACATCGATACATCATAGCATACCAGAGACCCAGGAACAGTCAGAGCAGTGGGATTCTTCGGCTTAACGCGACCGAAAACGGCCAAGTTGAGTCTGTTGAGCAACCAGGTCGGAGTTATTCTCATCGATTACCCTGATAAGAGTTAAAAGATTACCGGCGAATATTATTTACAGCTGTTGGACAGATTTGACATTGATTTGAAGCAAAAAACGACCGGAGAAAAAAAATGCTCTTCCACTATGACAACGCACCGGCGCACAGAGGGTTGAAATTTAAAAAAGTGGAGATTAATTGTAAAATTTAAATTTTTACTACTCGATTAAAAAGCACAAAATTGTGAATCACTACTTAAAATTTCAATGTTATATGTTGTTTACTTTTTCTGCTGCATAGCAAGAATTTACTTTTCAAAGGTGAGAAATTTTTCGTTTTTTGCGATTAGTTCAACACATTGAAATTTGACATAGTTCAAAAATTAATATTTTTTTTGTACATCAAAAGTGATGTTTTTATTATGAAAACTTCAACTTCAGGTATTTAAGCGTGATTAAAAAAAAAATGGTTAAAAATAATAAAGAAATTAAAATTTTGTACTAAATTTCAATGTCTAAGCTTACATATTCAGCAAAAAAAGTTGCTCGTTTTTACCTGAATTTCTTTATTTTAAAAATCGTAATAATAGTCACTCTTACAAAAACAAAGACTCTTGTCTTTAATTTGTATTGTCATGATGAAAGTGAACAATGATGAAAGTGAAGAGATCAATGCAGAGGAGTATGACGATTTTGGGCATCAGGAGGAATTTTAACAAATTCGTAAAGTTTTTGCTACTCGTATATAATATTTTTATGAATTTTTTTTTAAAAAAAGTAATAAGGAATGATTTTCGACTGAGCCAAACTTTTGAACTTTTTATTTTATTGATGACGTCACTTTGTATAGACGAAAGGCGTGGTTTTTTCCAACTTCTCCGAATCTCAAATTTAGAATGCATTTTAATTATTAAAACTATTTATATTATGCAATGAATTAATTTTTGAGGAATTTATGAAGGTTTTTCTATTTAGATGACGTCATTATGTATGTGAAGTATGCGTGGTTTTATCTAATTTTGCCGAATTTCATAATTAGAATTATTATTGAAAAGGAAAACTTACGCGCAAAATTTCATGGAATTTTTTTATTTTTATAGATTTTAAAGAGGTTTTACGTTTAAAATAAAGTCACTCTGTATGCAAGGTAGGCGTGGTTTTCATCCGATTCGGCTCATTTTTTAACTTAATCTTTACATTTTAGATATAAGCTTAAATATCTAATTTCATGACGAAGACTTCAAAATTACGACTTTAATCATATCGAAATCGAAGACATAATTTTCAATGAAAATATTAACACACAAAGAAAAAAAAAATGATTTTTTACTGTTTATTATACATATTATAACAAAAAACAATGTGTATCTAGCTTTCTGATTCGCTCTCACATGAGGATGAACATGATAGAAAATGGCTTTCTGTACTGAATTTTAGTCTAAAAAGGTATCTGATAATATCAGCAACAAATTTAAGATATTCATGTTTGTGTTTATTCTAGATGATTTTCTGGAAAAGTTGAATCTGTAATTTTTAAAATATTTTTTTGGCTACCTCTTGCGTTTCCTCACTTAAATGTCTAATTAGAAGCATGGTATAAGGATAGAGGTGTGGCGACCGTAGCCTAGTGGGTAGAGTGCGTGGCCCCTAAGCTAAAGAACCGCGGTAGCCCGGGTTCAATTCCAGCTCAGACAGAAAGTTTTTTCAATTGAATTAATTTTTCTGTTCGGTCGTCGCCTCTCTGCAGACAATGGCAAACCTCAGAGAGTAAAAATTGCCATGTAAAGCTTCTTGAGAACATAAGCCGTTCGGAGTCGGCATAAAACACGTAGGTCCAGTTCTCGATCATTTGTGATCAAACATTTAATAACACGCACAATACAATTGATCAATATAAGCTAGGTCAAAGTTCTTCCAAGGGCTGAAATGGCCAGTTTATTTTTATTTTTTTTTATAAGGATAGAGGTAGCTACAACGCTGACTGTGCTCTCTTTCCATACTGCCATGTCTGTCAAATTCAGCTCAGTGGCGAATGGAAACAAAAGAAATTAAATAAAAAGTTTTGCTTTGTTTTGACATTTCCGGCAGTATGCTCTCATCCGGTGAATATACCTGTATTCTTCTACCATGATTAGAAGCGGTATTTCCTCAATTACTTGATGTCTGTATATTAACGTTTTGCGGTTGGGGGTATAGGATACCATTTGTATTTTTATACAAATATTTGTGCAGTTTTTAAAGAGAAAAATCTGTATATGGGCATTTCCACAGGAAAGTCTACCGGTACCAAAAAATTAAAACTTATTAAAAACTACTAAATTTTATGTTATCTAAGAGAAACATTTTTATTTTACTAATTTAAGCAATTTGTACATAAAATTATTAACCATGATAATCAAATCGTCTGCATTATTTCACAAATGTAGTTTTTCTTTTTCGTAAATGTTGAGTAAATGTTTCGTAAGCATTTTTGTTTTAGTAAAAATGGAAGGCATTGGCTAAAGATAATGAACAAATGGTTGATGCAAGGAAAGGAAAATGTATTGAATTTGTTTTTAAGTACTAAATTACATAATTAATTAACTACCTAATTACTTAATTACCCAATTAAATTGCAATGGAAAAATTTCAACAACCATTTCAACATGACAGCTATCATTCGAAGGATACATTAATCCATTTAAGTTTAAAGTTAATTGCTTTGAAATTTGATGTTACGTTTCGCAGATTTCTGAATTTTTCTAGATGCAGTTGAAAATGAGTTCCATTTTTAGATCGCATGCTTATTGCTAATATATTGAAAACATAAAATCTTCAGAACCTACATTTTATACTAAACATATTGCTACGAAAATGCTATCGAAAAATAAAAACAAAAAAAAATTCCTTGTTCTTAATTTTTTTTATTTTTTTGCACCTTAAAGGCGTACAAATGTCGCGTGCTTGACCGTAGAAATGCCCATATTTATTTTGAAACCACTAGCTTATGCTTGAAAAATTTCTTGCAAAGTTTTTGAACATGTTTCTCATCTCGTTTATTCGACCATCAAATTTTCCATGACCAGAATTTCTTATTATCTCAAATAAAGATCCGGGTTCTGCCGAATAAAAACACAGTGATATAGTTACCATACAAAAATGTAAGAAAACTAAAGTGGGATTGGAGCGACCACGATAGTACACCTCATTTTAGGGATATTAAAAGTAGGCAAATTTTTTGTAAGCCACTTGATATTGATCCCATATACCTTTACAAATTTATATGCCAACCCTTTTTTAGCGATATGTGTTATATGGGAGGTGGGCGTTACCGTGGACAACTTACAAAAATATTCAAATATGCCAATCCTTGGGTACATATACACATGTGCCCAAGTCTAATGCAATAGTCTCAACTCCTTGCCTTACTTCTGAGCTCACGGACAACAGTAGTAGTAGTAGTAGTATTTTTATTCAACAATTCATTACATTCTTAATAATAACAATATACGTATCTATTAGAAGAATTATTTTATACAAATAACTGCAATGAATTTTAAGCTGCTTCTATAGTTCATAGGAGCTAGAGGCGAATACAGCTTGTTAAAAATATATATAATAATTAATTAAATAATAATTAATAAATGATGCATTAATTACAATAATCAAATAAAGAAAATAAATCGAAAAATTTAATATTAACATATTTTTTTTTGTTTTTTAAAATAATTTTTTTTTTTTTTTTTTTTTGTAAAGGACTTATTGAGAGCAAAAACTTAATAAAAGTATTGTGGAGTCAGACTATAACAGCTAATAATGTGTCAATATCACTGTAATTGAGGTCTAAAAGCCAAAACTTTACCCTTTTGAGAAAAATGTATTGAACATGAATATTTCTTATTTCCGATGGAAGACTATTGAAAAGTCGAGGAGCAACAGAAGTAAAAAAGTTAAGAAATATTCTCAATGTGTGCGTTGGAACCAGTGCTATATTGTATTCATTAACTCTCAAATGATAGGTATCTGAACGTCGTCTCAGAAGATATCCAGATTTAATAAAAAAAATTTTCAATACTTTATAGAAATATAAATGTTTCAAAGGAAGGACACTAAGTTTCCTGAAAAGTAACAGGCAACTACAAAATCTGTTCTTTTGACAAATTAAACGAATAGCATGCTTTTGCGAAACGAGAAGAGGGCATATTTTATTCTTATAAGTACCTCCCCAACAAGCTAAACCATACTCAAGTTTAGAGTGAAATATACCATAGTAAATACACTTGAGAAGAATAGGACTACAATATGATTTCAACAAATACAAATGCCTGGTGGCAGCCAAAAGATACTTTTTAAGTTCACGTGTATGAATTGTCCAATCCATACCACTATCCAGCCAAATACCTAGATATCTAAAAGAATTAACCTTTTCAATAGCGAAGCAGTTTAAAGAACAAGACTTATGATAACAGAACGTATGAATGCAATCCGACGAGGAACATATATCATTACCTAAACCAAATCTTTCACATTTACCACCATGACCACCATTTACCACTACTTACCACCATTTACCATCACATTTACAACACGGAGATGTACAGATGAACGGGGGGACCGACAGACAGACACACAGAAGATCATAGCTAGATCGACGAAGGCTGTGACGCTGATCAAGAATATACATATATACTTTTCTATACTGGCAGCTCTGGTTTCCTTTTAGGTTTTACACACGTTTGGACTAAGTTAATATATTGTTCAGGTACAGGGTTTAAATATGGTCTTCTTATTAAAAATTCACAAATCCAAATGGTGCAAACTTGCACAACTTTTTTTTTTTATTCTATTAGTTGAAACTATGTAGAAAATTAATACTGTTATACAAGCACCCGGACTGTCTCTGTAAGCTATTTTTTGCTTAACGATATATGCATTTTAAATGTCATAATAATTTCAATCAAAACTCAGAAAACTAAACTTGATAACGCTTTAAAAATTACTGATATTGTTGTCACTACGATCAACAACGTGGTTGTCACGATCGTACAGCTTTTATCGAAAATTGCGACTCTGTAGTGGTCACAGCCGATTTCTCGCATTCGAACAATACTTTGTAGCCATTTACGTACTCTATAAAAAACAGCTGTTCAGAATTGCCTACTGTGATTTTTTTTATTTTAATATTTTCGCCGTGTTTTATTATAAAAGGCCCCATTGTGCGGCGCACACATCTGTAGTCGCCATGGCAAAAATCAATAAATTGGGCTATGAACTGCTACCCCATCCACCATATTCTCCAGATTTATCTCCCTACGACTATTTTCAATTTCCAATTTCCAAACCTAAAAACATAGCTCGGCGGTAAGAAATTTGAGTCGAATGATGAGAACATAAATGCAACAAAGACCTATCTTGAGGATCTTGATAAACCTATTAATTGGAAGGAATAAAAAAAAAAAATGCAAAAACCCTGAACCAAATATATCGCTCTAAAAGAGGGTTTTGTTAAAAAATAAAACACTTTTTTGTCGAAAAAAATAAGTTTTATTCAAAAAGTCACTGACTTATCAAATTGTCCTCGTACACTAACGATTAAATGCTATTTTAAATAAAATATTAAATTTTCACATAAATTTAATTGTGAGCTTTTTAGATCAAGTAAGTTTGAAAAAGGCAGCAACAACAACAACAACTCTGTATAGAGTCAATCACACAGCAGACTAGACAGCCTGTTTCGTAAATCGCTACATTTCCTCTTCAGTAGTCTTGAGTGATTCAGCTGTGACCAACCCACTATTAAAGTCTTATATGATTTGGCCTTTGTTCGAACAAATTCATATGAACTTTAACGTTCTCATCGGCCATTTAATCATATGACATTAAAACAGTAGTTATTTTTAGATCAAGCCTTTAACTCTACCAGGGTTGCTGTCTGTTCTAGTTGCTTTTTATTTTTTCGATATTCATTAGAGTTCACACAAATGAAAATGTAATTTTAAATGTAATCTGTACTTAAATAATTAAAGTACTATTAAAGAATTTAGCACATCTAATTTAAGAAATTAAACTTTTGCTGTTGGCATTTTTAACCACGGCGACAAACTTGATGGTTGTTAGACAATGTTATGAATCGATATGCGCTCTTTTCTTGTTATTGTCACATAACAAAAGTGTACGCTAGTGAGGGCTGAAAATATAACTTTTCCAACTACCAGACCATAGAAATCGAAGAAATTCGCTAAACCTATTGAGTTTAAACTATCTAATTTAGATATTTTACCACCATGTAATAAGAAATCTATCTTTGTGAAAAACATTCTCATTTTCCATTTTTATTACCGCGCTCATTTGAATACCGTAACTCCGGGGTATTTGTTGTTATTTTTAAGGATAATGACTTTGTTTGTAGCATTAACCGACATAGTAACCAAGTTCCGACATAACATATTTTTATGCCGAGTGTTAATATTTTTATTGGAAATCCATGGCCAAATATTTACTAGAATACTCTTAACTTTCGACTCTTTAAACTCTGTTGTTTAGACATAACTCTGGCCCAAGGCAGGAACTCGTATTTTGCATTTAGTTCACTTTGGAATTTGTTTTTATTACTGCAACTGATCTACAGCTTTTGATAAGCTGCATTGAACAACTGCTACGGCCGACCGGCTGACTACTGACCAAGTTGCAGCCACATCTTGCAATAAGTGTTGGCCTGCAGTAGCCAGAGTCCAGTAGCTGTGTAGCGCCCTACTTGCTGCCTGCTTGCGTTGCAGACAAATATTTTATTTCAATTCCAATTTTAGTTTTGCATATCTACCATATATAGTATATCGGCTTAGACAGTCCTGGCGACTGTTGGTAGTAACTATTTTGCAGTTATTTGCAGTTATGGCTGTTGATGTTGGCGAACCATGTTGGTGATCGTTTGCTAATTGAGTGAAGCCAATTGAAATTAGAGAAAACTGTGTGAATGGTGGAATTATTGGATTCATTGTATTGATTTCATTAAGCAAAATGTTTAAATTAAGAGCTTTACACACTGAAAATGTTCAGTAAAGTTGATTTAGGAACGCATTTTTTTATTGCAATGTATGTAGGTGTAGAACATCTTCAAAGTGAAGCAAAAATATCTATATCGTATTAGTTTAAAAAATCAATGAACGCACTCAGAAATGATTTAATTTCAATTCATTGCTACACTACATAGTCTCACAAAAAAAAAATATCCTTTTTTGTTCGAAAATATGTAAAAAATTAGAGTATAACATTGTAGGAACAGACTATTTTTATTGTTATAATTATAAAAATTTAAAAAAGATTTTATTCAGTTTCATACTTGTCACTATGCCATTTCGTGATTAATTTTTCACTCATTTAACGCAATCAGATTGAGTTGAAATCTTTATGTGTGAAGACAATAAAATATGATGGCAAGAAATAATTAAAATATTTTTTAAATGCACTTCAAGCGGCTAGTTTATGAAATAGTTAAAAAGATATGTTTTTTCATTCTGCAAGAATGAAATAACATAAAATATTTCTGCTTAAAAATTATTTTTTAAAAGAGGTCAGAAAAGACCCATCAAATGCCAGGGTTGTATTCTACAACAATATTTCACATAAAATTTTACTTCAACTCCAAGAATTAACATATATGTCAAAGAGAGGTAGTAAGTATTTGTCTTACTTTTAATGCTAGTTTCGTTCTTTATTTAGAATGGATTTTATACTTTTATTCAAAATTACTTTGACCATAAACTTTTAAGACTCCGATATGCGTATCCTCGCCCAAAATCGAAGTCTTTTATTTTGGAAAAGGTTCAAAATTGTCGAATAATTTTTCTTGTTTTAAGAAGAAATGGACAAATCACCATCAGGCATGTACTGAAATTCGCCCGATTTCATATCGAAACCGGAATAGTAAATAGTAAGATTTGTTATTTTGTATTCTGAAACCATACGATTTAGATCCATTCGAAATTAACTTCAAAACAACTATTTGGCACTATTGTTAATAGCTGTTATTTTGTTATTTTTTTATATTGAACCAACTCTCAGGGGATTCCCCCTATTAATGAGTTATCATTGTGTTAGTTCTGAAAATGCACGGTTAGAAATCTTGAAATAAATTTCAATAAAAGCAAAGTATTACAAAGATTTTTAATGCAAACAGTATTAAAATTAATACTTCTTAATTGATTACAAAATTTTTAAATATGTTTTGTTTTATATATTTTATCACACTATGGACGGGGTGAGGAGTGCTATACGCTCATTTGCTCCGTACAAAACATCAGGGATGGACGGTATATTCCCTGCTATGATGCAGTGGGGGGAAGATCTCATTGCACCTAGGCTGTGGGGTATATTCGTTACTTGCCTAGCGACTGGGTATGTTCCGAGAGTCTGAAGAGAGGCGAAAGTTGTCTTTCTTCCGAAGCCTGGAAAAAAAGATTATGCGGAGGAGAAGTCCTTCAGACCGATCAGCCTAACATCTTTTCTCTTGAAAACGATGGAAAGAGTGATGGTTGACTGTCTTGAGAGCACCTCGCTGATGCAAAATCCTCTGAGTAGATGCCAACATGCATATAGAGCAGGTAGGTCTACGGAGAGTGCTCTTCACGAATTGGTAAGAGTGACTAAAAAGGAGGTATTTTCAGGAGGCATTGCGATGGCCACATTTATGGACATCGAGGGTGCTTTCGACAAAATATCCTTTGGAAGGCTGCAGCAAGCCCTGACAGAACGCAATGTAAGCCCATTGATAGCAAATTGGGTGGACAATATGCTCAAACACAGGGCTGTCAACATGCAGAATGGTAGAGTAAAGACTAGAGGTAGAGTAAGTAGAGGATGTCCCCAGGGCGGGGTGTTATCGCCAACCCTGTGGAACATAACTGTGGACTCACTACTGGTTAGACTGGATGAATCGGGCATACACACGATAGGGTATGCAGATGACATTGCGTTGGTGGTCCGCGGCAAGTTCATTGACACCATCTCTGACATCATGAAGGGAGCACTCTGAATGGTGGAGGAGTGGTGTCGAGAACAAGGCCTTACCGTAAACGCAGGCAAGTCAGACAATATTATCTTTACTAGAAAGAGGGTAGGCCTGAGTACAGAACCACTCAGACTTTTTGGAGCTGAAATCAACATGTCCACGAAAGTTAAATATCTAGGGGTAACCCTTGATAGCAAATTGAACTGGAACGAGCATGTAGAAGATAGGATTCAAAGAGCCAAGAGGGTTCTGTTCCAGTGCAGACGCGTTTGTGGTCTCAAATGGGGTTAAACCCAGAGGCTATGAAATGGGTTTACACTATGATGGTTAGACCTGTCATCACATACGCTTCGGTGATTTGGTGAAAAAAATCGCTGGTAGCGATATCAGTATATTCACAGACGGCTCTCTGATGAATGGCCGGGCCGGGGCAGGCGTGTACTCAAAAGAGTTACGCCTATCCTGGGTACTGAGGTTGGGGAGGTTTGTGTCTGTATACCAGGCAGAAATGCTTGGCGTAGTGCATGCGCTGGACCACCTGATAGATGGCCGGATCAGTGGCAAGAAAATTGTCATCGCTCTCGACAATCAGTCTGTGAGTAGGTGTATGCAATGGACAGACATCACTTCCAGGTTGGCCATAGAATGTCTTACAAAACTCAATAGGTGCGCCCAGACGAATGAGCTCACACTTATGTGGGTGAGAGGACACTCTGGCATAGAACAGAATGAAGAAGCTGATTATTTAGCAAGAGCAGGATCAGCAGAAGAATTCTGTGGACCAGAACCACGTATCGCCATAGGCGACAATATGGTGGCAGACCTTATTAAACAATGGACGGACTCGGAACACAGTAAAAGGTGGGAAGAAGCTGTTAACTGCAGGCAATCAAAGGCGGCCGTGAAGTGGTCTCGTAGCGAGGCAGCAAAAGTTATCCGATACAATCGAAGGACTTTAAGCTGGCTTACTGCACTGGTCACAGGACACGGTACCTTCATGTACCATCTCGGGAAGATGACTCTGACCGAGGACGATGCGTGTAGGTTATGCCTAGAGGAGCCGGAAACAGCAGCACACATTCTGTGCCAGTGTCCGGCGCTGGCAAGCATAAGATTGACCACTCTGGGACGCCCATTTATTGGCGAAGCCGAGATTGGTCAACTAACCTATAAGGATATGCTTGAGGTGACAAAGGATGCTTACACGAGGAGCATGCTCACGTACGAGTACTCCGAGCAGTAGTACCCTTTGTCCAATGGGGGACGAAAAGGGACCCACTGTGGTCTGCTTCGGCAAATCCCCAACTTATTATATATATATTTTATGATATTTTTTACCCTTGGAATCAATTCGATACTATTGTGAATATTGTATTAATTTATTCAAGGCATGCTGTATTATATTTAAATAAAAGTTTGTATTTAATTTTAATACAGTTCAAATATAAGAAAGATGTTTTATACCCTTTGGAATCAATTTGATGCCATAGTTAATATTATACTTAATTTTTAATACAAAATTAATATTAAAAATTACTACGAAGTGAGAATTTAATTTCAATACATATTGTTGGCGCGAGTTAGTTAATCAATTCTGGGTGTCACATGGCCGTGCTCTACTTAAGTCAGTAAAGAAGAGTTGCAATATTTGTATTTGTTATCGTGCGAAACCTAAAATACCATTAATGGGACAATTGCCGAACGATCGTGTAACTCTATATGTACGACCTTTCAATTACACTGGTATAGACTATTGTGGAACATTTTCTGTTACATTAGGTCGCAGAAGAGAGAAACGATGGGTAGCTTTATTCACATGTTTAGCCACTCGCGCAATTCATTTGGAAGTCGCGCAAGATTTATCTACGGATGCGTTTCTGTTATGTTTCCGAAATTTTGTCAATCGACGCGGTACTCCTGTAAAAATCCGAAGTGACAACGGAACCAACTTTATTGGTGCACAAAAGAAGCTGCTAAAAGAAAACCGACTGTTTGATTTTAATCGTCTTGAACGTCACATGTCATCATCATACATTGAATGGATATTTAATTGTCCATTAAATCCAAGTGCTGGTGGTTGTTGGGAACGATTAATTCAATGTGTTAAGCGTTTGTTAGAAAGAGTGCTAAAGGAGGAGTCACCACTCTTAGAACCGTTTCGAAGCTCTCTTATAGAAGCTGAAAATATTATAAATAGTCGTCCACTTGTTGATTTGCCAATGTTACCTGGAGAATAAGAACCATTTACACCAAACCATTTTTTAGTTGGATGTCTCAATTCTACACAGACCCCTTGCTCCAACGTAGAAGTTGTGTGCATGCGGAAACAATGGAGAACTGCCCGGAACCTTTAAGATCGAATTTGGAAGAGGTGGATTAATGAATATTTGCCACAATTGCTAAAACGATCGAAGTGAAGAGAAGAAACCGAACCTCTTAAACTTGGTCAATTGGTTATTATTTGTGATGCCCGCCAACCAAGAAGCCAGTGGGAAAAAAGGAGAGTAACAAAACTTTTTGAGGGGAAAGATGGTTGTGTTCACAGTGCAGAAGTCAGAACGTATCATGGAAATGTACATCGTCCCGTCAGCAAGTTAGCCGTACTTAATTTTAGTGAATCTCCATAAAGATTCACGGGAGGTAGAATGTTGGCGCGAGTTAGTTAATCAATGATGTTAAATATGTTGTTCAAATACTTGTTTTTTAAATACTGTTCTATTATGTTTCTAGTTATCTTTGAATTTGTATAAAACTTTGTCAATAATTTTGAAAAATATCTGGAGTCGAAAAAATATCGAGCTGGAGCAAACAGCAATCTTAAAACAATAAATTGTTTAAAAGTAAAGGGACATTTTATTTTTTTGTCGCCAACGCATATTTTTATTAAGAGTGAATTTTGGTACTTGGCCAGTATTTAATTTTAATACGATTTTGGTCTGGTCATATATGTAAGCCCAAAAGTATTTAAGTTTATTCCAAGATTTCTAACCGTGTGGGTAAAAGTTTGTTGAAGTATGGATAGAAAGTAATTAAGTGCAATTTCTTGTGCAGAATGTATTTAGTGTGGCAGAAATCAGTATTTACATGTGATATTGAATCTGAGGCAAGTGTTATGCCTTTGCATCAGTCAAATCAATAACTAAGTGATCCTTTTCACAAATTTTTCCAATCATCAACACAACTTTTTGTCGTAAATTGATGTAATTATTTTTTTGTGTTTACAATTTCTTATATATAAAATAAATCTAATTCGTTAAAGTGATCACATCATCCCAAAAAAAAACACCTACTTAACGATGCTGATGACGATGTGTAGTAAGAAGAAGCAACATTTTTGCTATTTTTTGCTACTTTTGTTGTTTGGATAGCTGCTGATATGTAGGTTAGCCAATACACAATCCTTGGAATGAATTATTGGGATCTGCTACAACATAGCTTCAGTTAATACTTATTATTGAATGAACCACTTTGTGTAAAAAGGGTTTTGGATTGGTGGGTAATGTTAATGTTGTATGGTGGAGATGCGTACTGCGACCTAAATGAGATCTATTGTACCTCCTTCTCAAAGCTCCGCTGGGTTTGCGGATTACAGAATTTCATCCAGCCCTATTTCTCTAATGAATTTGAGAGTATTCTTAGGTTCAAGGGATGAAACCTGCTCTAGACTCAGCTCATAGTTCCCCAGTGCTAGTTTACGTCTGCAAGCCACGCCGTCGCAGTTTGTAAGTAGGTGTATTGGAGTCTCCTTTGCTTATTCACAGAAACGCCAGTTACTATCGGTTTCTATGCCCAATTTTATCAGCTGGTATTTGAGTTTACAGTGTCCTGTAAGGAACCCCGTTAGAATCCTTAGATTCGGTTTGCCTAAGCTTATGCACAATTTTGCTCTCCGAGTGTTAAAATCTCTGAGGAGCAATTTGGATTGTCTTAGCTTTGGGAGGCTTTTCCAAAGGCTTGAACGTTTATGCCTCTCCTCCCTTCTTAGTTCTTCTTTTATAGAATGTGTGCCCAATCCGCAGAATGGTTCTGGTCCTATAAATTTTGTGGCTGCACCCTGTCGCGCTAGACCATCGGCTTCTTCGTTACCCTGTATTCCTTTGTGTCCTGGGACCCAAAGTATAGTAACAGTGTTATTCTTGCCTAGTTCGTTGAGTTTTGTTAGGCATTCCCATGTTATTCTCGATGATATATCACAGGAAACTCATGAGTTGATTGCTGCTTGGCTGTCTGACATCACAACTATATCCTGACTTTTATATTTACGGTCCAGATTGAATTGTGACCACAGCTGTATTGCTAGGATTTCCGCTTGGAAGATACTGGGTGTTGTCCTCATAGGTTCAAAGTGCGTCGTTCTTGGCCCGTACACCCCTGCACCTATACTTTCCAATGTCTTGGAGCCATCCGTATACCATGATATACTGTGTGGTTTCTTGAATTGCGATATAATCTCGCTGTCCCACTCTTTCTTGGTACTAAGCTTAAATTCGAAGTGTTTTTCGAAGTTGTACCTTTTTACTATATCGTCTCTTGGTAGATCGATGTAGGGAGTGTGCTTTGCAATATCCTCCTTCTCTCTACTGCTGATAGTTCTACCTAAACCTGTCCCCTCTTTTGCAATGCACAACAGAGTTTGCTTGGCTACTCACTCTATGACAAGGTGTAAGGGTGTTAGGTCCATAATTACTTCTAGTGCTGCTGTAGGGCAGGTCCTCATGGCCCCTGTGATGCATACATAGGCCAGTCTCTGCACCTTTGTTAGCATATTCCTCATTGTGGGTACACACAGTAAAAAATATGAGCATAAATTTTACACTATTTTGTATACATATAAATCCAAACCAAAAATGTTTTAAAAGTTAAACCATCAAATCTTATAAATTTTTCCGGACCATTTTTCTCGTCATACCAATCGAAGCCACTATATTTTTAAATTTCCCGATTTCGGTGAATTTTTTTCTTTCGAACCAGAATATATTTTGATTAGCACATTATATCCATATGAAATTTTTAAATTATTTTTGTTTTGTTATTTTTATAATATTGAGTGGTATACAATTTATAAATTATTTGGAATAAAAAAGTTTATACTACACAAAAGTTATAAAAAAGATAAAATTTACCCTCAAATTTTTTACTGTGTAGCATTTAGTACTATCAATCGAAGGGTATGCGTTAGCTACTTATGGCGTACAAAGAAATATTTTTAATATTATACTTTCTTGTTTGAATAGAGACAAGCAAAACGGAGCATTAATTCTAAGAAAATGGTGTTGGAAAAAAGTGTTGTTTTTGATATTTCACTCAAGCAAATCAAAAAACAAGTCATAAAAGTCTTAGCTTCAAAAATCTGCAACTGGCTGCATCACACTTAGATTTTTGGGGGAAGGAGCGTACAAACGCTCAATTGGAAATGATGCAGACATTGCTCTAGCAAGAAATACTATATTCAAAACTTTGACAACAGTTTAACATTTTGTTAAAAGGATTTTGTGTCCAAAGTGGTTAAAATGAAGTGTGAGCCAAGAGGAAGTTTGAGAGTCAAAATTATACTATAAAAAAATGCCATTGCCAAGGTTCATTTATAAGGTTGTGGCACTTGAGAGAAATGCACTCTTTTTGCATCAACTGTCACTGTTCTTTTCTTTGTTCTATGCATTCATTTTCTTGATTTTTTTTCATCCATTCTGACAGTTCGACCGAGCTCACTCTCAAGTGCCCAACCATATAAATGAGTATTGGCCAATGCTTAGTTTTTCTTTTTCCACTCACATAAAATACTCTAATTTTACAATTCAATCTCTATCAAACTTGTTTGCTACTGTTTACTATTTTCCATAATAATTTCACGAACCAACAACTGAGCGATATCAAACAGCGAAAGAAAACAACCGAAATCGAATGATTAGAATAGGGCATTTCGTACCGCTTTTAAGTTCAGAAAGTCAAACCGGAACGAAATACAGAACAGGCAAAGCCAAGTTTGGCATAAATTTGTTCTGAAAACGATTTAAAGAACATGACTATATATCTGACTAATGGCTTATTAAACTGTAGAGACGTGAAAAAGACTCACGAAAACGCCCGGATACGTAAACTTAATATTCGATCGTAGAGTTTAGTGGCAATCTCAATTTTTTCCAATCAGGTCAAATTCACGAGATATTCGCGATCGAAACTTTGTAACTTTTAGATAATTTTTTCAGCTAAATTTTTCTTATTTGTGGAGGAAAAGGCAACGGAAATTCTTTTCAAATAACATAATTTATTTTTTTTTTGTAATTTAAAACTTAACTTTAACAACAATCATCGTTAATTTTCTGGAGTATACAAGTGATGAATATATAAATTTACATTTACGAATTTAAATTATTTACAAATTCGAATGATTTCGAATTATGAATTTTAATCTAGATAATAAACTCAAAAAACTGCTGCTCTGTCAACTGACTGACTTTAAAATCATATTCTATATTTTTCTACTGTTATGCGAAAAGTATATATTTGAAGTCACTAAACAATAAAGTTGTTGATTCTCAACTTTTTCGGTTTGCTGCAGATCTGTAACGCCATGCAACAAAGGGTTAAAACGATATTTAGCTTTCCACCAGCTATTTCCAAGCCTAATTCAATTTGCACTTGTCTCATTTGTCAAAATGGCTTGAGTACAAGAAAACTTTTGTTTCTTTGTCACAACATTCAAAACGCAAGCTTGAAAGTCTTTTTGAACAGGTGCATTCAATAACATCCACAATTTATGTTTGCTCATTTTAATGATGACAAGGATTTTCTTTTGAATCTCATGGATTGAAACATATAATGGCGATATGGAAAAGCAAATTCCATTTACAGCGAGCATTTGTGTACGATAGCTCTTTTCAAAAAAAAAGTTGCTATTTTAAACCGCAAAACAAAGCATAGTAAAAAAAAACCAAGGCCATAAAATTTTGTTAAGAAATTTTAACTCTTTTGCAAGTTTCTATTTGCGTTAGCAACAGCTAGATCCGGATAAGTAAGAAATTTTCATAATTTTGACAAGTTAACTTTTCAAATTATTTAAATTGAGACCAAGAGGACTGATGCAGATAAAGAGGTAGACATATTATCGGCCGGCAATGCGATTACTTTGCGCTACTTAACAATTTTTTGAAGAACCCTTTCGATGTCAGTCACGGTAGAGATTTGAGTGTTTGCCTCGTGTGTGTGTTGATTTCTTTGCTTTCACGTTAATTTGTTGTTTATGTTTTATTATCTCTGAGGCTTTTTTTTGTGCGAGTCTTTCTTTAGTGAACGTTTTTGCAAGCCTTAAACACACTTGATGCGTGTTGTTGTTGCCAGCGACTTTAGTGATGACAACAGCAATCTTAACATCAGCATTACCCTTACCACAACAGTAGTCACAACAGTAGCAACACAATGATGTCTGTTTTTGCTGTTTTTGTTGTTTTTGATGAACCGCAAGAAACTTTTTTCAAGTAGTAAAAATGCTGTGTAGAACGTGCGCATGCGTGCCATGCAAGTCAGAGCGGCTCAAGAGTCGTCAAAACAATTAAAGCTTACCTTCACTACCAAATACTTTGTACATATATTTGGTTGGCTGAAGTCAATTGACCTTAAAATTATGACTGAAAAAATTACGAATCAATTTGATTTGATTTGATGAATGGCTTAAAACTTCGAATAATTCGTATATTCAGAATCTAGGATTTATTATTCCTATTCAAATAAAACAATTCTTCTCTAATTGTAGCTCCAATATTGTACTGAGTAGCCAATACAATTCAACTTACAGTCAGTACAAAAGACATCTAATTTAAATCATCCAATATGTCATGCTTTATTGCTGCACTAGTTTCAATGTTAAGCCCGCATACCAGTTCGCAAACAATTTAAGTTGCGCTTAACCATCGAATTGAGCTTGAAGTGCGACGCTGGCTTGATTGTTTACACCACAAAATGACATGCAAGTAATCTGCAAGCCACAACAACAACATGGTCTCTTTGCAAGGATGATAACAAGTTTTTATGAATCTCTGTGTGGTTTTGTTTTTTTCTTTCTTACATTCAACTAAAGAGTTTTTAAAGCGCATGCGCACGTTCCACACGGTAGACAAAAGTGAGCTTTCAAATGTTGCTGATATCATCAGCAGCTGGTACCTGGCCGTAACTTATAAAAGCATGCGCCTGGTCAAAGGCCAGCCCAAGCAAGAAATGGCAAAGAAAATTACTTCTGCCAAGCACAAGTACGGCTCTCTCAAAGAGAGAGTGAGGCAGGAATTGTACGGGCAGAACAATATGTCAACAATTTTCCTTTACTCTAATGAAGTTGTGTCATACAAAGCTGCTTTTATAGACCTTCATAAGCGTTTCTTTGTCATGAATGCTGTAATAACATCATCAGCATCAGGGCATGAATTGCAACAACAGCTACTGCGGCCTCAAAAGCCCCTTGATCATCATATCTATAGTCACTGTCATTTGGATGATGATGATCGTCATCGTCATCATCATCATCACCTTGGCTTTTGTGTAATTCAGGTAGTTTTCCTTCGCATGCACAGCGGTGTATCTGCTTTTGCCGCAGATTTCTTCATATAATTTCAGTGGTTGCTGCAGTCGAGAGATTTTCTTTAAAGATTTCCATGGAATTTAATTTTATTGAAAAAAATTTGTTGCACCTCATGCATGCTTTGTGGGGAGTTGATGTTATCGAACGGCATTTGTGTGCAGCAAAAAAAAAATAAACATTTGATGGAATATTACTTAGGAGTCTTTAAATGTCTTGTAATATAAATAATTTAAGAGATTTTATTCAGTGCGATATGAATGTGAATTATCTCATAAGTTTTGCATTTTTGTACTATTCTTTGACGTATGCTTGTAGAAATACTATTTGACAGATATGCGTTCATATATTTTTGGGCTAAGAATTGAATGTTAAACGTTTTAACACGTACGAAAAACCTTCCATCTGTGTGTAGCTACAGGAATACAAACTTAATTTAACTTCCAAGTTCTCAAAGCCTTTAAATCAACAGCAGTTTTCAAATACTGTATTTCGATATAGAATTCGGAATTTGTGCTTGATTGGGATGGATATGGATATGAATACGAATATGGATATGAACAGGGGCGTATCCAGGATTTTTTTGAAGGGGAGGGGGTTAGCTAAAAAAATTGCATCTGGCAACCAATAAAAATAAAAAAAAACTTTTTTAATAAAAAATTTATTTTTATCGTTTTCATTTCTAAAAACATATATCAGGTAGAACGAGGATGATTTGATAAAAAAAGATATTTTTACAATTTTCACTAAAAAATTTAACGCATCGCTAAGACTATGATAGCGGACATTGGTCCTTAATTATTTGACTTGCAAATCATTTGCATTCCTAATGTGCTTACAAAATCGTTTTCGTGGGATGGATATAAAATAATAATAATAAAAAGAATAGGTAATAACAAGAAAAATATCAATAACAGCTATAAGAAAATAGTATAAAGATTTTAATATTTGAAAAATCCTCCTACTTGGTAAATGCCAAATCATCCTTTAACCAATCTAATACACATTACGCAAAAATAAAAGTAGACAAAATCAAAAAGACAGCACCACAAAAAATTAAAAAATCTATAGCAACAAGCACGTCAGAGATGCGACAGGCATTTTCATGTGTATTGCTCAACGGATGACAGACAATAATTTACAATTGTGTGCGCTCTGTACGAAGCTTGGTTGCCGCTATATTTGAAAATGACAAAACCTCCTTTCTTCAAATCATCCTAACTCTAACCTAAATACGGTTAATTTTTAATGCTTAATGCTCTAAAATAATCCATATATAAATAAAACTTTAAAAGTAGAACAGAATATAAAATCGTCGAAATGAATTGAAAATAAAAAAAATATTTTTTAAAAACAATATATTACATCATAAAAACTAAAAACATAAAAAAGGTAAAAAGACGAAATATCAAAAACTAAATTTCATAGGCACATAACAAAAGCAAGAATAACATGCAAAAGGAAAGTAGTTAGGTATGGAAAAAATAATAAAGTAATAAAAAATAATGGTGGCATATATTTTTAAAATAGAAAAAATTTACGGAAAAAACACAAGCACTATGTAGTAAAAATTGTTTGAACTTGCGAAAATATTTTTTATGTTTAAAACTACTTTTTTTGCTGCTTTGCTTCGATGGTATAATATATGACTCTATTATTTCGGGGGGAATGGGGTCAGAACCATTATATAGTATGGATATAGATATAAATATAGATATGGATATGGATATGGATATTTATATGGATATGAATATGGATATGTATATGAATATGGATATGGATATGGATATGGATATGGATATGGATATGGATATGGATATGGATATGGATATGGATATGGATATGGATATGGATATGGATATGGATTTGGATATGGATATGGATATGGATATGGATATGGATATGGATATGGATATGGATATGGATATGGATATGGATATGGATATGTATATGGATATGGATATGAATATGAATATGGATATTGATATGGATATGGATATGGATATGGATTTGGATATGGATATGGATATGGATATGGATATGGATATGGATATGGATATGGATATGGATATGGATATGGATATGGATATGGATATGGATATGGATATGGATTTGGATATGGATATGGATATGGATATGGATATGGATATGGATATGGATATGGATATGGATATGGATATGGATATGGATATGGATATGGATATGGATATGGATATGGATATGGATATGGATATGGATATGGATATGGATATGGATATGGATATGGATATGGATATGGATATGGATATGGATATGGATATGGATATGGATATGGATATGGATATGGATATGGATATGGATATGGATATGGATATGGATATGGATATGGATATGGATATGGATATGGATATGGATATGGATATGGATATGGATATGTATATGGATATGGATATGAATATGGATATGGATATTGATATGGATATGGATATGGATATGGATTTGGATATGGATATGGATATGGATATGGATATGGATATGGATATGGATATGAATATGGATATGGATATGGATATGGATATGGATATGGATATGGATATGGATATGGATATGGATATGGATATGGATATGGATATGGATATGGATATGGATATGGATATGGATATGGATATGGATATGGATATGGATATGGATATGGATATGGATATGGATATGGATATGGATATGGATATGGATATGGATATGGATATGGATATGGATATGGATATGGATATGGATATGAATATGGATATGGATATAGATATAGATATGTATATGGACATGGACATGGATATGGATATGGATATGGATATGGATATGGATATGGATATGGATATGGATATGGATATGGATATGGATATGGATATGGATATGGATATGGATATGGATATGGATATGGATATGGATATGGATATGGATATGGATATGGATATGGATATGGATATGGATATGGATATGGATATGGATATGGATATGGATATGGATATGGATATGGATATGGATATGGATATGGATATGGATATGGATATGGATATGGATATGGATATGGATATGGATATGGATATGGATATGGATATGGATATGGATATGGATATGGATATGGATATGGATATGGATATGGATATGGATATGGATATGGATATGGATATGGATATGGATATGGATATGGATATGGATATGGATATGTATATGGATATGGATATGAATATGGATATGGATATTGATATGGATATGGATATGGATATGGATTTGGATATGGATATGGATATGGATATGGATATGGATATGGATATGGATATGGATATGGATATGGATATGGATATGGATATGGATATGGATATGTATATGGATATGGATATGAATATGGATATGAATATGAATATGAATATGAAGATGGATATGAATATGGATATGGATATGGATATGGATATGGATATGGATATGGATATGGATATGGATATGGATATTGATATTGATATGGATATGGATATGAATATGGATATGGATATGGATATGGATATGGATATGGATATGGATATGGATATGGATATGGATATGGATATGAATATGGATATGGATATGGATATGGATATGGATATGGATATGGATATGAATATGGATATGGATATGGATATGGATATGGATATTGATATGGATATGGATATGAATATGGATATGGATATGGATATGGATATGGATATGAATATGGATATGAATATGAAGATGGATATGTATATTGATATTGATATGGATTTGGATATGGATATGGATATGGATATGGATATGGATATGGATATGGATATGGATATGGATATGGATATGAATATGAAGATGGATATGAATATGGATATGGATATGGATATGGATTTGGATATGGATATGGATATGGATATGGATATGGATATGGATATGGATATGGATTTGGATATGGATATGGATATGGATATGGATATGGATATGGATATGGATATGGATATGGATATGGATATGAATATGGATATGGATATGGATATGGATATGAATATGAATATGGATATGAATATGGATATGAATATGGATATGGATATGGATCTGGATATGGATATTGATATGGATATGAATATGGATATGAATATGAATATGAAGATGGATATGTATATTGATATTGATATGGATATGGATTTGGATATGGATAGGGATAGGGATATGGATATGGATATGGATATGGATATGGATATGGATATGGATATGGATATGGATATGGATATGGATATGGATATGGATATGGATATGGATATGGATATGGATATGGATATGGATATGGATATGGATATGGATATGGATATGGATATGGATATGGATATGGATATGGATATGGATATGGATATGGATATGGATATGGATATGGATATGGATATGGATATGGATATGGATATGGATATGGATATGGATATGGATATGGATATGGATATGGATATGGATATGGATATGGATATGGATATGGATATGGATATGGATATGGATATGGATATGGATATGGATATGGATATGGATATGGATATGGATATGGATATGAATATGGATATGGATATAGATATAGATATGTATATGGACATGGACATGGATATGGATATGGATATGGATATGGATATGGATATAGATATGGATATGTATATGCATATGCATATGTATGTGGATATGGACATGGATATGGATATTGATATGGATATAGATATGGATATGGATATGGATATGGATATGGATATGGATATGGATATGGATATGGATATGGATATGGATATGGATATGGATTTGGATATAGATATAGATATGGATATGAATATTGATATGGATTCGGATATAGATTTGGATATTTTGTTACACGACATTTAATTGAGTTTAGACAAACATTTGAATTAAATATAAATGTCAAGTTGACAACTTAATTTAAAGTATTTTAGCGATATTATTTTACTTTTGTTTTGTTTTGTTTTGTTTTACTCTAGTTTCATTTTTATTATTTGCACTGCCGAAGCTGACAAAATAGCGTTTAAAAAATTCGTTGGTTTCAATTTGTCCACATTTCTGTTAGTTTTCGAGTACCACGAAAAAGAAGTCAGTTTTTTATGCCCAGCGGAGCAAAATATGCTTCTGCACACGATTTGTTAATATCCCGTTAGTTGAAAAAAACAACAAGCAGTTAGTTTTTGGTCAACTGTGAGGAGTAAAGTATGTTTCCGCACACGACATGTATTTTGTTTTTGTAGATCACCAAGCAGACTCCAAAAAGACTCGCCTAGGTGATTGTCTACAAAACAATCTTCCAAAAGCTGGGTGGGTTTACTTTCTTAACTGTTTTGAAAACCGTTGGCGGGACATTAGCTAGGACAGTAGAAATATATTTTGCATATTAAATGATAGAAGATGAGAAAATTCCATCAAATTAATTGGAAATTTGCTATACTTTGGCGTGCTTGTAGTTTAAAAAAATCTTCTTCATAAAATGGAAATTTTTTACTATTTTGTCTGCTGTCTTGCCAACTGTCTGGACGCTTATTTACAGACACAAAGTTTGACAACTTATACGTATTCTTGATTGCCTTAACAGTACTGTCTCGTGTAACCCCTCGTAAGGAAAAAGTTCGTTATATTTATTTCTCTAGAGCCTAGAACAGTTTCTGGAATTTTTAATATAGTTTTCACTAGAAATCATTCCTTTCAGTGATTAAATGTCTTTAAATAAATCTTCGGTAACTTTTTTATTATATAAGTATATGTGAACAAAATGTTTGCTTTCTGTCCTTGATTCTTAAGTTTTTAATTTCTTTATATTAGTAGGTAATAGTTATAAGATTCGAAATATTTTTAAGTACATGTGTTAATGATGTCCAATTAGAACAATTACGGCATTGATTAAAGTATTAAAGAAATCATTCTTAAATGACTCTAAAGGACCTTTTTCATTTTCTGCTAATGAACTAATCTTTCTTATTTCATGTTTTTCTTTGAAAATTTGAGATATATTCAAGTTGTTGCAACTTTCTTTGCTTCATTTAAAAAGCTGTTGAAATTTAATTTAAAACTTAAAAAACTATACCAGCATATGGCGGTTAATTGGCTTATATTGGAAAAACATGATGGTCGTCATTTGAATTATATCATATTTATTTTTGAGGCCCAAAGTGGCGATCCCTTTGCGCGAAATTATCGTATGTGCAATTTTTTCGAAATTGATTTTTTTAAGGCAAATTTGTTCTATACCCCCCAACGCATCACGTGGTAATATCTTTTATATTAATACGCAAATATCAAATGGTGTTGCATAATTTTTGATATTTATTTTAGAATAAAGCCAATGAAACGTATATCATTCGAAAGGTGCTGCACCATAGAAGTGCCGAATCGTGTAAGATTTTAGATTGATGACCGGAATATTAACATTGAAAGTTTATATAAATTTTAGAAAGGAATTTCAGAGCTAGTAAGAAGTAGAATAGCGAATGAGGTATCATACGAAAGGTTTGGCTGCACAGTATGATTACATTTTAGATTGGTGACCTTCGACCTGAAGTATGAGCGTAAAAAGAGCATTTATTAAATAAAAAATAAACTGTAAGAGATGGAAAAGCATTATGTAAGATCGAATTTTAGACACTGATAATATCGTCGTTACAAAAGTGAACTTGCGAATCTGAAAAATTTCATTTTGAATTTACAATAGAATTTTCATTAGAAATGAAAAATTTAATTTTTCAGATTAGCAATTTCACTTTTGTAACGACGATATGTGCAGCAAGTACTGGAGACATTTTTCGCCATCTCTTATGGATACCCTACTGTTACCGCCACTGCTTTATTTCTGTTGTATTCTTTATTCTTTTATGTATTTACCAAAACTTAAAACTCTCCTAAGATTTACCTAACTGTTCATACTTATACCTGATTCACAATACTGCGTTCGGTCGGTCGTGCGTTGACAGCTCGAGTAGAAACAACGAGTTCTTATGGTGCAATTCGACCTCAACCGTTGATCGTGCTTTATTCGTTAATTATCAACGAAGGGGTAAAGTACGATCAAAGTTCAACCTAACGAGTCGTGCGTTTGACATTCTTTGGTATGGCAGAGTTGCATTTTAATGAGTTAGCTTTGGTGGGTATTTTTTTAGTTTCAATGGTAAACATGAGTTTTCATGGGATTTGCTGTATTATTAGAACTGTTTATACTTAATGCGATTTAACTTTATGGAAATGATAGTATACAAGTTTTGATTAAGTGTACACTATTTATAATTGAAATATTTGTGCAAAATTATTTATAATAAGTAAAAATAAAAAAATTTAGATTGTTAGCATATATTTTGTTAGTATTGGTACTTCACATAGTATTTTTTATTTCATCAGCGTTGTTATTTTTATTTCATTATAAAAATTGCGCTATAAAGGTACTAAAAATGTATTGTAATTAAAAAGCCTAAATTTTTACCTTTCACTTGAAGTATGAAATTATTTACATTTTCTGCAGATTAAAAACTTTTTTTTAAGAAAGCAGAACAACTCAGGTAAATATGCTCGAAATAACAACTTTCAACATCTTACTTTCCATAATCCATAGTAATAACAGTGTTTTTTGAAAAAATGGCGGCTTAATGTTATTATTATTTTTTTATTTGTTTTTATTTATATATATTATAAATATTTTGGCGTGAATATTTAAATTTTATTAAATAATTTTGGATTTTTTTTTAAGTTGCAAATTGATAAATATTAATATTAATGACATTCAATAGGGGTATTTACGATTCAGTGCAGTTGCCACTGCAGTTGAGGTCTTGTGAGCTTTACAAAAACAAAATACACGTACGTGAAAAATCTTCACAAGTACTTTACTACTGTAGCCTTTTCCACTTTTCTTGAGCAGTTGTGTACTTTTGCACATTGAAAATTTTGACGGCTTTGAAAAAAGTGATAGTACTGTGTTCACGAACCCGTAAGAGCCCAAACAGAACCAAGGCGGATGTCGGATGGCGGGCATCTCTCTGGGTCGGATGGCGGGCCTCAAAAATATGGCAACATTTAAGTCACTCAGAGAGAGATCCGCCACCCTTCAGAGAGAAATTGGAATAGATTATATTCTGGCGTTTTCCCGTCATGCATTTCTACGGCGATTTCATTTTTGGCGGCTGCATATATTTTCATGTATTTTGTAGCACGGCGAATCCGACAACCGACATCCGCCTTGGTTCTGTTCGGGCTCTAACTGCTCAACTGCACAGGCAAATGTACTGAATCGTGAATACCCCTAGCATAAACTGTGCTGATAGAATAAATAAATCCCATGAAATGAGATAGTTTACACTGGCATCACTACTGTTGATCAAAGTGACACTTGCACGACCTTGAACGCAACATTGTGGATACAAAATTTTTAGGTCGTGCGTTCTGACAGTTCATCCCGTAAAGTTATTGCAAAGCCAGTATTATATATGCTCAAAATAATGAGGTGATGCAATGCAGTTAAGAGGTAAACGAACATTTGAAGGTTGATAATTGTAATTTTGTCAATCGTAAAGTAAAGATTAAATCTATATTTCTACACTTGAAGTTAATAAAATTAAACATACTTGTCTAATTTCTCCACCAAAAAAGTATTTAAAATTATAAATGATAATCACATGAATTCAATATAAATTTATAACTCTTAGGAATTTTAAAATCCGAAATAATGAAATAAATAAATACTTTTCTATACTTAATTATCGGTGTTTAAAATCAACGAAGATCTGTAGACTTAATGCAGAATCTCATTCTTCTGCTTACACCTACAATAAGTATTTTTTTATGTAACATGTGTGAATATATATTGTGATGGTGAAATTTCTAACAAATAGTAAATTCTGAAAAATTCCCTTTATTTTGACATCAAAAATTATGAAGATATCTCGAAAACTGTAGCTTTTCTCAGTGTAACATAAATTTGTATGAAAAGCCCTGGTTGAGAAAAATAACGGTGTACGAAAGTTTTTTTGGATAATGTTTTTACAGATAACATTTTTGAAAAGCTTTTGGCTATTGTGATATCAAAATTACGGCGATAATTTGAAACTTAACACATTTTCTTAAAGCAAGGTCATCGCTTCAGAATGAGACAAAAACCATTGAAATTTCAGAAAGTTGGTTGAATTTCGGCCACAGGCGATACAAGTATTGTTAAATCTTTATAATAAGCTACCTAAGCACGTGCAAACTTTGGTATTGATATTGCAAGCTAAAGTATAGAAACGCAGAGAAACACTCTCCTGTAAAATTTGTTTTTTGGCACATACGATAATTTCGCACAAAGGGTATAATATTAATTGAAAATTTATTACTTACTTTTATATATTTTGATAAGTTGTCACATTTGCTGTGAAATGTTTTCTAGTACTTTTAAATATCATCCTTAACCTGTATGTTAAATGCAAAGAGTGAAACTTTTCGGGAAGAGGCCTTGACCACTTTCAATATGTACTAACCCGTATGCATTTGTTGCATACTTACATACAATTTTTGGAGTTAGCATGATTTAAAGGCCCCCTCAATTCACAATTTTATTGAGTATTCAAAAAACATTTTTTGGAGTTGGCATGATTTCAGGGCCACTTAATAGCCGGGGCACTATCCAGAAGTCCACCCCTAGACATGGATATAGATATGGATATTCATAGTTTGCTTCACCATTAAAGTTTCAGTTTAAGATATTCATGTAAGAAACACTTAAAAATGCTTCCTAAGCTCAACAATATCCTAAAAAATAACGAAGAATTTAAAAAAAATTCGTTTGGAAGATCAAAAAGGTTGCTTAAAGACGTAAGCAAAGATTAAGACTTAAGTATGAAAAAATGGGAAAACACAAAAAAATATTTTGCATGTCAGCTTTCAAAACTACATTCAAATTCATTATACCTTATATATTTTTATATAAAAATACTAGTAAATTAGTACACAAAACATATTTTGTGTAGTAAAAAGTTGAGCTATGTACTTTTGCAGAGGAATGAATGCCCTGCTTAAAATATTTATTTATATCACAAATGATTTAATGGGATTTAAAGATTGTTCATTAAATTTTTAACCCTGTGGTTGTTAATGTTAACAAGCTTTTTCTTTGTAACATCCAATAGTTACCACCTAGTGATAAATACTAGCATGATCGATCGATGGACATGGCGTTGTTGGAGGCAAATAGAAGAAGCGTTAATCATTGGCATACAGTAGTAGTGGTGGTGGTACGTTGAAATGTTGCCAGATAGAAAAACATTAAATTTTAACATTCATTTAAGACAAGATCCAGAAAAATGGCTTCTTAATGTTTATTTCATGACTTTGTATCGAACAAGAACAAACAAATAGGAAACACTTAACAGAATTACGATAAGACTATAAATAAGGTTAGCATTAAGGCCAATTTGCATTTAAGATGTTTTGCATCGACATCGAAGCAAGGTGTTCATTGGTGAGTATAGTGAATGTGATTTATGATGCTCAGACTATGTTCAAGCTGAACGATTTAGTACATTGGTATTCAGTTAAATACAGTATTTTTTACACTGACTCAATTTTTTCAGTTTTATTTCTGTCATTTGACGGTTAATTTGCAACATTTTTAAAAAACTTTAAAAAAGTTTTTTAAACTGGCGCAATTTTAGCAGCTGATGATGTTTAAGGATGTAAGGTGTCATGCAATAAAGTAATAATTGTAAGAATTATTACGCGTTTGTATGACACGTTTGATCATTAAGTCCCATAAAAAATTTTTAAACAAATAGTCTGCATTTTTTTTGGTGTATTTTATGACCAAAGATTGCTGAACAGAAATGAAAAAGTCATTTCGATCTTTTTTGACATATTCACTAAAATTCTCAAGATCACCACCACTAGATTTAACCATCCGTTTTGTCAACAAACATTGGCATTTACATAATAATTTGTTAATGTCAAAAATTTAAGTTAAAAACTCGTCTATAAAGTCTTATAAAGCAATTTCTCTAATCATTATAAGGCTAATTTGCCTCATTTTGTCATTTATTTTTGGTTGATCGTGTTCACGATCGTGTCTGTCGATATAAAGTTTGTTCGATGATAGAAACATAAATACTGCTGGCTGGGCCACACAGCGTCAACATGTCGTGGAATTTAAAAAAAAAATTAAATAAATTCGGTGGATTTTGGTTATTTGAAATACAATTTACGGTATTGAATACAAAAAAAAAAACGCAGTTACAGCGCGCTGCCAGCCATTATTACAATAATTGATCACACGGTGGTAACTAATTTTGTTGCCCACCACAGCGGTTCAATTAATTGTCGCACAACATGTGTTTGCGACTTCGGCTTCGACTACGATTTGTTCAGCATTCTGCGTGCTCTGATGTTAACATATTTAATTTATATAAATTGTTTTCAAAATTTATTTGAAACTTTTGTTTGTATATTGAATGTTATAAATTTTATTTCGATTCGATCTGCAGCTGTTGGAATTTTGTTAATTTGGTGTGTGCGTGCGGACGCACAATCAAAATAACGATTAATTTCTGTCCAAAAATCAATTAACCGCTAGATAATTTTCAACAAGAAAATAATGATCTAATAAAAGCTTCATTGGTCACCTTAATCTAATATATTAAGCTGAGTATCAGTATCTATCCATTGTATGTTTTGGAGATTAAATGGGATAATATGATAATACGATAAAGTGATAATATATGATAAAAATCTGTTAAAAATGGGTGCGTTTAACCAACCCACTTTCATTGTAAATAATATTGATGGTGATCATTTGTCTTATATTTACTGGAACAATACGGGAAATCGAATTACTATATCGAAAAATGCTAACATTTATTTTGCTCCATGTGCCTCAAAGATGTGCTCGTATATGATTTATTTGTCCTAAAATGTTTTTTTGAAAGTGGGAGTTTGTGATACCAAAGATGTATATGTTTTTTTTTTGATTTAAACATTTTCATTTGCAAATCTCCATCTTTCCAGTTTTATAAAAAAAAAATTTTGCAGAAACTTACTGACATTTTTTATGATTTAGGTGACATGCAGTTATGAGGTGATTTTAGATATAAATTGATAGTTATATGTAAGTAATTTTAAAAATTTGAATGTCGATGATTAACCTCACGAATGTGTCAAGCAAAATATTCAGAAACATCGATTTTCATTTTTAATTTAAACACACATCAGTACAAAACATTTTTTTTAACTTTTTACGACCAACATCTATTCCAACTATAGGGGTTTTTAATCCGGATAACCGGACATGTTTATTAATAGTATCTGACGCATATTTTAAACACGCGAATATATTCGGAATACGAAAAAATATTATCAAATAAATTTGCAATATTTTTGTTGTATTACAAACGCATCAAAAGTCAATAGGGGTATTCACGGGTTGATGCGAAGCTCAGTTGCGACGATGCGAAAATGCATGATTGCGAACTTTCGCATCATTCCAACAACAAACACATTGGAAGCAATTTTGCAACTCTTCTTAAATTACGCACTGCTCAAACCAATTGCGAGAACGCACAAGCAGTGATGCTAAACAGATGATTCATGTTTTGGTTGTTTTCGAACGTAGTTGCCACCTGGGTATAACTTTAAAAAGGTTAAGTTTGTACGTTGATTTAAATAACTTTTTATGATTTTGAAATAAGGTGGCAATATATTTACTGTTCATTCGACATTTGATTTTATTGCATAATTAAGTTGCATACTAGTGATGTTCACGCATTAGTGCGCAAATTATCTTGCATTTTCACACTCTTGCAATTCGCAACAACCCGTGAATACCCCTAATATGTCTAACATCAACATTAACTGTTTTATTGTGTATATCGATATACAAAATTAGGCGTCAAGGTTTCAAATACCACATAAACAGAACCTATTTTGAAAACAAACTTAAACACACTTTTTTAAACACCACTTAAAAAAGGCATAGAGCGCATATAATTCCACTTTAATTTAGTAGAAGTTGTGCCTATTAGCTTTTCAAAGTGAGTGTACTGCATAATGCCCAAAACTCAATTGTGCGTAATGGTCCAGCTATGTTCGCGTAACGCAACGCAAGGTGGCCGTAGCAAATGGTGGATTGCACGTAGATAATTTCGTGTTGATTATGCACATGTACATCAGAGATCTGCAACGGATAGCTTTTTTGCGACTCTGAGTATATCCGAAAAAAATAAGTACAAAAACCAACTTCGACGCACGCAACTCGACTCATATTCTCTTCTACGAAGCTAGAATGCGGCGGCTCAAATAAATAAGAGTATCCTAAGTCATGAGTCAGATCGGGAAAGATCGGGTTTTTTCGGTTCATAAATACTTATGGTTGTTGTCGTCTTGCTGATACTTATCCTACTTGCCGAAATACTCACAATCGACACAAGTAGCCGAATCACTCGGCTCATCTGCCACAGATATGAAAGTGAGCGCAGTAGAGCGCAGGAGTAAATAGTGAGCGAGTTTTTTGTATTTGTTTTGTGCTATTTTTTCCTGAGCATTTAGATACCAACAGATGTGTTATTCTTGTGTTGCTTTTTGTTTTTATCTTACACAGTGAAAGCTGCGCATGAGTTAAAGTTGTTGAGGCTTAAAAATTATTTCGAAGTTTCGATAGTATCGTAAGTGTCATTAATTTTCTGCAATCAGCAATTATTATTAAATTTGTAAAGTATTTTTTTTTTATTTTTCTGTAACCTGAAGTTGCTAAATCACATGCGCATATTTTAAATTAAACTTCTATTAAACGTACAAGAAGCAAACACACGTGCGCCGCACAGTGGTTGAGCCCCATACAAAAGTCAATAAATAGATGGACTCATCGTAGATCAATTAAATTTCGTGTATTATTTGAAATTTGCTTTAAAAGAATACACACAAAAATATTTTTAAATCCGCCCTCAATCAAGCCTACCTCCCATACAACACAAATATTTAAAACGCCATATTTTTTTTGTCTTGAACCAAAACAAGAACCATTCTGTGAGAAATCTTCAATATATGTCTAATATAAAAAAGTTTTTGCCACGCCCACCTCCCACAAGGAATTGTCCACTTCACGTGTTTTTCCCAATTTCAACTTCAATGAAGCGCAGCATCTAAACTGTTTTAATTAATGGTTTATAGTATTCAAAGATATTAGTTGTTTGCTTTTTATAAAAACGGAAAAAAATCATAAAAAAAGCTAATGGTTCCTTTTTTATTCCAAAAGAAAGGTGTGAACCTCATGCATTTTGCCAGAAATTGGCGCTGGTTGTAAATGTGATACTATCAACAGTTAAAAAAGATAATAGCATACCTTTTGGCAATGTGATAAAGTGAGCACAGATCGTGTAGCATAAAAACATGGCTTGCATATACGGAGAAAACTGTTTGCTAAATTAGTATAGTGGTTAATCAAAACTTGCGCTTGATTCTCAGCCACTTCAAAATTATGCTAAATTTCAGCAATAACTAATCAATATGTGCTATTCCAATTTATAATAATTAAGTAAATATTTGATTGAATTAAGTACAAATTTGCTATTCCAATTTATAATAGCTAAGCAAATATTTGCTTGAATTAAGAAAAAATTTGCTTTTCAGTTTATAATAACTTAGCAAAATTTTGCTTGAATTTAATCAAAATTTTGCTTTTTCCTAAATACACGAGGAGTGATTGCAAATTGCACTAAACAAGCTAAATTAGCAATCTTTTTCTTAAATCACATTGTGATTGAGCAAAGTTTTGCTGATTTGCTTTTAAGCAAAACATTTGCTTGATTTAAGCAAATTACTTTTCTCCGTGAACGTATTCTAATTCTGTTGTTTGGAATCAAAGAATATATATTTCACTTTCAGCTAGTTGAAGATGTTTGAAGAGCATTTCTTGACAAGGGAATTTGAATATTTGAATAGTTTTGAAAGCATTTTATTGCGAAATTCATTAAAATGTTTCATAGTAAGCTATAAGATAATGTGTATTAATTTAACTTTTTACATATCACATTACTGTTTTACAAATTCAATTTAATTGTAATTACTTAAAAAAAGTATACTATGCATTAACATAGCAAATTAATAAACTGAGAAACACACTATAGAATACTTAAGTACTCTTGTAGCGAGGGACTTGGTAAGACAGCAAATAAAGAGTCAGTACAAATCTACTCGCGTAAGTTTGAAAAAGAGTCGTACGTTTACTTGGTACGCTTTTCAATTAAAAAATAATATTCTTTTCTTTTCAATATTTTCTGTCGTAATGAAAATTTTATTTTATAATTTTGAAATATCTCAAATAATTTTCGTTGAAATATAAATTATATTTTAAAAGTATTTTAAAGTAAAGTATTAAATATTTAAATAATACGACAAAGAGTGAAACTATATAATGACAAAAATTGCAATCGTTACAATCTGTAAATATATTCTAGTATTGCAAAAGAAGAATTATAACATTTAAACCATTTATCGTATTTAGTAAGTAAATGCTTTCACTATTTCCATTAAAAATTTAACGATTTTAAATAAAAAAAAAAATACCTATACATTAATATGCCACACGTAAGAAGTGATCGGTTAATAAAGAAATGCCTAAAAGCATACGAAAGAAAATGACTACAGTAATAAACCTTGAGACTAAACAAATCTATATTTTCTTCGAAACGCATTTAGTTTTTTCCAAATGTTGTTCAAGGACGCAAAAAATTCTGTCAGTTTTTTTAAACCGCTCAACTTAAAGTCCAATTTATTTATTTATTTAAAATATCGTCGACATCCGAAGATCATTATGTTTTATTCTGCTAAAAATAAATGTACGTTTTTTTGTCATATCAACTTTGCCTAAGAAATTTATTGTAAAAATAAAAAAATTTTTTCAAGTATGCAAAAAACTTTTTCAATAATGCTTTTTGTACTTAAAATAAAACCAGAGTGCAATACATTTTCTCAATTTTTTGTAATAACTCTTGAAAAATATCAATATTTTACGAAATTTTTTCAAAATTTTTACATCAATCGTATTTTAAGGCGTCTAACAGAAGACCTATATACATTTATGATAAATATTTTAGAATCATGCTAGTTAGAATATTCTTAAACAACGCAAAGAAAAAAATTCACATAAAGAGGTTATCAGTTTTGGTATTGATTTCCAACTTTCAAACACTGTGCGCCGGCCTTTTTATTTGGTTTTATTTTTGTTTATGTCTAACAAACCAAAATCACAAGCGTTATTATTATTTTTTCTCCATAGAGTGCAACAATAAAATACCAAGAACGCGTTTTCGAGAAAAAACAAACAAAAAATGAGAGCTCACATGGCCTGTAGACATGTACTTACGAAAAGTGCATAAGCAAAAAAAAACTAAATAGCGCTGAGAGACGTTGGCAGAGAAGGTGCAGTACTCAGAGTACACTCAAAATACATTCGGATCGAGCGCCTTTGTAATAAACTGACTCAACGCACTCATTAAAAACGGCTCGAAGTGGATCGGATCACGCCGCTCTGGAATATGAGAATGCACTTATACCCGAAGAAATGCTAATGAGCCGAATGCCTATGAGTATTTTACACATATTATTAAGTATGGATAGAGTTGTGAACAGCACGACACTCGGGTATGATTTGAGTATCCGAATTCTGTCGGATACTCATTGCAGTTCTCTGATGTACATCTGCTTAAAAAACTTCAACTCAGCTGCTTTTGTTTACAAAAATTACCGCACTAAAAATATTAGCAAATTTACCGCACTAAAAATAAATGACAACAAAAAAGGAATTGTGGGTTAAAAGACACAATTTATCAGCAAATTCACCGCACATTCAAAATGAAATTGAACTTTTTATTTGTTATACGTTTATCTTAAGGTTGTGAGATAAGATTCTGTTTTTATCTATACTGTGCTAAGCTTCGTTACGTGGTGCATAATCAGATACACACAAAGCCCATACAACATAAATTTACGTGACACTTGCCACGGCCACCTTGCGTTGCGTTACGTGAACATAATTGGACCATTAGGCCGGTCGGCCGTTGATCGTACTTTGGTCTGCTTTGTAAAAACTTTACGATACAAGGGTCAAAACGGACTACCTAAAAACTTTACAAAACTTTATGTTGCGTTGACAGATCGTGCCTTTGCAATTTCGGTGATGCCAGTAAAAGCAGCTATTCAAAAATTCCCACAAAACTACCCTTTTTCCGAAATCATGTAATTTTAAATGGATGCGGATTTAATTTTAAAAAAATCAATGAAAAATAAATAATTATTGTAATAAAATCATTCAACGACCTACTTTAAAAAGATATATTTTTGTAATGTGTTTTTAATGTAATAAGGGTATTCTTGCCAAATGTTTCTCTATTATAACACATTACAACAAAATCAAATTTTTTTGAGTAAACATGAGAAATGTTAACAGTATATGAAAATAGGCTTAAAATAAAGGAATACGTGTCTCAGCGTTTTGCTGTAGCACGTCAAAATGTTGAGAAAATCGATTTTTAAGCTTCGAAGGACTGTGGAGGTTCAGTGTAATGTAATACTAGTATAAAAATTACTATAAAAACAGAATGGGTGAACCGATTTTAATGCTTGAGCCAATTTAGAAAAGTGAATTAAATTTGGATTTTTCTTATTAAAAAACATTTTTTTCTCCGCTAGATGGTGCTTTAATTTTCATGTAAAGTTAAAAAATAACCAAAAATTTACGAAATTCATTGAAAATACAATGTTGTTAATTTTAACACAAAATAATAGTTAAGATTTCACATTAATTTTTGTTTTTTTACATTATATTTACATAACATTACATTACATTAAATTTTTGGTTATTTTTTAACTGAACATGAAATTTAAAGCGCCATCTAGCAGAGAAAAAAAATGGTGTTTTAATAAAAAAAAATCCAAATTTAATTCCCTTTTCAAAACTGTCTCAAGCATTAAAATCGGTTCACTCAGTCTGTTTGTGCTACAGTAAAACGCCGAGACACGTATTTCTTTATTTTAAGCCTATTTTCATATTCTGTTAACATTTCTCATGTGTACCAACCACTGTCGTACTGCATAATGTGAGCAGTTAGTTATTTTTATAACAGGGTATAGGAACAGCCCTTAAAGTCGAGTGTGCATTTGCATCAGCTGCAATATGTTGCTGCATTCGTATGTTGTCAATAAGTTTTTAAGGTGAAATTTTCAAAATGATTTCTGATATTTTTTGGGAATTAAATATTTGTTACTCTTGTTCCAATTCACAAATTCTTACCTGTCATTGATTTTTACCGTCTTCTGATAAGAAATGAATGAACTTTCGAAAAAGGAAAACAGCTTCTTTATGATAAAGGTTTGCCACCTCGTTTGCTCACCTAAATAAAAGAGTAATATATCTAGTTTGTGGAAAGGCTTCTCCATTCAAATATATAAAGCTGATAGATGATAGTATACGCTTTTTACTATTTATAAGGGTATTGCCCATTTGGATGAATCTTCATAGTACGTGAAATAATAGAGGTATTCACTATCCAGAGCATTTGGCTGTGCATTTGAGCACGAGTAAAATATTTATGCTTTTATTCACTTAACACTAACAAAATATGCATATTTGCACACGCTTTTATTTTCCATAAATACACAGCGTCAACCCTGGTGCATAAACAGGTTTCGTGCATGTGCTTATTTAACAGCTGACATTTGACGCGGGAAAATGAAAGAAAAACAAAAAACATTTAAGTGCACCAAGAAATAAACCATTGATAAAATTAATTTACTAGTTGATTGTTTGAAGCACACTGAGGTTTTTATGGTTTTATCAGTTCATCAAGAGTTTCATATCGCTCATTTGCGCGAATAACGTCGTAATTCAAAAAAGTAATTTTGCATAAAACGCATTTAAAGTTTTCAATTGACTCACACCTTGTATGAAGAGGTAGAGGCATTTTCTCTTCTCATGCGGAAAATATTCAAAGTAATAACATGAAATTTTTACACAATATGAAGCAAGATATAAAGAACAATTCTGCATCATTAGCCCAAAAATCTTGTTTATTGAGTTATGACGTTATTTGAGCAAATGAGCGATATGTATTTGTTAGAAATGTCTAACATGATATCTCGGGTGCAGCAATTTTCACTAAACCACTCTTTTTATACTTTACTTTACTAAGCCACAGAAAATAGCACTTTGATGTTTGAATCAGCTGATTTTCCTGCTGTGTGGTCTAGTCTATAAGCTGATCCTTTTAATTTTCTACCTTAACATTTCTTTTGAACAGACCTACACTCTATCTGCTACCATTCTGGGAGTCTTCATAAAAAAACAACACAAAATGGAAAATTTTCTATTATAGTGCATATGAAAAAAATCTATTGGCCTTAAGGGGGTAACATTTTTGAGCTGGTCCTATTAATTTTCCCCCTTAACATTTCTTCTGAACACACCTATACTATATCTGGCACCAGTGTGACCAGAGTGGAATATTATATTCCACTTTGGCATATTTTAGCTTCGGGAAGCATATTTTTTTATAAAAATATGCAGCATAAAAAGTGGAATATTTTTCGTATGATTATATTTTTCAAAATTCACAAAAATTGCAATAAAAAATGTCTTTTTGGTTACTAATTGGTTGTTTTTTGGCTATCGACATTTTTTTTATTTCTGAACCACCTTGTAAAATGCAATATAAGGAATTAATTTTGTGGTGAACTTCTTCGTTGTCAATTTTATTGCAATTCATTTAATAACTTCACGCAGCTTAAAAAGTGAAGTAAATTTGCTTATATGTTTGTTTGGTTAGATTTTTTTATGGATTATGTTACAGTAGTAAGTAATTTACTTAAGAAAACATTAGGGGTATTCACGATGTGTTGTATTTTCCCTTGTATTGTGTATTTTTGATAAATTTGATATTTGTAGTAAATTTTGTAATATAACAAAAACAAAATGCAGTTTTCAAAATACAACCCTGTGGAAAATATACAAGTTGTGTATTAGATCAGCTGATTGTACAAGCATTTCTACTCAGCATGTAGCAAGCTTAAGGCTACGCTGTGAGTTTATTTAATAAAAATTAATATAATTGATTTTAAAAATACAATATGTACTTTACTGAAGGTTCGATCACAATAATTGTAAGTATTGTAAATTTTGCAAAAATTTATCACAATTGCACCACATTGTGAATACCACTATTATTGCTAACAATAGCTATTTCTTTTAACTATTTTAAAATGTGGATTCAAAACAATAAAGCAGAAAAAAAAGTTATTGATCAAAGTTCGGAATCTGAAGATTTATAAAAATTTGTGCTTTTCTCGCTTAGCTTACCATTTAGCAATGCTGAGGTTGAGAAAATTTTTAGTTATGTGAATCTTTTTTATTTAAACGAAAATTCGAAATAGAATGCAAGAAAATCTCTTAAATAATTTGTTGAATGTAAATACATGGCTGCATGTTCAAAAAAAGTGTTAAAATGCCTATCAAATACGAGATAGCTTAATAAAAAAAAAAAATTTAGAAATGCGAATTTCTATGATAATAATACAAGCAGCAATTTAAGAATTGACCTCGAAGATGTGCCTGAATTTTAGTTTTGTATATTGTATATCGTTACTTAAAATTCAAAAAACCATAACAATGTGTATAATTTTTTATAGAAGAAGAAAATAAATTTAAGTGCGATAGTAATCAAATAAATAAATGTTTTTAAACTTGCTTCTGTGTTTTTTTTTTATATGCCGTTTTAGACTTATTTAGATATATATCTTTGAAATTGAAAGTGGAATATTTTTGTGGAATATAAAAATTGAAAGTGGAATATTTAGCATATTTTTTTTAACAAAAAGCCTATTTTTTTCAAAAATCTTCTGGTCACACTGTCTGGCACCCTTCTGGGGGATAAAAAAACACAAAAAAATAGAAACAAAAATGTCTATTTTAGTTCATATCAAAAAATCTATGACCCTTAGCAGGGTTAAATGTATGATCTGTTCCTATTAATTAAACTTTTTCTGCCACCCTTCTGGGTGTCTTCATACAAAAAACACATAAAAGTAGAAAATGAGACTCAAAACAATTTTCTTCACAAAGACTTATTTTTTTTTACTGCACTCGTAAACCTTTACTCTCAATAAATTTTTGAATTTCTTATAGGATTATTGTTTTTATTTTCGCTTTGCATGTAAAAAAAATAATCTGGATTATTTTGAAGCGAATGGAATGCAGCTAATCTTTTATTTATTATATGATTATGTATTTATACTATATTAATTTATGGATTAATTTTAATAGGATATATAATTAAAATTTATTTATATCAGATCAAATTCATCGAAATAGTTATTATATTACTTTAACAGCTTATAATTTTAAAAAAGTCAGAACAATTATAAAAACCCACGATTATCCCATGAAAATCTTTGCTATCATCGAAATACAAGAAATACCCACATATTAAAATTTTTCAACAAAAATTCAACCCAGCATTGGCATGGAATGTCAAATGCGCGAGCTAATAGAAAAATTCTCTCTACGGAATTTTTTTAGAGAGAACACTAAGAACATTGGAGGAAAAACCTTCTTCTTATTATTTTTTTGATTAAGCTAAAGTACCTTATTTATCATTTAATCTTTATATTTCTTATTGTACTTTACGATTGTTATTGTAAGAAAAAAGAAAATATGTAACTATTAACTAATTTATTGGATTTTTAAAATAAATAAAATTCATGTCTATATAATATTTGTTCTACGTAGATAAATTATTTTTTCCGTGAAGAAATCTAACTGCATTATTCTGTATCACGAAGAAGCACACCAACGATGACAAATATACGAGAAGCAATACTTTCTTCCATACAAAATTGTATTGCGTCTCGAGTGTTTCTCATCGTTGGTATGCTTTTTCGTGATACAGAGTAATGCAGTAAATTTCTTTGTTGTTGTTTTGACAGCTGTTATGTGTCAAATGGCTTGTCCCTATGACGTTTGTAGTCAGTATTTAATACGACTCAATCATGAATACTTTCTTCAATATTCATGATATCAATACGACTTACTTCTGAACAACGTTTATTAATTGTGGAAACTTTATTTTATCCCATTATTTTATCGAAAAGTTGTGCTTAGCGACGAAGCTCATTTCTGGTTGAACGTTAACAAGCAAAATTGCTGTATTTGGGCCGATGAACAGCCAGAAGCAATCCAAGAGCTTCCAATGCATCCCGATAAATGTACTGATTGGTGTGGTTTATGGGCAGGAGACATCAATTCAAGGAATACCGGCCGATATGCTCGAAAGAGTTGTCGAAAATTGGACCCACAGACGTGTACATTTAATATAAGTTTCTTTTATAAACTAAAAGTTTATATATAATTCGAGCTATAGGATGCAACTTTGCCGTAACCCGGGTGTCAAAAAATTTGGAGCGTAAGCATTCATCGATTCTTGCAATATTTGCTTATACTTTTTGGAGTTCATTCTGCTCTCCACCCAAACAATTCGACTAACACCGTTACGACAAAAAATATATCTTTTTTATTTATTTAACATTAAGTGCCTTTAGATTAATTTACCAAAAACTCCATACCGCTACCACTAGCATGTTTCACTGTGAACTTGGTATTGAGTCCTGGACGTCGAACATATTAAATGCTGTCAGAAAAGACGAAATTTAATTTCATTACACCTTGGTCCAATCAGCTGTACTCCAATTAATATAGCGCTTTGAAAAAGCCAAACGCCTCTTTGTATTGACCTTGCTTGTAAAAGGTTTGTGAGGGGGATGCCCTGCAAATAGTTTGGCATCATAAAGTCGCCGACGCCAACTTGTGTCTACGCCCAAAGCCACTTCAACTGTAGATTTGATTTTCGGAGCGCTTAGCTTTGGGTCCTTTTTCGAAAACCGAACGATGGTTATATCTTATATAATAGTTGTTTTCCCAAAGCATTTCATTTCCTTCTGATTTGGACTGTGGACTGATTTACACTTAATGGCCTCAGATAACTACGCGTGGTTCTACCGGCTTTTACGCCTGCTAATAATGATTTTTAGTGGAGGTCATCTACAAATATTATTATGGCTATAAAGTGTTGAATTTAGAGTTATTATGATGATTTTATGAATCGTTACAAATTTATATTTTATGAACTTGGTCAGAGAACTAAATGGCTATTTCTATGGCCGACTGAAAATTGAATATTATGCCAAACTGAACTTTGTCATTGTAGGTCTTCTACAGTACTAACTTCAAGTAATTGTTATAGAATAAAGCTTAACATTTTGCATGTAATTATTCTCTCTTGAGCTTCAAAATTTTGTAAAATAACGCTTTCAAGCAAATTCAACAGAAACAGACCTAATATTTTAATGGAGACAGAAAAATCTATAAGGGTTATATTTTTTAAATAGTGACAAGATATTTCACTAGCGACATGAAACATTATTTGGTTATAATTTTTTTATTTTATGCATTTGCTTTGCGAGATAGTGTAAATAAAATTAATTAAACATTTAATATTTCAATCAAAGTTTTTGCTTAACAAAAATATTTACTTTCTGTTTTGGGTAGCTATTCTCGCGAATTTTTACTAATATTTGTCTGATGTGAGACAGTAAACTCCTTAAATTTAACTACAGTTTCCTTAACATTATTTATCTAAGAACTAAATATTTCAATATTTAATGATGCACATTGTTATAACTTAATTGCAGTTCAAAAGGAACATATTATTTTAAATGTAATTTGGGCAGAACGATGAACTTTTAACCGATTCTATTCAGAATCCATTAGTTAATTCTTTGTTAGGTCTTAAAACGAGCTCTTTTCAAACAGTTTTTAAGGATCGTCCAAATGAAGTACACATTCTTGTTGTTGATGCTGCTTGTAAAGCTATATTTGTGCCATCTGACTTGACAGTTACTACAACAACAATCACGGCAAATGTAATTTTTTGACATGCTTCTTAGGCCTTTGAGCTAACTCACACTTGAAGACAAAGTCTGCATCACCAACGCCATCTAGATTTTGAAAGGCATAAAATCACTGAGCCAAGTGCTCAAAGCGCACAAAGATGATGATAATGTTTGTTGTGGTGACTCGCTTGACTCTTTTGGTGACACTGCACCTTCATCAATGTGCGCTGCACGGTCAATTGTTGCGTCTGTTAAAAATTCTGAAAGGCAGGCTTACAGGCTGGCTGACTGTCTGACTGGCTGACTTAGACTTTGGCAGGCTGCATTAAGGTATAACAAATGATTAGGTTTTGTTCATTTCATGTCAGACAAAATGTCATTTTTACAAGCATTTTAATTCAATTTGTGTTCATTTTTCTGTTTGCGTTTTTATTTTATATATACCTTGTGCAATAGAATGAAATCGTGGATGTGGTAAAGGTGAGTAGAGCCTAGAGCGTGAAGTCGAAATCAGCGGAGGATTAACTCAAGTGATGAAAAAGAAAAAAGACGCAACATTATGGCAAGGTTAATATAGAAAGCTTGGAAGTGTGGCAAAATAATGATTTTGAAATGAGCAAATGGCCATTTATGTCATAAGAGACTTAAGAATTTTCATTGTTTTTATAAGTGGACTATGAATAAGGTTGTTTTTTTTTAGGTACAATTTGCATCTGCATCGAATTAAACTTTATATGATTAAATATTATATGAGATGCTGTCCTGCTGTGACCTTGCATTAGACCTCTTGATGAACGTGTTTTTCAAAACCGAACCATCAGATCTATGAATATCTAAATTAGAAGAATTATTAAGTGTTTCGGCAAAACAACTTGAAAGCGTTAAAAAAACTTTTCAAAAATTTTTTCTGAGTTAGAGTAAAAAAATAGTACTTTGTCAAAGTTATTTCCGTCAGCTTTAACCACTAAGCTATTCAGTTTATTTAAATATTTCCGTTTTTATGTAACAACAGCTGATTGACCACCAAGGTTAGAGCCGCAAAGGTTCATTACGATTTTCATTGTCAACAAAAGAATATTCTATGACCTGCACAAAGTAGAGAGAATCATTCATTAATCTCTCAAGAAGCAACACACTAAACTGAAGTAGAATATTTGTCAACCAAAGGAAAAAACAACTTGTAAAAAAACACAAGAGAAAAAAAAATTCAAATAAGCCGGAATTAATAGAAATCTACTAGAGTTAATAATGACATGAACATAATTGACAAACCCTTCCTGCTAAAGTTCCACCATTCAAAGAACTTAGATGTAAAAAAAACAATGATTACAAGGTACCCATATTGAAAAAAAAAACCAAAATTAATAAGATAAGTACAAAATCCAATCAATCAAATCGAGTCGTACAAAACATACATGACTTCAGCACAGATAAAAACAGCACTGGGCACAAGTTGCGCTACAGAATCCAGCGACAACAATAACATCTACACTGCTCTGACAGAGAATAAAAAAGTTTGATGGAAAAAAAAAAATAAAATCGGATATGCCCATCCCAAATTTATTAATACGAAAAGAAGGTTTTCGCTGTTGCTGTAAAAAAAGGCAGCAACAACAATAACACCAACAACAAACACAGCAATGTTAAAAGTCCAAACAAACCCATAAAGTCACAAACAAATCACCATCGATGACTTAAAAATGTTACCGAACGGAACTGTTTTTGCTAGACTTCGAAGAACAAGAAAAAGAATAAAAAGAAGAAGATTTCGTTTTTATACTGAACTAAAGTTATCTCGATGGCAACTTAAGTGTATAGCCCAAAGAAAATTGTTGGTATAAATTTAGATATATGTTTATTTATATAAGGTTAGTTTAAAATTAATCTTTTTTGCTACTTTTTTTTGATATTCGCAATGTTCTCTTGATCTAAAAAAGACCCCCTATGAAGCTCCACCAAATTTGTAATGGCTTAGAGGTGTTTTTTTTTTTTATTTTTTACCATACGATTCATGTCAGCCGAAGCATACTGCTAAGATTGCGTGGCGCTTATGCTTAAGAACCACGGTTGTCCGGGTTCAATTCCCATCTCGTTCTAGAAATAGTACTCAACATCCCTGCATACAATGGCAAACCTCAGAGAGTAAAACCTGCCATTCAAGGTCATTCGAGAACATAAGCCGTTCGGATTAGGTCATAGATCCAGTTCTCGATCATTTGTGTACAAACATATTTTACACGTATTTTATAATATACACTTTCTCTCTATACAAATCGTACAGAAAAACTATAAACAAAGAGCGCCACCTCTAAGCCTTTACCAATAAAGTTGGGCTTCACAGAGGTGTTTAGGTCACAGGCCAAGAGGAAGGACTTTAAATATAAGTGATAAACACTTGTTTTGCTGAATCACCCTAATATATTTATATAGAATAACTTCATAAGAAGTTACGCGAAATGAAAATGATTTTAAATGTTAACGAAACGAAATGATTTTTATGCACTGTACTGTGTATAGTAGAGTAGTGTATATACAAGTACCTTTTATTCAAGTATACTGTTTTTATGTTTATGTTTATGTTTATGTTTATGTTTATGTTTATGTTTATGCTTATGTTTATGTTTATGTTTATGTTTATGTTTATGTTTATGTTTATGTTTATGTTTATGTTTATGTTTATGTTTATGTTTATGTTTATGTTTATGTTTATGTTTATGTTTATGTTTATGTTTATGTTTATGTTTATGTTTATGTTTATGTTTATGTTTATGTTTATGTTTATGTTTATGTTTATGTTTATGTTTATGTTTATGTTTATGTTTATGTTTATGTTTATGTTTATGTTTATGTTTATGTTTATGTTTATGTTTATGTTTATGTTTATGTTTATGTTTATGTTTATGTTTATGTTTATGTTTATGTTTATGTTTATGTTTATGTTTATGTTTATGTTTATGTTTATGTTTATGTTTATGTTTATGTTTATGTTTATGTTTATGTTTATGTTTATGTTTATGTTTATGTTTATGTTTATGTTTATGTTTATGTTTATGTTTATGTTTATGTTTATGTTTATGTTTATGTTTATGTTTATGTTTATGTTTATGTTTATGTTTATGTTTATGTTTATGTTTATGTTTATGTTTATGTTTATGTTTATGTTTATGTTTATGTTTATGTTTATGTTTATGTTTATGTTTATGTTTATGTTTATGTTTATATTTATGTTTATGTTTATGTTTATGTTTATGTTTATGTTTATGTTTATGTTTATGTTTATGTTTATGTTTATGTTTATGTTTATGTTTATGTTTATGTTTATGTTTATGTTTATGTTTATGTTTATGTTTATGTTTATGTTTATGTTTATGTTTATGTTTATGTTTATGTTTATGTTTATGTTTATGTTTATGTTTATGTTTATGTTTATGTTTATGTTTATGTTTATGTTTATGTTTATGTTTATGTTTATGTTTATGTTTATGTTTATGTTTATGTTTATGTTTATGTTTATGTTTATGTTTATGTTTATGTTTATGTTTATGTTTATGTTTATGTTTATGTTTATGTTTATGTTTATGTTTATGTTTATGTTTATGTTTATGTTTATGTTTATGTTTATGTTTATGTTTATGTTTATGTTTATGTTTATGTTTATGTTTATGTTTATGTTTATGTTTATGTTTATGTTTATGTTTATGTTTATGTTTATGTTTATGTTTATGTTTATGTTTATGTTTATGTTTATGTTTATGTTTATGTTTATGTTTATGTTTATGTTTATGTTTATGTTTATGTTTATGTTTATGTTTATGTTTATGTTTATGTTTATGTTTATGTTTATGTTTATGTTTATGTTTATGTTTATGTTTATGTTTATGTTTATGTTCTGAATATTTACTGAATTATTATTGTATTATGAGCCTCTGCAATCCGTTGCAAAACAAAATAAAGTTCTACCAACGCGATTCTTTTTAACCGACACTATTTTTTCGATTATCTCAAAGCAAAACTCGACGTCAAAATACTTGATTATTTTGGGCAAAAGCTGATTTTTGATTATATTCGAAGTCGATTTACCCATCACTGTACGGAAGCAGCTTGGGTGGATAACTTTTCTCATACGAATATATGAATGTTTTCTTGTTAGATTTTGCTGTTTTGTAACTTTATTAAAGAAGTGACAAAATACAAGGTTAGATATTCCTTTTATTCGTATTCTACCTGATATCTTGGAATATATTTTTTCTTTGTGCGATTAATAATAAAGGCTGTAGATATACCCCAAAGTGTAAACTGAAATCCTTAAATGTTCTTGAAAAAATTTGTGAAAATGACCCTCATACAAATCGCACTGTAAGACGTAAATCTACGTCAAAATATGCTAAAATTTCTGATGGTGGTTAGAAAATGCCACTCTATCCATTGATTATATTCATTTATTGACCAATTTAAATCCCGCCTTTTACAGCTTCTGGCATTACTAAGTCAAAAAATCTGAGAAGAGGTTTTCGAGCTATCAGACGTAGACTCTCCATTTGTAGTCAAACTCTTCATATGATATAGAAGAATTTTTATCAATAAACCAAAGCGCAAAAGACACTGACCTAACAAGGATTCGAGCATTTAGACATTTTCGACTGCAAACTCATGCTCTCTCTGAATTTATACTCAAATAGCGTAAGTGAATACGATACCCATTGAACCATATGCGAAGATTTTGCGTAAACTGATAGTTTTGAGCATTTTTTTTTTGTGAATTTTTGTTTTTTTTTTCTTTGGGTGATGAATGTTCTTGCTAGAAAAGATTAAACTCGTGGAAATTTGTTCCATAAAAAAAAAAATTGTAATTCTTCTGCAAAATTATTAACAAACTTTTTTTGAGACGAAAAAGAAACATTCTTTTATCATTTTAGTAGGAAACAATAACTTAGTTACAAATGAACCATTTTGTATTAATAAATGCTTTCAGTAATGAATAATAAATAATACTCTTTCACATTCTGAAATGTGTTCAAAACGAGATCATGAAATTTTCTCCTCCTTACTGAACCACAAGCGGAACGTGAGAGTTTTGCGTACGTTTTTGGATAGAATTAATTTTTTATATATTTGTTTTTCAATTGGTACATTTAAACAACATCCTTGATAGGAAAGAATTTGTATTAGTTTAGATTTTACGTAAAGTTTTAATTTTATAATCAATAAAGTATTTTTTTGTGACCTTAGTTTTTGTTATTGTTATTTAATACATTTACTTTTTATTACTGTATAATTAGGGGGAGAATTACAATAAAATTAAGAATAAAAACGAATTTAAATTTTTCTTATATTATTTTTGTGATAATTTATATCAAACTCTTTGCATTAAATTCATCGTAAATTCATACAAAAATTTTAATGACGTTCGGAAAGGCCTGTTTATCACTAAAATGTCTATGTAAATATTTAGTAAAAATCTATTTTGAAAAAAGTAAGTTCAATGCCCCTATAAAATTTTTGTTTTGATTATAATTTTATTGTTTTCTAATTTCGAATAAATTGTACTCTGCGAGCAATGTTTCGATGGTGATGGCCCTAGATATATTACTACTTTGTTCAAATAGAATTAAAATAATTTGTTAAATTAAAAGAATAAGACAATTTATGATTGAAAAATATTTATTTCTGACTGACGAAAAAGTGATTTTCTATGGTTCGTTTCTTAACTCGTTTTCGAACAAAAAAAGGTTCGTTTTTGAGAGTTAATTCAGTCCTGAGAATAAGTTCAAAATAAGTTCAAAAAGAAAAAAAAGTACAGTTGATGATTCTTTTTTCAACTCATTTCTGAAGAAAAAAGGTTCGCTTTTGAGAGGCATTTTAGTCCGACGAATGAGTCCAAAAAGGTTCATTTATGAGTGCCTTTTCTATCCGAATAGGTTCATAAATGAATTAATAAAGATGTTTTTGGTTAACTGGGTAATTGTACTTACCCTTTACACGACTTCAAAAATTTTTGTATTTAGTGTTAGGTGCTTACTTTTAAATTGAGTAATTAGAAGATTTTATATCGTTCCAATATTTTCTATCGAGTGTATTTAGTTGTGCTGTACTTAAAAATGCTCCCAAACAACATCGTCATCTTGGCTGATTGTTCACTCAGGTGGTGGTTCCAGTTGTTGTTGTTTCCTTTTTTCTTATTGTTATTGTACTGGATACGTTGTGTTGTGCGTCTGAAGTGTGTTTATTGTGAATGAATGGTTAGCACGCGCCTTCAAACCACCAGCTGAGATTGAATTGGTCGAAGTTTCTTTTTCTTTATTATAATATTTACTGATATTATTTTTTCTCTTTTCTTTGTTCCAACAACGTTTAACTGCCAACATATGGAGAAGCAGCACAATTGTAGATCTACTCAATGCACAGATGACGATGCTAACATGAGTGACTAAGGAACTTCGTGAAGTAGTAACAGTGGTGGAATAGGGAATTTAAATATTTAATTTTATATAAACCATGCGTTACATATAGAATAACATAACTTGAGGTTAGGCTTAATATAAAAACGGCAGGTACAATATAGAACATTAGTAAACCTTCTTATTATATATGTTTGTAATGGGCTATTACTTTTGTAGTTTTCTACATATCGAATAATATTTCGAGTAAATGGCTTGAAGTCTTTATTATAACCTAGTATATTAAGATTTTATTAAATCTTGTTAAATCCTTATATTTAATCTGAAATAAATCATCCTCCTAAAAGACGTCTTAATTTTGTAACATACTTTTTCAATCTATATTTTTTCGTATTTTTCTATAAACACTCTCATTGTTTCGCTTTGAACCGACACCGTCACTGAAGCCAAGTGCTAACACGCTAGAACCATAGCAAAGTTAGCTGAAATGTGTGGCCATACGATTCGAAATCCTCCTCCGAAACACTTACATTTGATATACATTCGGGGGATTTTGTATTGAGAGAATAAAAACAAAACGAAGCAAAACAAAATGTAAAAAGATCAGAAAAACCATTTACATAAACTTAAATCACTGAAAGCAGCTCTGACTGCACCAGCAAATCCCAGAAGATTTGATAAAAATGATCGTTCATTTTTATTATAATGGATCTTCTGATCAGTAGTTGAGAAATCAGAAGTCAATTGCTGCAAAACGACTGGCTATTTGAAATATTACCATATTACTTATGGTGCAGTGAGCATTGCAATAAATGAAGAGTTTTGTAAGAGCCAGCAAAGCCTTGCATAAGGGTTCAATCTCTAATCCTTGATTTGATCTGCTGAACTGATCTCGTCATATCCAAATCATTTTTGCAGCATTAAAAGTTAAACTGTACCGATCTAATATGCTGAATTTATTTTTAGCCCTCTAAAGAGTTATCAGTAATATTTTTCATGTGCGACCGGAAATAGAATAAGGTTTGGTCCATGTTAAGTTTTTGTGTTTTTTGTTTTGTTTTAATGATGATGACGATGATGATGATATTGTTGAATTTCCTTTTGTAACCGTAACCAACCACAACAAACAACATTTAGTATGGTTCATTCAAGCTGGCTCAAAAAAAAAAAAAAAAAATAAATAAAAGAAAAAAATAAAATAAAACACGGTTCAAAGTTGTATGAAAGAATATGTACCACAACTGACTTCTTATGGATAAGCGGCAAGCAGTTAAGTTTTGAGGACTATTTTATGAGAGCGAACACAATTTTTGAGTAAATTTAATTATCTATATATTTATTCCTGTAAGGGTCCTCTTATTCCAGCAAATCTACAAAGGCTACAGAAACACTTGATATATCATAAGAAAGGTCTTGAGCTGCAGGTATGCATATTAGATAGAAGAAACACTTGACATATCATAAGAAAGGTCTTGAGCTGTAGGTATGCATATTAGATTTTTTATAGATGATACCGTTTAGCTGATATGAGCATATTAAGATGAAAAAATGGCAAAAAGAATTAAGACACGAACTTGCTTTAATGTGAATGAGAAAGTGTCTTAATAGATTTTTTTCGTTTCTTTTCTATAGATTACTTTGGTAAACGTTCTAAAAAATAGTTTTAAAGTTTAAAGTCTATTGTTTATAAATATTTTAAATATTTAAATGAAAAGAATCAACCTGTTTATTTATTTCAGTTTGGATTTATGAGATGTCAGTATTGGTGGGGTCTAGAATGGTAAATGAGGTATCGAATGAAAGTGCTGGATGTGGAGGCGTGCACAATTTGGTTAGCTTTTCGAGTAGTGACTTTTGACCTGAAATATGAGCGTCTAAAGAGAATTTCTTAAATAAAATATAAGCTGAAAGAGATGGAAGAACATGGTGCAAGGAGACATTTTAGACATTGCTAAGATGCACAAAAAACACTCCAGACCTTTTTCGCTATCTCTTACAGATACCCTACTATAAGCTTTTTTTTATGTAACATGCGTAGATATATATATATATATAAAGGGCTTATTGAGAGAACATGGTAAGCCACATAAAAAATAATTTCCAAATAATGGCCTCTAAAGTTTTAAAAAATTAATTTTTGTATGAAGAAATAAAACTGAACACGGAAACTTTTACAAATAGGTTAGAAAATTAATAAGAATAATGAATAAGATTAAGAAAAATTAAAAGATATGCATTCAGGCTAACAAATTGATTTCTTAGATCATGTGGCTTATCACGTTATTGCAATTAGCCCTTCATATTGTGATGGTGAAATTTCTTCCAATTAATAAATTTGAGAAATTCCCTTTATTTTGGCATTAAATTTATGTCGAAAAATGTAGGTTTTCTCAGTATAACGTATTTTTGTATAAAAAGTCGTTGGTTACGAAAAATACTAAAGTTTTTTTGTAATATTATTAAAAAAAATATTTTACTTCCGTTATTATGACATCAATATTATGTAAATTATAAATGTACATCAGTACAGTCAGTGGCGTAAAAAGCGGGCCCGCAGAGCCCGCGTTGCGGGCGGGCGCAACAAAGTCAGGGGCGCCTTCAAGCACCTTGATGATAAATTAAGTGGAAGTTTCCAAAACATTCAAGAAATACAAAAATATTTAATTTATAAAATATATTTATGCAAGAAGATATTTTAAAAATATTACTTTTGTAATAAATGACAACTTTTGAACAAAAAATAGTCTCTTCTTGTTCTCTTTTTTGCCAAGAGTTCCCTTGTTTTGTTCTACGCTCAGAGGTAGATTTACTACAGTGAGCGCCCTAGGCTTGAAAAATATGACGTCTTTATCGTGTTATCGTACATGTTTATTGTGTCGTATGCGCATAGCAGCCTTCAGATCTTTGTTGGTATCTCGACAATGACTCAATTTTGATATTATTATTTTATTTTAAATACCAAAATATTTTGAAAAGTTGTAATTTAGGTTTCAAAGTAGGGTAAGCAGTAAGTTGTTCAAAGTAGTTGTAAGTTGGGCTTTAAAAACAATTTATAGAAGAAACTCTTTGTCACCGCAAGGACGTACGAAAAGTCTCTAAACAAATTTTTCGACTACTTCCGCGGCACAAAATAGAAAACAAATCATAAAAATTCGAAAAAATTTAGAGTTCTCATTTTAATAACTTCAATAAATCTTAATAAAATATTTTAAATTTTTTTCCGATTTATTATGATTTCCTTTTTGTGTTCAATATGCCAGAAAATACCACTTTAAGGTTTTTAATTTTGGCACAAAACATTTCAAGATTACCTCATAACTACCCGTGATGTTGTTTTTTTAATATTTGCATTTTTGGAAATATTTTTATTAAAATACTCAGAATCGAAATTTTCTAAACACTTCTAGGAAAAACTTTCATAACGACCAGGTTATTCAACGTAATTGCACCATTTTTCGTTTAAATATTAGCCATAGTTTCACAAAATATTTCCATTGCACTTTATTGAAACACTGTGATATTTAGATTTAAGCGATTTTTTTAAAGAACAAGAAAAAATTAGATTTTTTTACGTTAAATATATCTTTTTGCAGAACTCTTATTTTCAAATTCATATTGCATGACTAGTAAATGCGATTTTTGTGAAAAAAGAAAACCTATTTCCCATAAAAATCAGATTTTCAACTTTAAAGTCACTTACAGCACGTTTAAATATCAACATTTTTATCTGAAAACTAGCTGAACCCGGTGTGCTTCGCTACTCCCCTCGTTATAAAATAAAATTAAAAGTATTTATATATTTTTCACGCCATCGAATTTTCGAAATAAGTCCACCCCAGCGCCTCCTACTGTGTCCATTTATACACAAATTGTTTTCTTATGATCAAACAAACATACATTCTGAATTTCAGTTAACTTGGTCCATAAATTCAAATTTTCGATATAAGTCCACCCCAGCGCCACCTATCGGGTCCAAATATAGCCTATGTTACCCACCGTACCAAAATGAACATTACCTGAAAATTTCATCAAAATCGGCCCAGCCGTTTTGGAGTCCATACGTTACATACATACACACATCCTATTTTATATATATAGATTTTACATTTTACCTCAGTAAAGGAATGAAACCCCGATCTGTAAAAAAAATATTGCAAAAAAAATATTGCCGCCCCAAAAAATGTTCCGAACTAGGCTGCAGTCTACTCAGCCTAATGATAAAATCACCCCTGCCTATGCTTCTGGTAACCTTAGTTATAAGACAGTTTTACTCAAAATGTAAAAAGCAGGGCGTTTTTAGAAATCTGCGGGCGGGCGCAGAAAATATAGTTACGCCACTGAGTACAGTACATTTTCTTGAAGCAAGGCCATCGACTTGACAAACATAATAGAGCTATAAAAAATTTTAAGGGGCCATAAAGAAAAAGATGTGATTCCATATAAAATTAAAAAAGTTAGAAATCAGTTTTAGCTGCACTCTAAAAACTGATTGAAAAATCTCTACAATAAATGTGAAATTTCACGACATTTATTGGCGATTTTGTAAAAAAACCACGCTATGCTGTGAGTTTTTTCAATTTTTTCTGAAAATCAGCGTCTTTTTCCAAAATATGTATATTTACTCTACTTTTCACGCTATTTGACCGTGCTTTCGCTCAGAGAGTCTTAAAATATATATATTCCCTCTTTTTCACGCTATTCCAGTGTGTTTTCGCTCAAAGAATTCTAAAATATGTATATTTTCAGCTTTTCACACTATTCCAGCATGATACAAAGAACTACAGATAAAGTATTGCGCATGTCCGCCATCTTTGTTGTGACGTAGTTCGAGCTTGTCAAAGTGGCTAAATAAAAACGTAGTCACAATATATTTAAAGGGGATAACTTATTTATAGCGATGAAAAATATCGACATTTTCTTATTGAAACTGGGTTTATTGAAATAAAATAAATTACATTATAAATATATTTATAAATAAATTTAAGCAAATTTATTTTTCAGTACTATTATTAAAAAGAAATGCATATATAAAAGGGGTTTTTTCTCCCAATTGTTCCCCTACACAAAAAAAAATAGCTACGTTACTTGATGTCAGCACTTTGATTGCTTCGTTTTCATTTTCTTGTTCTTCTCGTTTGTTGTTTCGTTTGTTGAAAAAAATTGTAAATTTATTTATGGCCCGAATTAAAATCGTTGGTTTCATCAAAAGCATCTAAAACTTTAGTACTAATTTTAATTACATAAAATAAAATTGAAAATTATAATTTACGCGTGCTATAAGTGCACAATATTAGAAATTGAATTAAATGAATGCAATATTTCATAAATGCTTGCAACTGTGCTGCTTGCTGCTTGTGTTTACTTTTTGCTTCTTTTACATTTTCTACTGTATGTATGCACCACGTGTTACAGCTGACAAGCTCGAGTGACGCAGTGCGCAGAAGATTTAATTTTTTGCGCACGAAGTAAGCTATCTGTTTATCTTTGTTTCATGCTATTTTAGCGTGTTCTCGCTTAGATACTCCTAAAAACGCTCCAGCAGCGGTATTTTACGCTTGCCCTTAAATAAACACCTCTGCTTTAACGTCATATGATTTCAAAGAGTTTATTCGAACAAGTGTCCAATTATATACAACTTAAACAGTATATTGGTCACAGCTTAATTACTCAAGCCTAGTGAAGTAGGAAAGAGTAGCGCCTTATGCTGAGTTATTGACTCTATACAGAGTTGTTGTTGCCATGTTCAAAACTTACTTGAGAGACTTCACGCATTTCTAGCTTTTTTTTATAAGCGCAGACAAGATTGGAAGAAATAATTTTAGAAGAGAGTTTTTACAAGAGAGCGAAAGAAATAATTGTAGGTGAGAGGATTCACGCATTTTTAACGATAAATATTTATAATTTTGCTCTATGGGATTTAACGACAATAAATGTAGGCAATGAGTTGCCAGCAATTATTGTAGTTAATTCTCGTGAATTGTTGTTAAAGTGTGTCTAAGCGTAGTTAACATCAGTATAATTTTCCTTAAGCCAGCATTATATAATTAATTGAGCTCTGCTCTAACTTGTTCCTACATTTTGTTGCTATCGATGTCAAGTCAGAAAACATTCTTTCTGCTTTTACGCAAAAAATGGGGGTTAATTCGGACAGTATAACCTAAGAACTAAATTAGAAAGTGTTCAAAAATATGATACTTGGGAAGGATTACAAAATTATCATTATTTTAACAAAATGAACCAAAAGATATGATTTCCTTTTTTATTACATTTTTAAGAGTTGTATTTGGACAAAACTTGTAATGTCTACGAAATTTAAAAAAATCTACTAAATTGAAAAATATGTACCAAATAACCAAGAACTGATTTGAAGAAAAACAAAAAACTACCACATTTGGTAGAAAGAAAATTTACAACCGAAATCGTTCAGCCTGGTTTGTTGAATAAATGCCGAATAGAAGGAAATGCATGATTTCAAGGTGGCCGTAGCCTACTGGAAGAGTACGTTGCAAGTAAGCTAAAGAATCGCGGTTCAAATCCCAGCTCAGACAGAATGTTTTTTCGTTGTTAATTATTAGAATCATACGTAAATATAACAAATGTATTCGTACAATATACATTTGTTTTTGTACGAATACCAATAAAATATTGGCTTTATGTACTAAGCAACGTCCATTCTACGAATACCATTCGTGGCTAAAAACTAAGAATTTTATTATGGACGCAGTCATTAGTAATATTAATATACAAATTTTTTAAGTGTAAGAATACGTATTGAAAAGTGCCTGTGAAACAAAGATAAATGAAAGAAATGGTATGGTAACTTATGACAGCGACGGGTGCAACATGCTATATAAAAATGTGTGGTTTAGCTCAGCTTTATTTTTAAATAAACATAAAAAAAGTATGATTGTGATGTCTCCAAAATATATTTACAGCTGCGGTCAAAATAATAGTAGCGCCCTTATATTCATACATGTTTGGATAAATAATACTAGTATACGAATTTCGGATCCGGTAAGTCCATTTTCATTCCTATATGTACTTTCAACACTCGTTCCAACTCCGTACTCAGTTTCCTCCTATATTGTAAAACTTTCAAGATACAGGGTGTTTTACGGTTTTGGTACGTGTTTAGTATTATTGATCTAGAATCTAAACTAATCACCATAAAATAAAAAATAATAGACAACAGCTAAACTGCCGCACCTTCGTAGTTTTTAGTGAAAAAATTTTAAATTCTCCTGATGATGAACTTCCGACGGCGGTTCGAAATATCGAGTATTTTAAAATAAAATAATTTTATAAATCAAATAATTAAAGATTTTTTCAATTATTTTGTAAAATAAATAAACGCAGACCTAAAGCCGAAACAACTTTATAAATCATAAAAAATAATATTTTGTATTCTAGAAAAAATATCAGATTTTTCATAAGTATATCAATCGCTTTCGTGTCATGTGCTGTAGCGGAGAAAAAAATTTTGAGATTATCCAAAAAAATATCTACAAATTTTCTATCTTATGTTTTAGCGGACCTGTTACTGTCCAAAGTTAGAATTTAAAAAAATACTGTTGATTAAGTGTATTTTTACATGAAAAAAAGACATTTTAAATTTGGACGATTACAGCTCCGCTAAAACAAAAGATACAAAATTTGTGGATATTTCGTTGAGTAATCACAAAATTTTAGCTCAGCTGCAGCACATGACACGAAAGTGGTTGATATATTGATGGAAAGGTTGATATTTTTTCTAAAATAAAAAATATTATTTTTAATAAAAAATATTATTTTTTATTTTATGGTGAGTAGTTTAGATTCTAGATCAATAATACTAGGCACGTACCAAATCGTAAAACACCCTGTATCTTGAAAGTTTTACAATATAGGAGGAAACTGAGTACGGAGTTGGAACGAGTGTTGAAAGTACATATAGGAATGAAAATGGACTTACCGGATCCGAAATTCGTATACTAGTATTATTTATCCAAACATGTATGAATATAAGGGCGCTACTATTATTTTGACCGCAACTGTACATACATAATCAAAACATTGTCATCTGAAATCAAAAAAGCTGCAAGTTACAAATATATAAAAAATCGACTTTTTGATTGAAAATGATGCACCTAATCAAAATACATGCTCCTGCAAAACATTACACTCCTACAATTAAAAACGCCGTTTTTATTAACAAAGTTCTAAAATCCATTAGTTTTAGCGCAACTTCCAATTTAGAAATTTTTTCGTATAATTTTTTAAGTGTAACAAACGGCTTTTTTTACTTAATATGTATATATATAAAAAATTTTTACAGCCTAGGGGGGCTGTTTAATTTATGAGCTTATGATTTCAAAATATATATGATAAAGTTCTGTGGAATTACATGGCGCTCTTTAATATGATTCTGAATAAAAATTGAAATAACAATTTTGTTGTTAAAATTCTAAATAATATTAGCAAAAATCTGATTTTGATCTATACACATAATAAAACTTAAAAACAAATCTGTGCATTTAATATTATTTCGAAATTATTTTTGCGCTGAAAATTTTGAAGGATTTGGATTATAAAAATGTAATTTCAAAAATTTTTATCCTCTGTCTGTATAATTTTTTTTAAAACAAAAGTCAAAAATATTTCTTATTTTTTCAAGAATATTATTATACCCAGATGTATTCATGTCGAATTATTGCTAAATTCGATAATACTGTAACATAAATTCCTTTATAAATTAACAACTATTTTTTTTTAAAGAAAATTAAAATAAAATTCTGAAAAAAAAGTTCTCACAAAATATTTCGGAGTATTTCAGCTTATCTATATCTATACTATTACATAAAAGGCTTCTCACGTATCTGTGACGACGCTAAACTTAAAAACTACTGAACCGATTTTAGTAATTCTTTCACTAATATAAAGCTAAATGTTTAACTTAAAAGTGTGCATCTTTTATTTTTTCAAGCCAATCTTAAAAGCTGTTAAAATTTAAATTTATAAAGAAGCCAAAAAAACCAAACATACAAATCATTGCTTCATGAAATTGTTAGACACACAAGCAGCATAAAGCTTTACTTATTTTCCTCTCCTATAGTGTTTCTCACTGTCTCTATTGCGGTGACAGGTAGCTTTGCACATTAAGACTCTCCCAGTGTTGCCAGGTTAGGGTATTTTACCCTAGACATAGGGGGTCTTTTAACTGCGTTGAGGGATTTTAAGGGTAATGAATCTTTAGGGGATTTGATGAATCTTTAGTTTCTCACTGTCTCTATTGCGGTGGCTGGTAGCTTTGCACATTAATACTCTCCCAGTGTTGCCAGGTTAGGGTATTTTCCCCTAGATATGGGGGGTTTTTTAACTGTGTTGAGGGATTTTAGGGGTAATGAATCTTTAGGGGATTTTTTAGAAAGATTTAAATTTTTTTAGGGGTTTCTTAAGGGTATTTGAAAAATTGATCTTTAGAAATAAAGTTTTCATACTTTTCCTTAAATTATGCTAAAATATTTAAGAAAAAAAGATATTTGGCTTTTTGGGTATTTCAGCAACACTTTACAATAACAGCTGAACTGACAGCGCTTCAAATAAATTACCAATAATTTCCCACTTTACTTCAAATTTCTTTTTTTTCCGTGTAGAAACTAAAAACAAAGCAAGTATGGGAAACACTATAGACAAAAAATATATGCCCAAAATATATAAAAAGTGGAAAACGGAGCCTCCTTTCAAAAGTAAGTTTTCATTTTAAAGTCAATTTCACATTGGACAATTGAGAACTATGAAGTAACTTTCTGCCTTTTTTAAAGACGTCCAACAGCTAAGCCCTTCAAATACATAGGTTGGCATTGCAGTGCACTACTTCTTAGTTACCCCCTATGAATTTTTTGTATGTTTTTCGAAAAAAAATTGTAGGGGAATTTTAGGGGGATTTGAAATGCACTTTAGGGATAAATCGTGAAAGTCACCTGGCAACACTGTACTCTCCCATACTGAGTATGTGCTAATGAGCGCTTTAAAGAGCACACTAAAAACAACCCAGTGGTAAAAAGACACATGAAGTTACTAAGTATTTCTTAACCCGGTGGATTTGCCCAATATATTGGCCAAGACAGAACATTTTATTTTATTTTAATTTTGCAACGGTTTTTTAAAATCAAATGGTTTGGTTCTAAATGAAAAAAGATGAAAAACCATGATAAGAATAAATTTAGATAGATATATGACACTAAAGTCAGTTGTATTTTAGATTTTGTGCCGAAGAAAGGCAAACAATTTTTTTAAGAAAAAATCAGCCGGCAAAGATTAAAGTTACGTTGTCTTATCTTTTTATGGCTCTAATGATATAACCATTAAAAGGGTTTAAAAAACAAATATTTGAAGGGTTGAAAAACTTCCAAGAGATTAAAAAAAATGTATTTTCCGAATAGCATAAACACTCATATATGGCAATAAGGCGATCTGTGGCTCCTGCGTCTGCCGGCGAGTACTTTAAACCAATAAAAATGCTAAAAAAGTAATTTAATTACTTAAAACATAGATATATGTATAATAAACATTGTATATACATAACTTTGGAATGGTTTGATTGTAAAAAATATAATAAAATTTGGAAAAAAAAAATTAATACAAAAATTATAGTAGCCTATGATTTTTAATGATAGAAACTGTTTATTGAATTTCGTAACAAAATTAAGCAATTTTTGCAGATAAATGATATGTGATATGAAAGAGTGCGAAAAATGGAAATTGAAAAAAAAAAATTGCAACAAAAAGAACTTTTGGCCTTTTGTTTGAGCAGAAATTGAATATTTTGGAGGTTTTGTGAAAACAATATAAAGCATTGAATTAGTGAAGTAACGGTAAATCTTTTTTCATTTCTCTAAATTCACTTAATTGACCTTTCAGACAAAGGAAATTAAATAAACATCGATTTAAAAATGGAGGAGATGTTTGCTTGCAAATTCAAAAATTTAAATTTCTATCATTTTTTCCTCATTCTAAGGCTAAAAAATGTGTTATATTGAGAAAATCTATAGTTTTTAAGATATCACAATAACTTTTATGTCATAATAACGTTAAATTTTTCAATTTACTAGATATACGGACAAAATATTTTTGAAAAATCTATCGTTTAGCGTTATTTTTAGTAGTTAACGACTTTTCCTAAAAGTATGCGTTGTACTGAGAAAATCTTAGTTTTGGAGATATAGCCAAAAGTTTGATATAATATTGAAAATTTTTCAAAACTTATGAAGAATATTTTCATATTCAGAACTTATATTAAAAACATTACATTTTTAATTGCAAATTTAAAAATTTTAAGCAAAATTTACTTATTAAAAATTTTAAATTACTCATTGACTTATTAAAAAATCAAAATACAGAAAAAGCCAAGCAACTTTATGTCGCCATAACAATAACTGTTAGAGGGAAATTCAAATTTAGTAAAGTAGTTTTTTAATATTTATACCATTTTTTAATTATGAAACAAACACAAATATTTTTATATTTTGCATTTGAAGATAAAAAAAAACAAAATATCTTAATTTCAAGGTTTCAAATTTTCACATGGTATTTAATATTTTTATCGTAGGCGAAGCAGCTGGTATTTGCTAGTTCCTTAATAAATTAACAAACAATTATTTTTATCTTTTAAAGAAAATTAAAATAAAATTCTAAAAAAAATTCTTACAAAATACATTTCAGAGTATATCAGCTTATATATAATATAACCCTTTTTTCGTCTTTGAAACCAGCTTTAATAAATTTTTTTAAAAATTTCAAGAAATAAGGAAGCTTTTATAAAATAGGCCCACTCAAAAGTTGTCCATATCCTCCAAACTGGCAGGGTGTCCTCCGTAGAAAGTGACTAACACGATGCGCAGTGAAATGAAAATCATTTCAAAAGCTGAAATCTTCTCAACGCATCTTGGTTCGTCGCACTTCCTTGCCACTGCCTTAAGAGACGACTTGTGTGAGCCAAGCCATAAAAATAGGTGCTGCGCATGCGCCCAGCCGCATATTCCATGCCATGCTTTTGTGTGTTTGTCGCTTAGGCAGAAAATTAAGTTGAGGGTGCTGTTAAATAAAACTTGGCACGAAATCCAAAGCAGAAATAAACATTAAAGAAAAATAAAAACTTATGTGTAAACATAAGTGAAAATTAAATCTGAGGCTAAGATTACTATTTCAGAATTATCTACTTGTAAGCTGGCAATGATATTTTTGTAAATATATATATATATATATATGTATATATGTATATATGTATGAATACTTCGTTGCAAAACGTGTTTCTAATGAAAGCCTTTTCCATGACGTTGTTTAAACACTTTACGATCACTTGATTTCGATCTCGTACCCGGTCCCAGTTATAATTTGTATAAATAAATTTTGGGCTTATTTGCATTAGGCTACAAAAATTATGAAAACTTATTATAATAATTTAGAAAATTAATATAACGTTATTTACTAACGAGCCGTTAGCTGTTTGGCCCAGTCTGAGACAGCTCAGTCGCAGTTGCAGTCGCAGCATGCGGCGCCATATTATGTCTGCTTTTGTCGATCTTGTGCATGGATAAATTTTAATTTACACCTGCACTTTGCTCTGAACTCCCGAACTGGAAAACGAAAACCGAAATCGAACTCAAACTCTCGAACTCCCGCTCTAATCAGCGTGTCCGTAAAAATGTTGCCAACACTGCAGGTGATAAGAAATTCACTTTGACTACAATATCGTTATCGCCGTCGATCAAGAGCCCAGTCAATGCACTAGTGCACACATTTTCGATTTCTTGTCTCTGATTGCGCGCTGTCGCAGAAGTTTTAATTGAGCTGCGCTCACTTGGGACCACCAACTGCGTTTGTTTTTAAATTGCAAACAAGTCCACTGGCCACTGTGTCTAAGTGGAGAGTTGTTGGCATCCGTGGAAATGTCGCCTAGTTCCAAATTAATTATCGTTAATTAATAACAAACGATTCCGAAGCGCTTTTTATCTAATCTAATTTTTTTTATTGGCTAAAAATTTTTATTCTTTTGTACGCAACATCGGTTTGTCTGATTTTGGAATGCAAGAGCAATTAATAAAAATCTCACCACAACACGACAAGATTGTATCTGGCAACAATTAATGAAATCGAGTTAATGTCAAACAAACAGTAAAGACCGTTTTTTTCATCTATTTGTTTGCAGTGAAATTTGACTTGGGTGGCCAGTAATTTTTGTTGGTCTGCATTGCTTTATGACCCGTTATTAAAAAGTTAATCGATGCAAGGCTATAAATGAAATTATTAGTATTTCTGGTAGCATCTTGGCATCGATTTGGCGCTGTCGTTCGGCGAGGTTCTATCCACCATACGAAGTCTACTGGTGTGCTTACATTATCTTTTATGGCTAATAACTTCTCTTAAAGAGTTGTCTAATTATGCTGGTGGATGTATGTATGTAGTTACTGTAAGTTTGATGTGGAAAAAAGGTTTAATCTATTGATTGAATAGATTAAACAGAGAAAGCTATCTTTGTAGCTTTTTCGATAATGGTGGCCATTATAGATATACCCAGTACGTGGCCTTGTCTGTAGGCAGATTAAAAATCAAAGCTATAACAAGTTATGTGTAATAAATAGCCAAAATTGCATAGCTAATCGCTATTAGGCGAATAACTTTGTTAATATGGGGTGTCTAGCAGCTACCTGATTACTCCCACCAGCAGCTTAGACATTTTATAAATCAAATATTTAAATTTCACCCTAATTTCACGAGCAGTTTTTTGTTTTTGTAACGTATTCAAACAAGTGTGATTCAGAAGAGTAACATATCCGAAATGATATTTGCTGCTTGGCAGACATTTTCGCCAGGACGAACAAATAAGTAACGTTTTAACGAATATACCGAGAAAGAAAAATATATATATATATATATATTTCCGATACGGTAACACTTTTACTAAAAACAAATAGATTTACCAATATTATATATATTCTTTAATTCATATGTATAAACTGTTTTCTAAATTAGTTCGATGTCATATGCTGACTGTAGCTACAAATAAGCATTCACAAAAAATTAAAGCTTACTGTACAACAATAACTACTTAGCAAATTTACAACAACAACGCAAAGAGAATTACAAGATCCCAGCGGTTGCGCAGCGTTAGAGGGGATGAACCGAATTGACGGCGTAAAATATACAGCACTTTGCATGCTATATTTTCTGTTTGACTGCTAGCAAGCACTTAGCACTTGCTTGTACTCCTGGTGATGGCACTTAGAGGATGTTGGCCAGCAACAAATTTTGCACTGCACTTGCTGGTGGTGGCACTTGGAGGACGCTCGCCAGCAAAGAAAGCCAATTTAACTTTGCTGCACTTGCTGATGTTGGAGACCGTTGGCCCACACACAGGCAGACACAAACTCAAGCACTTTCATTCATTTTTTTCATTAATTTGTTATTTTTTAAGTTTTTTAAGTTTACAATATTACAAGTTTACGAAATATGTTGCAAGTACAAGCTCTCGAATTAAATATGTCGCAAATTGATAAAATGCAAATAAAATAAAATATTTGCGCTAAAACACGATTGAAATGTGAAACGTCAAAATTTGTAATTGTCAAAATTTCATCGTCCATTTGACACAGCAAAAAAGACAAATTTATTACAACACACACAAATTTTATTCAACTTGATATTTTCTATACTACTACGACTGAAAACTTTCCGATTGACACACAGCCATAGTTGACAGCTCTGAATATAAAATGCCGCAGTGGTGAAAATAAAAAGCCACTAACAAATACAACAAGTATGAACATTGTCAAACTTTGTTTGACGATATGTAATAAAATAAGAGCATGCAAGTTAAAGTTAGCACTTGCTGGTAACTTTAATAGATAATATAAACAAAAATTATTATAAATATGATTCATATTAAAGTATGCTTCTAATCATATTTCTTTGTTTATAACTTTAATTGTTTATAACTGATTCATGGGAATATTGATCGGATGATGTTTACGATCAAATTTCTTTATATGATAAATTCTTAAAAGTATCTAAGTGTCCAAATACATTAATAAATGATATGTAATACATAAGTTTTATGTAGAGATGTAAATAAGGAATTTAAAGTATAAAAGAAGTATGAACTTAGAATACTTCTTCAGTTTTTAGTTTCAGTTCAGTTTGAGTGGAGTTTCACTTCAGTTTGTTTCAGTTCAGTTGCAGTTTAAATAATAAGAATATTTTTGATTGTTAAGTTTGTTAAGAAATAAATAAAGAAATTTTTTAACAAAACCTAACGTCAAAAAATTAATTGGCGATCCTGCCAGGAGCTGTTTAAATAAACTTCATTACACTTTATTACGAAGCCCGCAGCGTAAACTATTGCTTGCAGTAGTCCCTCCTGAGGCACAAGTTAAAGAAGTCGCAGCTCTTTAATAAAAGAATAAAGTAAATAAAATCCTGAAAACATCTGTGACCAGAAAAAAAGTATTCTTAATAAATAAGAAGAAAAAACAAGGTACAGACGAATACAAGTAAGGAACTGAAGAATACAGCAAGGCAAAGGACCAAAATCATCAAGTGGGGTATCAACGTAAAATTTTGATACAATCAATTTCTGGAAATAAAAGCCTAGACAAAGGAAGCAGAATTGAAGACCACCTAAAGAAATAAGTATCCAATAATTGGAGAAAAAATTAAATTGTTTAAAAAGCGAGTGCAAGTACATTTGGAAGGAGAAAAGAAAAGCAGTGAATCGAAAGAAAAAATCAACAGAACCGGAAGTAAGAATTATTTATTTAAAAAAAAAAAAATAATTATACATATTATATTTTATATTGGTTGATTTTATATTGATTTATATTGAGTTTTTATATATATAAAAAAGTGACAAACAAGATAAAAATACTGTAAATGAAAAAAGTGTATAAGGAAAAGAATCCTGACAACGACTTAAGTGAATTGTTTAAAAAGATAAATTTGAGAGAAAATTTAAAAGAAGAATCTGAAATGGCTAATATAACTGCAGATTTGGTTTCTCAATTAATTGCCACAAATAATCAATCTTTTCAAAATCAAATTATTGCTCTGCAAAATCAATTAGCAAGACTAACATGTACAGACACAGTAGAAAATTACAAGACTCAGACAATTGACAGTACAATTATATGTAACGAACCATTAGACATAATAAGAACCCTCCCAGAATTTTCAGGTAAGCCTAATTCTTATGTAAGTTGGAGAGAAGCCTCTCAAAATTCAATTTCTCTTTACGAGAAAGGAAGTAAAAGATATTTCGGTGCATTAACTATATTACGAAATAAAATAACAGGTGAAGCTAATGACGTATTAACAAACCATGGTACAGTACTTAATTATGACGCTATTATAAGCAGACTAGATTTTGCATACTCAGACAGGCGACCAGCACATATTATTGAACAGGAGTTAAGTGTTCTAAGACAAGGATCAATGTCAATATTAGATTACTACAACGTAGTTTATAAGAAATAAACACTATTAACGAACAAAACAATTATGACGTACGGAAACAATACCGAAATGACGAATGAGTTAAATAAGAAAAATTGCCAAAATGCCTTAAGAATTTTCATTACTGGATTAAACCATCCATTAAATAATATATTATTTTCACTATCCCCTGAAGACTTACCAAATGCGTCAGCTAAAGCGCAAGAACTTGAATCAAATAACCTTAGAGCAAATTTTGCTTACCAATTTGGAAGATCATCAAATTCTTATAACAGAAATACTCATAACAATAATAATACTTTACGATTTCCCCGAATCAATAGAATTGAGTCAATACCGAAAAAAGCAGACCCACCTAAACCTACACCAATGGAAGTAGACGAATCATTACAGATACAGAATAGACCTATTAACAATTTTAGACAGAATTATAATAATAGAAATGCAAACTTTAGACCAGGAAATCAGTATTACAATCAGTCAGGAAATTATCGAAATAATTTTCAAGGACAAAAACGAGTGTTAGAAAGTGCACAATTACCTCAACCCAAGCAACAAAGAATTAATAATATTAACGAAAAAGCTTTTTTAGACGAGCGAATGACCTCCCCTACCTTATCGGAAAACATAATATAACGGGAAAAACAATTAAAATATTAATCGATACTGGTGCGACGAATTGCTATGTTAAGCCAAATGTATGTATTAAAAGAATGAAATTACCAATAATAAAACGCGTAAAAACAATAAACGGGTACACAATAATAACACATTATTCTGAAATGGAGTTTTTTGGAATAAAACAAAGATTTTATGAAATAAATAATTTAGAAAGAGATTTTCTTATAGGGATGAATTTTATTAAAAGCAACAATATTAAACTAGATTTTGGAAAAGGAATCTTAGAAATAAAAGGAAAACAATATGATATCAAGTACATCAATGAGATGGAAAATGAAATAAAGAATAGTAAAACATTAATTGAAAACAAAAACATTTTGGAACAAAATGGTTCTGAAACGCCAAGCGAAGGAAATACCGCTATAAATAAAATAACTTCGAATAAAAAATTCGATACGCCAAGCGAAGGAAATACCGCTATTAATATAAATAAAATAATTTCGAATAAAAAATTCGAAACGCCAAGCGAAGGAAATGCCGCTAATAAAAACAAAATTTTGAGAAAAAATCTCAAAACGCCGTCGAAGAATAATACCGACAAAATGAAAATAAATAATATAAAAAATGAAGACGAATATCTATCATTAAGAAATGAAGTTATTGAAAGAATAAAAAAGGAACATAAAGATATAAATATGGATTTACCATTTCGTACAGATATAAAGGCTGAAATTAGAACGGAAAACGAAAAACCGATATGGAGCAAACAATATCCATATCCATTGTCAGTAAATTCGTTTGTAAATAAAGAAATAGAAAAAATGTTGAAGGCAAATATAATTCGACCAAGCAAGAGTCCATATAACTCACCAATATGGGTAGTCCCAAAGAAAGGAACTAATGAGGATGGGACACCAAAACTACGTATGGTAATTGACTATAAAAAAATAAACAACGAAACAATCTCAGATAAATATCCTATACCGGATACAAATACAATATTGTTTAATTTAGATAAAGCAAAGATATTTTCGACAATTGATTTAGAATCAGGATTCCATCAAATATTAATGAATAATGAAGACATTGAGAAAACTGCATTCTCAGTTAATAATGGCAAATATGAATATTTAAGAATGCCATTTGGATTGAAAAACGCCCCAAGTATTTTTCAGAGAGCAATGGATAATATACTACGAAATTTTGTAGGTAAATTTTGTCACGTCTATATAGACGATATAATAGTTTTTTCAGAAAATATTGAAGAACATGCTAAACACCTAAATATAATTATTGATACATTAAAACAGGCTAATATGAAAATATCGTTGGAAAAATCCGTATTTTATAAAAAAGAAGTTGAATTTTTAGGATATGTAGTATCTCACAACATAATTAAAACAGATCCAAGGAAAGTGGAGACGATTTCAAACTTTCCAATCCCAACAACACTTAGACAACTAAGAAGCTTTTTAGGACTTACCGGATATTATAGAAAATTCATTAAAAATTATGCATTAATAGCAAAACCATTAACAAAACATTTATCAGGAGATAATGGTAAAATATCCCAATACAAATCTAAAAATACTAAAATAATATTAGATGAAGATGGAATCAAGTCCTGTGAAAAACTAAAAGAATGCCTTAAAGAGAAAATAGAATTGTATCAACCCGATTTTAATAAGAGATTTACTTTAACAACAGATGCATCAAATGCAGCAATAGGAGCAGTTCTCTCACAAGATAAAAATCCAATAACTTTTATTTCAAAAACTTTGAATCCTACGGAACAACGCTATGCCACTAACGAAAAAGAACTATATGCAATAGTATGGGCATTAAAAAATTTACGAAATTATTTATATGGAGTTTCAGATCTAGAAATATTTACAGATCATCAACCACTAACGTTTGCAGTATCAACGAGGAATCCAAATGCCAAAATGAAGAGATGGCATGCCTTAATTGAAGAATATTCACCGAAAATTATATACAAGCCAGGTGTTACTAATGTTGTCGCAGATGCTTTATCAAGACAAAATTTAAATAATTTAACAGATGATTCTTCATCATCAATTAATTCAACACAACATTCCGCTGAAAGTAGCGATAACATAAAAATAAAGAGTACAGATAAACCATTAAACCAATTTAAACAACAAATAATTGTGAGCAAAAATAGATTCACAATCCACGAACAATTAACAAAATTTGGGAATAAAAGACATCTTATTGAATATGATACAGTTGAAAATTTAATAACAATACTAAAGGAATACCTTAAACCAAATATTGTAACAGGAATATATTGTACACCAGAGGATTTATATGAAATCAAAATAAAATTACTTGAAACATTTAATATTAAATTCGTCCATACAAAAAATTTTCCAACGGACATTGAAAATCAAGAAGATCAAGGTCTTATAATTGAGCAAATACATAACAGAGCTCATAGAAATTATAGAGAAAATTTAAAACAAATTAAGGAAATGTACTATTGGCCACAAATGGCAAAGAAATTTAAGGAATATGCTAGAAATTGCGATATTTGTAATGTAAATAAATACGATCGCCACCCAATAAAAGTACCAATTGGCGAGGCACCAATTCCAGACAAAGAAGGGGAACAACTACACGTTGATATTTTTTACGCTCAAAAATTAATATTTATGACTTGTGTTGATGCGTATTCAAAATTTTTAGTAATTAAAAATATACCCGATAAAATGAATTTAGAAAACAAAGTTCTAGAACTTCTTCAGTCATTTCCAGATGCAAAAAAATTGTGTTTAGATAATGAACCAGGATTCACGACTCCACAATTTAAATCTCTTATGCAGAGACTTAATATTGAAACATTTTTTATAACCCCAAGACATAGTACTTCGAATGGACAGATAGAAAGAGTTCATTCCACACTAATTGAAATTTCTAGATGCATTAAACAAGAATATAATTTAGTAAGTGACTTAGAATCAATTTTACGAGCAGCTCAGTTATATAACAAAACAATACATTCAATAACGAATACTAAACCACATGAAGTATTATTCAATAAAGTAAATCATGACAATTTAAAAGAAAAACTAATAAGTGCTCAAAATAAAATGTTAGAAACGCATAATAAATCTAGAAGAGATAAAGAATATAATATAGGAGAAAAAGTATATGAAAAATTAATGGGTGAAAGAAATAAATTACAACCACGATATAAAAAACAATATGTTAAAGAAGATTTAGGAAAAATAATTAAAATAAATAATAGAAATAGAATTATCCATAAAGATAATATTAAATTTTAAAAATTTTTTGCAGTGTTACCAGTAATAACCGAAACGAATGAGGAGGATGTTGAAATGCCACAATCCTCAGAGGAACCGATAGTTTCAAAACGCGCAAATAATGATATTTTTAGATGACCTCATAATAGAAATTATGCAAGGAGAAAATATAGATATAAGAAATAGATTAATACCGATTGAACAAAGAGACATAATAAATAGATACAATAAATATTAAAATATATTATCTTTCTTTTTTCATTGCAGATGCAATACGTAATAATAATATTAATATTCACTACATTAGTAAAAACTGAAATAATTGATATAATAGATTATACAAGAGATAACTACATACTTATCGAAAATGATAAAGCCCTTATTTATGAAAATTACGGTGAAATATATCATGTCACTAATTTAACATATTATAATGAAATAATAGAAACGAATAAAAAACATAAAATATTTAAAGAAATTAAAATAAATAAATCAAGAATAACCGCATCAGAATATAATGAGACTGACATTGAAACAGGACTAATCGAAATTTTGTTAGGAAAATTACAAAAACCAAAGAATAAAAAAGCTAACAGATTAAGACGAGGAATAAATGAACTAGGAACATTATGGAAATGGATAGCCGGGACACCAGACTATAACGACTTAGTTAATATAAATACAAAACTGGACGAACTCGTACAGAACAATAATAAACAATTTGTAACTAATTCACAAATATTTAAGGCGATTGAACAATTGCACGACATGATAATAAAAATACCAGATTCTTCAAATATAAAAATAATGATTAAAAGAAGAAACCAATTGATTTTAAATGAATTACAAAATGTTATACATACAATTACTTTAGCGAAAGCAGGAATTCTTAGTCCTTTGATTTTAAATTTAAATGAAATAAAAACAATAATAAGGCATGAACATGAAAAAATAACAATAACAGATTTGCTAGATACCTCAATTTTTAAAATTATTCAAAACAAAGACTTAATTGTTATATATATAAAATATCCAATAATTACCAAATCATGCAAATATTTTGAAACACGGGCAATTAGCCAAAATGAAAGTAAATTGATCATACCGAAAGAAATTGTAAAATGTAATAAAATTTTTGAAAATGTAAAGAATTGTAAAAAAGAATTATTAAGTATATTTTGTAAAACCAATAAAGAAGAAAATTGCCTGTCACAAATTTTAAATAATAAGAAAGGAAAGTGTAATAAAATTAAAGGCCATAATAAAAATTTGGAAATCATTAAAGACGGAGCAATCTTAATAAGTGGAAACCATATGGTTAATGAATTTAAAACAAATGGTATATATTTAGTAACGTTTAACGATCAAATCACTATTGACAACGAAACATATGAAAATGAAAATGATGTAATATATAATTATATTAAAAATAATAATTTGAATGACTATGAAATTATAAAATATATAGAAGAAGATACTAATTTAAATTTTGATAATATTGATTTATTAAATATTAAAACAGACAATGTAAAAGTGAAACAAGGTATTTGGACTTTAACTAGTTTTATAACTTTCGCCATAATAAGTTATATCATTTTAAAATTAATCAAATTTTTAAAGAAATATAAAGAAAATAAATTACGGAAAGAAGAAGAATATGCATTAGAAGAAATACAAAACAAAATTGAAAATTTGTCCAAGAATGTAACAAATCGGGACGATTTGTCTTAAACGAAGGGGGGAGTTAAAGTTAGCACTTGCTGGTAACTTTAATAGATAATATAAACAAAAATTATTATAAATATGATTCATATTAAAGTATGCTTCTAATCATATTTCTTTGTTTATAACTTTAATTGTTTATAACTGATTCATGGGAATATTGATCGGATGATGTTTACGATCAAATTTCTTTATATGATAAATTCTTAAAAGTATCTAAGTGTCCAAATACATTAATAAATGATATGTAATACATAAGTTTTATGTAGAGATGTAAATAAGGAATTTAAAGTATAAAAGAAGTATGAACTTAGAATACTTCTTCAGTTTTTAGTTTCAGTTCAGTTTGAGTGGAGTTTCACTTCAGTTTGTTTCAGTTCAGTTGCAGTTTAGATAATAAGAATATTTTTGATTGTTAAGTTTGTTAAGAAATAAATAAAGATTTTTTTTAACAAAACTTAACGTCAAAAAATTAATTTGCATGTAATTATTTGAATGTTTAACATATTCCTTTATCACAACTTAAAGATTGATAAATGTTAAAACACTCAATCTATACATTATTTTTCTTGTTTGCAAACGAAGTTCCAGCAGAAAAAAGCAGAAAGAGAAGAAGATCGATCCATTTTTAAATCTCACCATGAATAGCAGCTGTTTGAGTAAAAGCAAATTTTTCAAAAATGTTGACAAATACAACAACTGAAGAAATTGCGATAAATCCAATATAAAGCGAATTAATAATAAGTTTTGGTTGCAAACATCTTATTGCAACCTAACTTAAGTATTGTTATAGTAACAAACAGATAATATGCATTAATTTCAGGAGTTTCTAAGTGATTTCTTTGTGAGCTTGCCGCCGATTGTGGACGATTTCCTTGGAAAAATATGATGATGCAAACCAATGATTAACCCTCTACCAAAATCGTTCAACGCGCCTAAAGAAGTTTTCACTTCAAAAAAAACTATTTTGCAGACTGGTTTCGATGAAGAATTTTATTTAGAATTTCCTTTATTTGAAATTTACCTTAGCTATGATTTGAACCAGATAAAATATCAAGAGCGTCACTTTTGTTAGCCAAAAAAAATGCAAAAACATTTTTAAGGAAGAATATTGCACTTGCATATATATATATATATATATATTTTTTTTTTTTTTTTCTTTAATACGTATATAGAAAAAATATAGAAAAAACCGTAGTACAAACAACAGTATATTGCACTTATAGAATTTTTGTTGTAACAACAGCAAACTTGTTATGTTAAGAAAAAGATTGTTGATTTTTAAATTTAAGCTTTGTAAAAGTAACTATAAAGTGGTTTCTTCAACAGTTAAACATATGTCGAACCCTTTAAATATTTTTTTTTTAAATTTGTTGCAGCAAGTGCAATATTCTTCCTTAAAAATGTTTTTGCATTTTTTTTGGCTAACAAAAGATATATATATATATATATATATATATATATATATATATTAGGGCGGGTCAAATTCTGGCTCAGCGAAATTCGTAAAATACATGTAATTTCAAGACTTTTTCTCCACTACAGCATATACAAATTCTGAAAAAAAGCTGTGCGGACTTTCGTAAATAGATTCAGATATATATATATATATATATATATATATATACATATATATATATATATACATATTTACATACATATAGTTCATATATATGAACAATTTAGCTCATTGAGGAAATTTAAAGAATATTTATGTATATTTATATAATAACAATTATTAAACCGTATTAAACCGTATTAAACGTATTAAACCTGCGAAATAATTAATATTTTCAGTAGTAATTGAATAACTAAAGTCTGCTTATCCTAAGCATTCTATTTTTTAAAACTGTTTAGCCTTAATTTCTTATATGAATTATATATAATTTATAAGCTATATATATTTCTTAATTTTAGAATATTCTATTTTTAATACACAACGCAATATAGATATGGTGAACATGTATATTGTGTTAGTGTTATGATATAAATAGATATAAATAAGCTTTAATTTTTTATATTAATTTAATAATGAAATAATTTAAATAAATTACTTTAATTATATGTATTTTTGATATGCTAACACTTTTCCTTAAAATAAATAGTTTCAGTAATATATAAAAAATTTAATAAATTGTTATAAGCTCTTAACAAAAATAATTCTTATTTCATATGCCGACTGTAGCTACACGATTAGAATTTACAACGTCTACAAAAAATTTTCGGCTAACTGCGCCAAAGGATATTTATTTACAATTACCAAGGAAATCTACAAACAAGGACGCACAGAGAAGAATAAGATCAGAGCGGAACTTTTAAAATTTTTTGATTTCATCCTACATGTAGGACGGGCTGCAGTATGAGATTTCGCACATCCCACATGTCCGTCCGACCTGTCAAATCCATCCTACATGTATGATAGTCCGAAACCCCCGGACTGAAAATTCTTATATAGCAGTAATGCGGTCCTTGGCAGGACAACGTCTTTCATTTATATTTTATATATAGGTTTTCGCTTCGGTCGGCAGTCCTCTCACTGCTATACTTTTTTTTTATATCTAAATAGACACAATTATAAAAACAAATTGAACTCATTGGAATGTTTTCTTTTGAATTTATTTAAATAATCACATTGTTGAAACAACAATTCTCTTATTCAGATCTTTTTAATTCCAGCGTTGTTAAATTTAAAATTTTTCTTTTTACTTATTTTAAATAATATTGTTGCTTAATTGACAACTTTGGCTCTTATAGCAAAGTAGAAATTGCTAGACTACTGGCATTTCAATCTTTGTAATATAAAGCTGGATTCACTGATCACCTTCAGCAAATTTTCTGCAAAAATTGAAATTATTTTCGTCAAGTGAAAGAGCGTGTAGCAAGTTTTTGTTAATCCCTCACTGAGTATGGAGAGAGATAAAGCTCAAAAACTTCATATAAAAAACTTGCAAAACTTGCTGAAGATGGTCAGTGAATTTGCTTTTAAAGAACTGATGTTCTTAAGCACTAAGTGGTGTACAAAAGAAAATTTACCAATTAGTTTAATAGATTTTTCATAAAAAAAATTCGAATGAACTGTGTTTTTAATTCTGAAAGTAAAACCTTCATTAACAAAAAGCGTATCAAGTGTTTTTTAGCGAATTATACCACGATGGTTCGTCACTTATGAGAGAAATTACAATTTTATTATTATTGTTTTTGTTTATAGTTTCAGTTTATTTATTTATGCAAACAAAATGGATATAAGCATCAATATATCGAGGGCGATTTTTCAAAACGTGCTATTTGCATAATCACAATTTTTCAGAAGAGCAAAAAAACTGTTTCTTTAGTTAATGTAAAGAGTAAGAACTAATCTTTCTTCTACAATATTATTACAATAAAATGATTATAGAAATAATTTTTCACTTTAAAATAAATATAATACATGACAACTAAATCAGCGAACACATTGCCATCAAAAACTCATTTTCGACAAAAGTGCAAATAGCACGTTTTGAAAAATCGCCCTCGATACATAAAAATGGATGCATGTATGTATGTATGTGGGTATGTGGCTATATCACGTATAGACTCCAAAATCGCTGAACCGATCTTAATGACATGTTCAGAAAAAATTGAAGGCACATTTTGTTCCTGTGAGGTTTGGTAACGATTGGAAAAGGGGCGTGGTACCTCCCATACAAGTCAAATTTGCGCTATCGACTGCCAAAAAAAGTATACCTATATATCAGGCGGTTTGATCGTAAAAACAAAGGTTTAGTAATTTTGTTTAGATGGTTACTTTCGGTAACTGTACAAAAAATGGGCGTGGCCATAATATATATACGCCCACTTTTTCGAAATCATGGCAATTCCGGAGTTCTACATATTTTTATAGTGAAACTTGCTGTGTAGGTGCTCCAAGAGGCGGTCACTATACATAAATATTTGCACGCCCACTTTTACCGCCCACAAATCAACATCTATATATGTATATAAAAAGCAAAACGATGTGTGTCTGCGTGTGTGATGCCTATAGACTCCAAAACTACTGGACCGATTGACCTGAAATTTTGGCAGTCGATTTGTTTCGGGTACGAGATGGTTGAGGAAAAGAAGCTGCCACACCCACTTTTACCTCCACCACATCAATAAAATTGCTATATTTCAGTCGGTTTGAGTCGTGTAATTCAGTAATATAGTTTGTACGGTTACCGTCGACAACTGTATTAAAAATGGGTTTCTACGCCCCTTTTTACCACCCACAAATCAATGAAAATGCTTTATTTATGACGGTTTTGGTCGTACAAGACTTAAATTTGGTAATTGAGCTTGTATCGTTACTGTCGGTAACTGTACTAAAAGTGTATGTCCACGCCCCCTTTTCCCGCCTACAGGTTTGGTGTATAAAACTTAAATTTGGTTATGTGGTTTATGTGGTAACTGTCAGTAACTGCACGAAAAATTGGTTTCCACGCCCCCTTTTTCCATCCACAAATCTTTGAAAATGCTATATTTGAAGCAGTTTTGGCCGTATAAGACTAACATTTGGCACTTAAGTTTGTTTGGTTACTTTCGGAAACTGTACTAAAAATGGGCGTTATCGCTATATATCCATACCCACTTTTTTAAAAAATCATTAAAATTGACTACTGGGTCGATTAAGCTAAAATTTTGACTTAGTGTGTGTAGTAACTGTCAGCAACTGTACTAAAAATTGGTTTCCACGCCCCCCTTTTACCGCCCACAAACCAGTGAAAATATTTTATTTCAACGGTTTGGGTCGTATAAGACAAAAATTTTGTAATTTAGTTCACATGGTTGCTCTCGGAAAGTGCACTAAAAATGGGCTGGTCTCACTTTAGTTAAACTCACTTTTCGCGGGGTCAGCGTGGAGTGAAGCAAAGTGCGCCAGAGGCTTAAGCTAAATTGAGCTGAAATTTTGGCAGTCGATTTGTTTCGATTACGAGATGGTTTAAGGGAAGTAAATTCGCACGGTTTTGATCGTATTAGACTAAAATTTGGTAATTTAGTTCATATGGTTACTTTCGGCAGCTATACTAAAAATGGTGAATATATTTGGCATTTCTTGACATTTTCGTATATCGCAGTAAGGCGATCTGTGGCAGAACAACGTCTGCCGGGGAATACTAGTAAATATATATAAATCGAATTATAACGATGGCACTGTGAGTTGTGATGAGTTGTGTGTGGCTTATAATGTTGACACCCTTTTTTACACTGGGAGTCAGTCAATATCTCCACATGAAGTATGTGACATTTTCTTGGCTATGGAATGGAATGTTCCGTCGAACTTGACATTGATGGTATTTCATCAATTTTGCTTAAAAATTATGTTCAAGCCTTGTCCGTTCCGCTCTGTTTAGTTTTCAAGAAATCTTTATCCAAGGGGTCTGTATTTTTGAAGTAGCGCAACCTTTATTCCGCTTCATTCGTATGTCGCTCTTCAACGCAAACAGAAATACTACCCCTAGCATGCCAAAGAAAGAGAGTGAAACAGAATGGTAGCGTTGTGTTAAACGAGCAAAAAATATTATTAGCTTTGTTGGGGTTTTTGCTAGTGATCGTAAACACAAACAGAAGCAGTAACAAATTCGAGTAAAATATACATAGTTTTTCCATTTTTAATAGCTTTTAATGTATTTAATGTACCAATGCTCCTCAAAACCGAGTTTTGGAGCGTGTTAGTCGAATCGACTAACGTTGGTTATAACCAGGAAATGAAAAAAAAACTTTTTGCTACATATTTTAATGAGCTACTTATATCCTCAGTTCGAAACGACTTACATTGGTTATCCAGGGTTAAAGCAAAACAGGAATCTAATTAACCTTTTACCTGAAAATATACTATATATAAATTCACTACACGGAGGGAAATAATATTCTTATATTAAGCAAATATTTTGCTTGATATAAGAAAATTTAAAATGACGTCTCATTTGCTCAATTCAAGCATTAAAAACTAAAATGAAGAAAAACAATTATAACGAGAATTTATTGCCAAAATTGAGCAAAATAAACAACAGTTTGAAACAAGAATAAAATACTTGATTCTAGAACCTGGAACAAGCCTTGAATGAAGAAAATATTTTCTTAATTTAAGCAAACGCAGAGTTGTCGCCTTTGAACAATTCAGCGAATTGCAACAATCATGATAATCTTGAAGTTGTTGTAAAAGAGTCCCTAGACAACAAAATCTACGTTCAAGATAGCTATCGACAATGTGTGCCAACAAAGCGTGCAAAAGCGTTGTTTATTTGCGCAAATCAAGCAAATTATTATAGTTTTCAGCAAATTATTTACTTGAATCAAGCAAAATGTTTTCAATTGAAGGAAAATAAATTTCTCAAATTGAGCAAATTATTTTAGTTTTCAGTAAATTGTTTACTTGAATCAAGCAAATTGTTTTCAATTCAAGAAAAATAAATTTCTCAAATCAAGCAAAGTATTCTAGTTTTCAGCAAATTGCTTACTTAAATCAAGCAAATTTTTTTCAATTTAAGAAAAATAAATTTCTCAAATCCAGCAAATTATTCTTGTTTTCAGCTAATTGCTTACTTGAATCAAGCAAATTTTTTTCATTTCAAATAAATATTAGACTCGCATGTAGAAAAAATATTCTTAAATTTTTAACCAAATGTTGCTTGAATTGAGTATTTTTTTCTTAATATCAAGTGTTTTAAATTTGCTCAGTTCTAGCAAAATAATGCTTGAATTGAGAAATTTACGCTTGAGTGTAAATGCTAGCCCTGTAAAAGAATGCTTGATTTTTTCTTTCCGTGCAATACAGTTAGTATTTTTACAAGCAGCAGTATCTTTTAAAATGTCTTTGCAAATTTTTTTGTATTGACCCTCGTTGTAAGGTTGTTTTACAGTTTTTTTATGAAATTTATTTTTATGATGAATTTTCCTAATCAAATCTGACGTCATCCTCAGTTTAAATTTTTTGGTTTTGAATTATTTTTCTTTGAAGTTGTGGAGCTTATGTTAACATACACTTTTAAGTGTCTTTAAAAATTTTTTGTTAAATTGAGACTGGAATATGTGACAATCATGCTTGTAACTCATTTTGGTTGGAGCGAATTCAAATCTTTTACAAAATTTGCGTTGTACATATTTGTAGAACTCTGTTGACTTTAAGCCCTCAAGCAATGCAAGGTGCATGCTCATAGGTCTTAAGATAACCCTCTCTTACCTTCATATTTATTTTCATATCAGATCACATTGATTGTCCGTTCTTTCAAGAAATCATTTTGTTATTGTTCGTTCCTTTCTGCAAATTATTTTGAATCAAACATCATACAACAAATTACGCTCAAAATGACTAACGCCCAATAACTAATGCTTGATTTACACTATGCCATTTTCAGTAGTCAGTTGTTGTCAATCAAATTGAAAATGACAACATGTTGATATTTTTTCTACAATACATTTGCCAATTTTGAAAAATTAAAAACAAATAAATAAGGAGCTATGCAGAAAATGTTCTAGAGTTTTAACAAAGTAATATTTCAGGTGATAAAATTTTGTGTCGTCATAAAAATGACATAGTGAAAACCAAACATAAGGCTTTATCTTTATTTACAGAATTATTTATAAATTCTAGTTTTGATTTATTTGCTTTTAAGGAGGCAACTAAGAATAATGTAAATATTTTATTTTAGATTAATCTTCTTAAACTTTTTGGTGTGTTATGCCTAGTACTCTGTTCGTTCGCGTGAAATTTCACTGGCAACATCTATTTATTTGTTCCGTGAAATTTCTGACTTAAAGTTTGTTGCGAGGAATTTCTTTAGCAGCGTTTCTCAGAGAGACTCAGAATCATATGATCTCTCTATTTCTACTTCAAAATAAATAGAAAGTACAATTAAATTGTCGTGAAAAAATGTTGCTCAGAAACATGTTGCGATAATTTCATACAGCGGAACAGAGTACTGCTCTGACGAACATGTTGTGAAAATTTCCACGCTTGTTTCGCAGCTGTCACTTTTTGTATGGAGATTTGAGTGGAATTTCACATGAAACTGAACAGCGTACTATACTTTAGGCATAAATTGTCAAATTGGCAAATCATGAAATGAATAAATTATAGATATAGATATTTTTTCCAAATGATATTTACTCATAAAAAAGATCACTTGCATATTTTTTTAAAACTTTTTCCAAGATAAATCTTAAATCTATTGCAAGGACTTGGAGTTATTTTGTAAATAATATGTAACTAAGAATATAAGAAAAAAAAAGATTATGTACAAAATTTCAGTAATATCCATATTAAGTAAAGAAAGGTAAACATTTTTTGTGATTACATCCATATCTTTACTCTTATCTATACTATTATATAAAATTGAAGTGGAAATTGTTTGTTTCATGTTATCTCTAGAAGTACTTGGCCGATTTATATGAAATTAGTTTTGAAAGATTAAATTTTTTATACAGCATATTTTAGGGTTATTTCGTTCCAAAATATTATTTTTAATGTTAAGCTAAGTTTTTTAAGAAATCATCCCAGCTGCTACGCTTTGCTTAATCGTTTTCTTTTCATGGGTTTGTGTTGCGAGAGTTTTCATTAACTCCATGTTGCTCTCTTCTTCTTTACAATTTTGTGGTAAGTGCTTTTTCGGAAAACTACGCGTTTTAATTTTTTGAGGTGGATACATTTGGTTTGAAATTATTGGCAACACGGATATCGATGTGATGGCAGTTGGCATTACAATTCGAACAAAGACAGTCATATCAGAAACTTTTAGATTTAAATAAACTTGCTTTAAATCGCCAGCTAAAAAAAGTAAGCCTTTAACTATTTCAACCTAAATTTGTTATAGTGTTGCTCTTAAAATTTGAATAGCTATTCCGAAAGAGAATTTTTATACATAAGCTTGCGAGACAGCTATGTAACAATTTCCATTTTTTTCCATAAAATATATGAAACACTATTCAAAGTCATTTTTTGTTCAACTCGTAATAAATGTCATAAAAATTCTAGCACATTAATCAATATTCAATCAGAATCATTACAAAAATGTTATTCACATATATTTAGTCATATTAATAAAATCGAACAAAACATCAAAGACATAAATTTATTGGATGTGACAAATTTTGACATTAATGCATGAATAAAAAAATAACGACACTGATTGTTGTCTGTTTCAAAGAGCTGTCAATAAATCTGTAAAAAATCATTGATTTGACCACTTTAAGAGTTGAATTTAAACGTGAATTGAAAGGCACAGCAAATCGATGCCTAGCAGAGAAAAAGACACAAAAATGAATTTGTTTTGGATATTATTTTATAGCAGGTTAATTAAAAGTCTACTTTGTTGAAATCATTTGGTGGGTACACGTTTAGAATAAAATGAACATGATTTCTTCAACTTTAATTTATGTGTATTCTAAAAATATATATCACGAAAACAACAAAGTTCTTCTTGTTTTTGTTTTCTTTATTTTGAATATTATCTGACTTGTGTTTTACTTCATTAAAAGATTTGAGACTGCACATGCGCAGCACTCAGGCGCCATTTGTAGAAGAGACCCAAACATTTAATGTTATTTAATCCAAGTGTTAATAAAATTTGATGCAAGCTTGTCGAGAACTTTGAAAAAATCACAGTTCAAAAGAAAATTCTAATTTCTATTACATTGTCAACATTAACATTCTCTACACATTAACAAGAACTCATCAGAGAGAAGGCCTAATTTTGTTGAACGTTTTGTCACTACAGACTCTCGTCACATAAAAAGAAAAGGTACCATTCCAGACCTCCCAGTTCGAACATGATAACGGAATGTTTTGTTTTGACTCGTTTGCGTTGTCAATAAGTGCTCCAATTTCATCAAACTTTTATTGTAAATTTAAGATTTGTGTTTTTTTCATTATGAACTTGATCTTTTTAATATGTTAATTTTGTAAGACCCGTTTTTTTAATGCTGTTCTTAACTGTGCTGGTGGTTTTCTTTAAAGTCTGCGCTGCATTTGTGATAATTTTTGTGTGTTTTATCGCAGAAGTTTTCATTTTAATTGAGTTAACTTAAAATTAAGTCAGTTTAATGTTGATGTCGCAGTGTGAGGTCCATCAGATTTTGATGGAAAACAATTTGTTTTTTATGTTATTATCTAAATGGTTGTATGGTTAATTTAGAAAATAATTTAGTTTTACATTTTAAGAAAAAAAAAAAATCATCAAATAAGCAAAGAATGCAATTCAGTTGCAGAGCGAAACTTTACCTCCTGCTAGGCTCGTATTCGTATTTGGCTTAAAGTCTCAATAAAAGTGACACCTTTGTTGGCTGCGTTGACTAGCCTGGACTTTAACAGCGACGTACAGCTAAGTCGTAAAAATTTTAATATGCATTCCAAGCGATCCATAAACGTGTTTTATACATTTATACCCATAACCACCACCAACAACAAAAGAAAACAAACAAAAAGACACAAATCCAGTTCACTATACAAATGGAAAGAGCATAAAAAAGGATGCTCACCTGACACGATCCCGCATCTTTACACTTAAAGTGTGACATAAATAACCCAAAAATGACAACAAAAAGGCAATAACAACAAACACACTAAAAATGTCAATTTCAAGCATTTTGAGATTTTATATGCTTCAAAATGTATTTCGTTCTCTTTTTGTCACATTATTTAGATTGGTTTTAATTTTTTTTATCGGTGCTGTTTTGAGTCAAACTCAGTAGAGTCTATTGAGCATAACTACAGGAAAAAAAAAATTGCCTTTTGTTACTGTTCATCAGATATTTAAATTGCTGAGATACACACAAAACTTGACGATAGCACAAGAGTGCTGATAGTAATAGTTGCGGATATTGATAGAAGAATTTGTAGATAAAAATCTTGTTGTGAATGTTTTTGTAGTTAGTTTAATTTAATTTTACTTGAATATTACTAAGGCCCATGCTTCCTTTTATGTGGTCTCATTGTTCATTGTATGAAAGGGTTGTCCGCACTCCATAATTGCGGAATCAGACAAACAAAGCAAACACAGGGCCCAATTTTTAAGTGCCAGTTCAAACTCTAGTCATATTAAACCGAGCTTAACTCACCAAAATTGAACGTTTAAACTCGGTTTAGGCAAAAAAGAAATACATTATATGATAATTTAAGTCCATTTAACTTCAACGAATGCTAAAATATCTAGTAAAACCGAGTTTATTCGTCTAATTTTGGTGAGTTAAGCTCGGTTGAAATTGGATAGAGTTTAAACGCGCACAGAAAAATTAGCCCAAAGAGTACTACATGTGATGGTGATGCAAAGAAGAATTAACGTTAAAATTTTATTTTAAATTTTAAATCTCTAAGCAATTTAATACTAAATTATAATAAACGTAAAATAATGTTGTAAATATGCACAGAGCCAAAAACCACCACATAAAACCAATAAGATCACCCAATTGCGCTATATTATTAAGCTTTTTTGATTAATAGATACTACCAAATAATAAGAATTTTCCATAACGAATTCTTTTTAATTCCATAGAGAAAATCTTATTAAAAATTTACAACTACACACAGAAAAATCTTGCATAGTAAAATCATTGTGATGCATAGTCGATTTCATTTTACATGATTTCATATTTCATGTTGGCAGCAACATGGAAATCATTATGATTTCCTGTAAAATCATTGTTGAATCATGTAAAAAACACGCATTAGCTAGTTTTGCAGAGTAGAATCATTATGATTTCATGTATAATCATTATGAAATCCAGTAAAATCATTATTGCATCATGTAAAAAGTTAATCAACATTATTGCATGTAGAATTATTATGATATCATGTAGAATCATTATGAAATCTAGTAAAATCATTATTGCATCATGTAAAAAAATTGTTGCATGCTGAATAAGTTCCGTTGTTCTTGGCAAATTTTCTACACATTAGAGGTTTTATCGCGAGGAGTAGTGTCGTTGCAAAAATCAAAATAGTGTTTAATAGCTGAAAAAGTGAATAGAAGTAAACTTCGACACAAATGAACAAAGTAATGTGGTATGTGACTCATGTTACTATAACAAAATAATATCAAAATTTTGTATTACTTTTAGAAGCTAGGAAAGTTTAAAGTACTTATCTAAGGAAGATATACAGGAAGTTATACCACCCATTGGACTTCGTACATGCTATCGAGAAATATTATTTAGCTAGAGAAAAATTGAGGTAGTATCGTATAAGTTGTCTTTTTTTATATTTTTAAATAAAAAATTAAGTAAAACATACTTAAAGATATTTTTATTTCAAAATGAGGTTAGGATTCAGATGGATTCCATAATGAATGAAAATGATTTCATAATGATTCAACATGACCATCCTAATGATTTTACATGATTTCATAATGATTCAACATGAAAATTTGTTGCGATTTTTCCATGAAAATCACAATGATTTTACTATAAATCTCTATGAAGCAAAATCATAGGGGAAACATGTAAAATCATTATGTTTCTAGTTGATTTTACAATGATTTTTTTCTGTGTGTACCATCAAACATTTTTTAATAAGACTTTGTATTAAACGAATGAAATGATGTGGAAATCTTATAATTACTTATCTTTAAAAAGAAAAATTTTTGTTCACTCCCCAAAGTTTAAGCAGAGACCAGGCCCTATCAGAGGGGAGGGCAGAAGGGGCTTGAGCACCGGGTCCTGCATCTAAAGGGCCCCCACATTAAGAATATCATATAGGAAAAAATTAAACAAAAATTTTCAAATGAAAAATTTCTGCTGGACTATTAAATATAGTCCAGCAGATCCTATAATGTAGTATAGGAATTCCATTCAAATTTACTTGTAACCAATCGATGAAAATTGAGTCTGACATAGAAATATATTATGGAGTCAACGTGTTTTTAGCAATTATAGATTCCATTTTATATGGTCTAAGAAAGCAATTTCAAACACTTGAAATTTGTTTTCATTCCTCTGTCAATGTAATAAACTGAGCTGCGAAAACCTGTAGTCAGCAGCACAAACATATCAGAAAACGTTCTCGAAAGAAATATCGCGTGAGAAAATTATATTTCTCAAAAAAATACGCTCAGTCAACTTTAAGAAGAATTGTAAGCCAAAGAATCAATTTCAGGAAATATATCATCTTTTTAGATGACGGCGCATGCAAGCTTATATTAGAGTGGTCCCTATTTGTTTCCGGAAGTAATGAATAACGGAACGGAGTTTTATTTCTTTACAAAACAGATTTATTTACAAATTGGGAAATATTCATAACAAAATATTAAAACGTGCCACAAGTGATTTTAAAGTTGAAAATCTGATATAAGGGTCCGCCAAATAAATTTTTTTTTTAAAATTGTATAAAAAAAAACTACTGAATATTTTCTCAAATTTCTTTTTTTATTTGAAAGTACAATCCTTCTGGTTAATAATGAAAAATAATTTCATTCAAATGGCTGCCTCGGCTGTCCATGCAATAGCCTACACGATCGGTCCAATTTTTAAGCACATTATCGATTGTGTGCAGCTGTATTTCACCAATGGCTTCACGAATATTGTCCTTTAAAGCGTCAATTGTCTCTGGGTTTTCGGCGTAACACTTATCTTTGAGGGCACCCCACAAATAATAGTTCAACGGTGTCAAATCGCAGCTCCGAGGTGGCCAAACGACGTTAGCTCTGCGGCTGATAATGCGAAAAACAGAGCGCAAAACATCGAGTGTAGCTTCGGCTGTGTGGCACGTAGCGCCGTCCTGTTGAAACCAAATGTTGCCAATAACCTCCTCTTAAATTTTTGTGAACAAAAATTCGTTCAACATGGCCCGATAACGATCGCCATTGACTGTAATGGCCACTCCTTGCTCATTTTCGAAGAAACATGGCCCAATTATGCCTCTGGACCAAAATCCGCACCAAACAGTGACTCGTTTTGGGTGCAGCGGCTTTTCAATGTATGCATGCGGGTTTTCTGTGCCCCAAATGCGACAATTTTGCTTGTTTACATACCCGCCAAGATCAAAATGAGCTTCATCTGAAAATATGATTTTTTTGGCAAAATCGGCATCTTCTGTTAGTCGATCGCAGGCCCACTTAGCGAAGCGAAAACGCATTGGATGGTCAGTTGGCTTCAACTCCTGAACCAATTGGACTTTGTATGGCGTCATACCAAGGTCTTTATGTAAAATTCGTCTCGATGATGTCTCCGAAATGTTCAAGAACATTTCATGTTGAGAACGACGGTGAATTGATGTTGATGGCGCTTCACGCACACTTTCTGCCACAGCAGCAATATTCTCGGGTGTACGCACTGCTTTTGGCTTTTCACGCTTTGGTTTATCGATGAGGATGCCAGTTTCTTTCACTTTTTTCACAAGATAACGAACATAGTGTATACACAACGAAGTGTATACACGACCATATTCGTTCAGCGGAAGGTTAAAAATAATTATCTGTAAAATCAGACATGAACTAAGTGTCAGTTATCAGTCACGAAATAAGCACTAGTTGAAAAAAAACTTCAGATGGCGGACCCTGTATATGGGCAAAAGTCATCTTTTTTTAAAAAAATTGAAAAAGATTGGTACGCATCACGTTCTTCAGTTAACTTTTATTCAAAATGAGTTATTAAACTGGAAACTTTGACAAAAACTACCAGAGTTGTAATATATTAATCTTCGAAAAGATCTAATTAAATCCAAATTAGACGATGTTTCAATAAACTACAGTGGTAATATTTTTTAACTTGATTTTTTTCTAAAAATCCTTAAAGTAGCATTGACAAATTCTAGGAACTTGACTTCTTTCAAAAATCATTAAAGTGGCCTAACATAATCGGAAGAAAATTATAAATATTTTTTCGAGATTTATTGAAGTAATTTTAAATGAGAACTATTTGTTTTTCGATTTTGTATGCTTTTTCTTGTGTTTAGCGACTTTTCATGCGTCCTTGCGGCGGCAAAAGGGTCTCTTCTAAATAATGTTTATAAAGCGCTACTTACAACTACTTTGAACAACTTACTACTTAATTGTTTAAATGTTCTTTCCATGCTGAATCCAAATCCGGATATAGCAAGAAAATTCATTTTTTCAGTTATAAAAGATGCGTTTTCACAACAAAAAGCTAAAAAAACAGTTCTTAAATAATGTTTTATCTAATATTGAACTATTTTTTTTTTTAAAAATGTCGTATACACATTTAATCATTTTTTTAAAGAGGTTAGGGGCCCCAAAAAATTCGTGCTCAGGCTCTGAAAGACCCTGAACGGTCAAAATGCTACTTTTTTTTGCTTTCTTTGCTTGAGCTTTCAGTCGTGGATTGAAATAAAGAAAAATAAAATAATTTAATAAGGGAGAATGATATTTGTGTTCTCGAAATTGTCGTCACTTTCTTTGAAGGCCTCGACAGCGCTTGGTATTTTGGTGACAAAGTCAAATTTAAGGCTGGCTTGAGGTAATGGAGAAAGGATATATGGTATAAAAAATATACAGGCTATTAAATAGTATATTTCTAGGTAATAGGTTAATAAGATTCTGTTTTGATTTAAAAAGATTTTTTTATTAAAATTTAAAAATAAATCTTATTAAATCAATGAGATTCCATTATTAAATTTCAAAAATAAATATTATTAAATTTATAAAATTTTTTCTTTAAAATCAAGAAGTTTTGATGAGGTTTGAAACAAGATTTTGTCTATGGTTTTAATAAGACAATCTTATTGTATGAAAACCATAAAGAAATCTTATTGATTTTCTTCTATTTTATTAGGTTGTTTTGGCTCTGTGAGGTTAACCTTTATGTTACTGACATGGTGCCCACAGGGTGCCGTTTTCACTTTTAAATGCAAATAACTTCATTTCTTGTGGTCGGATTGAGCTGAAATTTTTAATATTTTCCTAAAAATCGATTTTGATCTGGATTATTTCCAGAAAATTATGAAAAATTATTTGGAAGTTAAAATTTTTTTGAATATACCCTTTTAGTTACCGACACGGTACCCGAGTACCCAGATTACAAGGGCGACGAAATCTAGTTTTTTTAATTTATATTAAATTGAAAATATTTATTTTATTAACAAAAAACCACTTAAATAATATTTTTATAATTTAAATTAAAAAGGAAAATGGATAAAAAACAAGGAAATTATAAATTGCATTGCACATTTATTACATGCGTACTATCTACCGTTTTCGTACAAACTGAACACACCTTTCGATTCTTTCAAAGAAAAGAAGATGCAAAGAAAGTATCTCCCTTTTACTGTCAGTCTTCCAGTAGTGTTACGCTCTTCACTTGCTCCCGAACCAGAAGCTCCGGGCAGGGTTGCCAGTTTGGTAATTAATTACCAAATTTGGTAGATAATTTTTGACTTGGTAATTTGGTAATTTTTTATAGTTTTGGTAACTTTTTTCCTTTAGTTTTTCCAAAAAATTCAAAATAATCAGTTTGCAAGATTTACATAAAAAATTTAATTTAATATTACATTAAACATTTTTAGTGCAGCATAAACTTTATGTTTTGTATTGAACATTTCTTTAAGTTTTCCGAACGCATCATCTGAAAATATTGCGAATCATGTCAAAAGAAAATGTCAAAATATTCCAATTTTGAAATTTAACGTTAACAAAGAAGTCTGTTATAAAAACGAAGCTACAAAACAAGTTGGGTTTTTATAAAATAAATAGCATAATGATTTCAAAGGAACTCTGCGAAATGAGAGACAAGCCTCATTATGTGTGGTCACCAGAAGAAGATTTTTAGATTTAAAATTGAGATTTTTTTCGCCATCAGCTCTAGTTTAGGAGTTACAGGCAAAAATGTTCTAACAGAATAATATCTTTAAACTGCATCAGTCAATTTTGATCGTATTTGACAACTTTGATTAGGAAATATTCAGCCCTATCATGCTTAATTTTTCACGCGGAATCGGAAAAGGTAGTTTTTGTTTTTTAGATCCAAAAGCTCTAGTACATTTTGGACATTTTTAAGTTTTTTTTTCCTGAATATTTTTCTTCTTGTTAAGTTTCGTGCATGTTCTTGAGGTTTATCTTCATAATGAAAACTCTCTTTTTCAATTCCACTTGAAAAGTTATTCATAATACGGCTGATAAACATTTTTGTAAACAATTTTTTTTCAGCTTTTGTTTTGAAGATAATGGCCTTGAAAATCATAAATTTTAAAACCTTTTCATAATAAACATATTTGCTACCGTGATAAAAATATTTGCTATCATAAAAATATCTTTTGTCCTTAAAGTTTAAGCATTCATTTGACCTTTGCAGATATTGTGGATAATTCCAGATATATTTTGAAATAACGAAAATTGATTACATGAAAAATTTATAGGAAAATTTACTAATGTAACTTACTGAAAAATTATGGTTTTCCATCCGCTTAAAATTGCTTTGAATAAATTTAATAAAATTTTCGTTTCTTTCACAGTATGTTTTTCTAAAATGTAAAAATATATCAGCAAAAGCTTTAAATACCTTGCAAGAGTTTGCGCTTAGGAGCAGTTATTGGAAAAAGAACTGTATATCATATTTTTTCATAACTCCTTAACTTGAGATGATAGTGAAAAAGTTTCCTTTTATTTAAAATCAGTACCCATACTTAGAATTGATATAGCATAAAACAAACGAACTGTGTAGTTCTAATTTTTAGTTATTAAAAAATTATTTAAATTTAAACTTGAGGAAACCGATAATTTTTTAAAGAATTAATGCCATATATTTGTATTTATTTATTTACTTTCTTAAAATCAATATTCATTGCCAATGAATGCGGTATATTTGTTTAGTTCCTACTTATTTTAAATAAAAAAGATAAGGATCTCATTTTTGTACTATTAATTTACATTTTTTTGTTTTGTTTTGTGACAAAAAAATTACGTTTACCTGAATTTACTACTAATTTGTGATTTTTATATTAATATAATAAAACGTTGTACTTTTTCTATATGTGTTTTTATCTAATTCAAATAAAAAAGACATACGTCTCATTTCTGTAAGTATATGAGTTTATGAATTTTAGTTATTTTGTGATTTTTAGTTATTAAAAATAAGAAATTTTAAACAAGAAAAATATAATACTTGCAATACTACTAAATTTATTTTACCACTATTTCTGTTTATTAATTTTAAGTATTTTAATGTTGAATACATTTTTGTATTAACAAAAATTATAATTTTATTGATTTTCTTACTTTAAAAAAATTTTTGTTATACAATTAATTTTTATATAATTTTGGTAATTTTTTGATCAAATATTGGTAACTAAATCATTTTACAAGTGGCAACCCTGCCTTCGGGTTAGCATGCGATTAGTCGGCCTTTGTAGTCTTGTGGTGAGTGCGCTAGGCTAAGCCCAGAGGTCCCAGGTTCGAATCCGGGCTCGGGCTTGGTTCTTTTCACTTTCTTTGTTCTTTCCTATATTTAAGAATTATGGAAAACTAAGAATTCACAACTTAGTTGTGGAATATGTGGAATTAAAGGACAGGAACACAACTAAGGTCTGGAAATGCTTGCCGAGGTTAAGGCATAACACTAGCCTCGGTTAAAAGCAATTCAAATTGTCTTTCATGGTTTCGCCTAATAAATAATTCACATATGGTTCCAATCAATTCCTCTAAATAATCTTTCCCTTTCCTTTCAGGTCAACGACCTAACTTTGTTTGTATAAGGCGCATGCCTTGGTTCTTTGATCTTTTTTTTTTAAAAAAAAACAACTATCGGGTGGCCAATTATGCTTTCAATTGCATTTTTGGGTCTAAGTGCCAAGTAATTCCTGTATTTTCCGAACATCTGAAAACTACTGTCAGCACCAATTGCCGAACCAAATCATGCAAAAATGTTCGTGGCCTATTCACTGAATTTTTAAAATTACTATTTTTTTCCATATAAATAATATATGTGGCTAGTGCTGCAACATCAAAACTATTATAAAAAAATGCTTGTGACAACCGAATTTTACGCTTTTTGCTTGTGTGCTCCGACAGCATTTTGTTCATGATATCATGGCAGGTTTATTTGCAGGCTCTCCATTTTCTTTATCAATAACCTGAGTTTGGGTCAAAGGCTGCCATACGAATGGTTCTTTTTCAGGATTTTCTGTACACCAGTTTACAAGACTTTCAGAGTCATTTCAGTTGGTTTCACTGATTATTATACAGCAAATATCCTTGGACATCAATAATTTGAAAGTATTCACAACGCTTAAACCACATATTCTAGCTCTAGGTCCTGTAGAAATCAATTTTTAAAAATTATGAGTCAGAAGTTTGCGGCTCCTTCCAAAGTTACCAATCCAAGTGGTTCCGCCTTTTGCCAAATAATGATTCAAGTGAATGCAACTAATATGAGTAGATATGTATATGCACAATTGTATATTCAAAGCCGAAACTTTTTGTTCGATATGCTAGAAACAGGCACTTTGAAGATTTTTAAGAAATAATTCAAGTTTCAACAGCTATAACTTTTTTCGAACTTTGGTTTTTTTTTAATTTTTTGCACAAATGGGCTCAAGACTAATAGTGATGTTGTTTTTTTCAGTTTTGTATTTTTTATTTTTATGAAATTTTTTCGTAAAAACACTCAAAATCGAAATTATCAAAACGGTACACTTCTAGGAAAAACTTTCATAAAGACCAGGTTATTCAATAAAACCAGATCATTTTTTGTGCCAATATTAGCCATAGTTTCAGATATTTCTACTATATTTGATTGAAATACTGTCGTAATTGGATTTTTGCGATTTTTTTTTAAACACAAAAAAATTATGTATTTTCGTATATTCCACCCTCTTAGCTACCTCTTTGATTTCTGAGATGGATCTGAAATTGTCATCTATTTGCATATTTTTAGGGAATTCGATTTAAAAAAAAGACATTCACATTCCCTTGCATTGTATTTTCATATAAAACGTTGAGCACCCGGATACCCTGTCAGTAACGTACGTTGTTTATTTATCAGTAAGGGGGCGTCCATTAATTACGTGAGGCGTTTAGGGGGACAGAGGGGTTAAGCCGAATCTCACTTACTCTCACTCACTTTCACTCACTCTCACTTGGGAGAGAGAGAGAGAGGGTTCTAGCAAGCATTACGTAATTTTTTATACGCAAGAAACAGTGTAAAATAATGAGATAACTGGGTTAAATTGAGTAAAACGTGTTTCTGTACTTAAATATGATTAAATTTTACACAAAAATAGTTATTGCGGTTATGCGAGCTCCACAAAGTAGCATAGTAGCCCGTCGATTGTTTAACCACCGGCTAGCCGAACACGCGATTCGATGAGAAGGCTATCCATTTACTATCAAAATGTAAGGGGATTACGCTCTAAGACGCTAGACATATTTTTAATGCCTCAAAATTTGTCTGAAGATATTATCGCATTGACTTAAACGTCTTTAAATGGAAGCATTACTGACTTGGAATTGTTTGATAATAGTTTTGAAGTATATGGAAAAGACAGACACGCTGGCAATACTTCTACTGTCGGTAGTGGTGTCTCATTAGCTATTAGGAACTCCTTCGTTAGTTCCATTATCGATATTCCCTGCTCTTCTAATATCGAACGCATCAAGGTTGTATATTGTAATTCTAATGTATATGTAGTTAATGCTTATGTTCCTCCAAAGAGCAGTGTGGAAATTTATGCAAGCCTTGCGGAATGCATAGAATACGTTAAAAATATTCTTGACGCTAGTGACGACATTATATTGTAGGGTGATTTTAATCTGCCTGACTTGAAATGGGAATCTTCAGATGATGATACATATTTTTGTGCAACAAGTAAGTTGTTTTTATAATAGTCGTGAAAGACTTCTTGACCTGGTCTTAACTACAGACTGTTACAACGTGATTGTAAAGAGGGCCCTTCATGCTCTAACTTCTGTTGATGACTACCATCCACCACTGAGCATATGGAACAAGTCCGACAGTTAAGTCAAATAAAGTCAAATTCATAAAGTTTATGAATTCAATTTTAAAAAAGCTGACTTTTTGTAGTTGAATCATTTACTTTATAGTAAACTTAATGTAATTTTAGAATATTTTAATAGTAATAATCTTGAGGATTGAATTAGTTTTTTTATATTGAAATCTTTACTATGTTTTCTGATTCCGTGCCGTATAGCCTCAAATTTGCGAAAAATTGAATTAAAGTCTCTTCGCAACAACAGGAATAGGGCATGGAAGAAATATGTCTTTAGCTTAAACTTTTTTTTTTTTTTATTTATATCCAAGAGTTTAAAACTAATAATAAAATAAAATAAATGCCTCAGCGCCAAAATGACTTTAAAGATGCTAACTGGCAACTTAAAAATCCGACTTAATATTATGTTTTAATATTTGTTTCCCTTATTTAAAGAAACATTTATATATTTTATTCATTCATTCAATTAAATTCAATCGTTACTCAAATTAATTATTAAATTATTTCATTATTAAGAAGAACCGTACATAAGAAGCGATTCAATATTGCTAAACAAAAAGTTCTTCACATGTGTTTTAAAAACTGAAATTCGTTCCAATGTTTTAATAGAACTTGGCAGCTTGTTAAATTCGTAGGATCCAGCATATTCTACGCGTTGCTTTGAGGTCTCTAATTGGCATCTAACAGTTCTAAGATTTATGCTATTCCTTGTATTAAAATTGATTTGATTTTGGTGAAATTGTAAAACATGATAGCCAACGCCATGTAGTGTCTTAAAAACGAAAACTAGCAGCTGTTTTTTATAAAGCCCATAAATCGGAAAAACTGTTTTCGCATATTTCTTATATAAACTTAACGTGGAATACCTCAATGGGAGATTATACACTATTTTTAAGGCACGATTTTGAGCAGATTTCAATTGTAACAATTTCAATTCTTGAGTCTTTTTATGTGCATATATAACAGGAAGATATGTCAAATGACTATGGATTAGAGATTGATATATTAAAAGTTTAACTTCATTAGAAAGTTTGTTTTTAAATTTAAAAAGAATTCCAGTTGCGGATGATACTTTAGATTTAAGCAACTCAATGTGATCACCCCAAGAAAGGTTGGTACTCAAATTCAATCCCAAATATTTAACAGTATTCGATTCTTTGATTTCCTTTCCCTCAACATACACACTAAGCAAATCATCAGTTCTTGATCTGCGTGGCTTAAACCTTAAAAACTTAGTTTTATTTGAATTTAAAACTAATTTATTTAGCCGAGCAAATTCAGCAATCAAAGCCGCATCATGTTCAATTTGTACTTTTAAAACTGCGTGATGTAAATAAGGATAAAATAGGCATATATCGTCCGCAAACATGATAAGTTGTCCATTTAGACTTAAGTTTTTAATATCATTTATATATATTTTAAATAACAAGGGGCCAAGAACGCTGCCCTGAGGAACCCCGCAATTAACAGAAACTAATGTACTTTTGTCATCACCAACTTGGACATATTGCTTCCTGTTTGAAAGAAAACTTCTGAAAAAAGTCAATTCCTGATTTCGAACACCGAGAAGATGAAGTTTTTGCAGCAAGATTTCATGATCAACTAAATCAAAAGCTTTACTAAAATCGTAAAACATTCCTGCTACCCCAGAATATCCCCTATCCCAGCCATCACATATAAGGTTTATTACCCTCACTATAGCTTCTTCTGTACTAGAGCCTTTTTTAAACCCGAATTGATGAGAATAGATAACATTTTTAGTATCCAAATATTTTGTTATTTGCTCACTTATCACCTTCTCAAAAATTTTATCTATTATTGACAAAAGTGCCACTGGCCTAAAATCTTCTATCTTATGTGCACAACTTATCTTTGGGATTGATACTATTTTGTGTGATACTTTGAAAAATCCACCATGTTATTAAAAACTTTTGTTAAAAGTGGTAAAATATAATCATTACATTCATACAACATCCTCGGTGTTATACCATCGCTTCCAGCACTTTTTTTTGCATCAAGCTGCCTTATAATTTTTTTCTATTTGAGATAAATTTTTTCAAAATGAAACTATTTTGTACTTGTGATGCTGTTCCTAAAAGGTTAAAATGATCACCATCTTGTTGCTCCACTTCATTTCGAAGCTTAACGACAGACTCAAAAAAATACCTATTTAAACCCATGGCTTTTTCTAGATCATTGCTTAATGACAATCCTCCATCACAAATTGTTGGTATTTGCTTTTTCTTACTCCTACCAAGAATGGAGTTGATAAATTTCCAGGTTCGTTTTGGATCTCGATTAGTCTCTTGCAGATTGGCTGAGTAGTAATCGTTCATTGTTTTTCTTAGTGCACACTTTATAACACGGCTTATCCTCTTCAATCTCTCAGGAACGAAACTATCCATGGGATACTTTATTTTCTTAAATGACCTAGAAACCTATGTTTGTTTCTGGATTTTGAAAGTTGCTCAGCTACCTTGTATCACAATTACTTAGACAGTATTAAGCTGAGAATATTGTCTGATCCAAAGAAATTCTGGGGTTTCATATATAAAGAATACATTTTTTTAAACCTTTACCTTCTAAAAAGAAGTTTTGATACGAATTTTTGTAAAACGTCAATAGGGTAAAACAACAATGGATTAAAATTGAGAAACTGTTGAAAACAGTTTTGGAAAAAAATCCTTAAACTATGAACTATTTGTAATGTTCACAACTGATCGCATACAAAATGGTAAATAATCCCAATAAAAATCATTTCGATCCCTTTGCAAGTAATTATCGTATGTGCAATTTTTTCGAAACTGACTTTTTGATGAAAATTTGTTCTACACTCCTCAACGCATCACCTTGTAAAATAATGTAGCTGTAATCCTTATAGTAAATTAGTGATTTATCGAAACGCATGTAAAATTTGGTTTTGACATTGCAAGCTAAAGCACAGAAACGTAGAAAAAAAAATCAGTTCCGTAAAATTTGTGTTTTTGGCACATACGATAAATTCGCGCAAAGAGGTCGGTATGCAGTCAAAAGATCTTTCTTTAATATAGTTATAATAGTAAACCAATTGTAAATGGTGTCAAAAAAGAAAAATCTGTCAACAGCTGGCTTACTCTATAGATTTCTCAAGAAAATTAAAATAGTCTCAATTACAATAAATAGCGCGACAAAAGCCACTACTTAACACTACAATCAGTTGGGAAAATCTGTGATGGTTTCATGTTCTATTTATGATTTGCTTAAAATAAAGTGTCAGCATTCAGCAGCTTCTCCAACAGCAAAACAAAAGGCAGATTTGTTCAAATCGTTGAATTTCTTGAGTTAATTTGGTGCATACAGAAATATTATTTGACAGCTCAGTCAACAAATAGTTAATAAGAAAATTATTATTATCTAAAATGTCAAATAAAAAAGCTTTCATTACTGTAATTGATACAAACCTTTGTTAGAAATATGTTTCTAACATGGTATAATCTTAAAACTAAAGGCAACAAGAAAGAAATACCTGATGCAATTAATTAATGAATTTATGGTTAAGAAAAAAATCAGATCAATATATGATAGACAGCATGATGATGATGATGATGATGATGATGATGACGATGATGACGACGATGATGATGATGGCGAAGTAGATAAGAAACCGAGAAACATGTTCGAATACATAAAGCAGCATTAGCTGCTGCAAGAACGTTTATGCTTTGATAAACTGTGATACTCTGATAAAATAGAAATGGAAAATTTTTTATAGACAAGCCAAGATTTATATCAGAGTTAAATTTCAAAAGAGTTTTATCGATCACTATCGAACTTATGGGTCATAGAAATAATTAGTATTGCTCTAAAAGTTTTCAACGATTCGAACATTTAACGCAGGTTAAAGTTTTCAACGATCGTCAATTTTGTTTTTTGAAATATAATGGGTAAAGTAATTCGACGCACAGATATGTTAATTTCTTTGAGTCAGTAGAGTTGGGAGCTGCTGAATTTTGTATTAAATTTTTTACGGCAATCATTTATAGGAATTGTAACGCAATATAATATTTATAAAGTCGAATGGAAGTGATTGAGTTAAGCGTCTGTAAAATTGGTTTTAGTGCTGGAAAATTAAAAATCAATTAATAGAAATCCGTAAAATTGTTATTAATTGCAAGAAGCAGACAGATTTCATTACTTTCAAGAGACGCCATGAATCTATCGTTGGATCGATCGAAAGATTGGTAGTTTAGATATCTTTTTAGTTAACTAATCTTGATATGGACATCGTTTTTAGAGAATAAAGGTGACATCTAGCGATGTATTTTTAAAAAATTTGTTCTGAAAAGCTATAATACTTAACTACTTGAAATTTACAAATATGTATAAGAAAAGAAAGCCACATTCTAATTTTTTTTTGTTTAATGAAAAGTGGCATCAAAAATAAATACTGGTTTTTAAGAAGCTGCAAGATACATATGTGACCATCTCCGAGAAAAGGGACCTAGTGTGTCAAAAAACGGGTTTGGACTTGAGAGTGGATTCTGTTATCTAAAAGAGTGTAGAATAAGATGAAATGAGTTAGATTTCTGATAAAAATTTCCTTAACCCATAAAAACGTACAAAACGAACTTGGGAAAATCGATAAAAATGCGTTATGAAACTTTAAATTAAAACTTCATTTTCACACACAAGGTCCCTTCTCTCGGAGAAGGTCACATATTTTGAGTTTGATCCCAGTAAGTCTTGATATGCTCTTTAAGAAAATTACTACTACATACTCTATTAAACTTACTGCATGCGCTACACTATGTCGATAATTCTTAAACGCATTGTCTGTGTTTCAAAGAGTGCACTTTCATTTGAGATTTTCGTCAATGAAATGTTTGACTGAATCATCATGTTTCATGAAATATGAAGAAAAATCGTGCATGATTCATTTAAGATTTCTTTGAGACTTGGACTACTGGGCTATTTTTTAAATATTAGCATTATTTGATTTAAATACATATGTTTTGTTTTTTCGCAGTTGGAAAAATTAGCGATAAATATAACTTTTGTTTTTTGTATAAAGGCACATTGTATGGAAAATATAATATTTAATAAAAATATGCTATGGTATTTATACTATGACCAATA